>OX411549.1:53252646-53784339 GCA_948146395.1 Fragum whitleyi | reverse complement strand
TCACCAAGCCCAAATCCAATATTTTGCTGTCAGTAGGTAGTTCGACCCCGGGAAACGCTAGTTTGTAGTTATCTTTACAGATTTTGTCAAATTAAAAATAATAATAATAATAATAATAATAATAATAATTTATAAAAAAAAAAAACAAAAAAAAAACACCAAACAATGAAAGAAAGAACGCTTGCCGACTCCCCGCTCTTTCATGTAGGCCTAAACTGTATAGAAACATAAAATTTCCTTTGATATGTTTTAAACAACAAATTCAGAAAAAAAACGAACTTTACTTATCAACGGTACCCAAAAGTAGTCATAAATAATATAATCATCATAAAAATCCAAAGAATAGACTCAATTCCATACGAATTATAGACAAAAAAATGTCCAAGGCGACATGTTTTTGATGAACGTTTTCGTTCACCAGTGTTACTACATACATACATATTTTCCCCCCTTTCACAGAAGATAATGTACATTCAAATCGAACAATTTACAAAGCAAACAATAATACAAATTTTTACAAACAAACGATAAACAATGAACAATTAAACCGTCAACAAATGTCTGTATAAGAGAGAGAGAGAGAGAGAGAGAGAGAGAGAGCCTAAAGACAGAATAATAAATAGAGACAGACATACTGATAGACATTGTGTCATGAATATTTCTTTCGAAATCCACTTGGCCGAAACGAAACGAAGAGTTCATCCGGGTTATTCATCGGAAATGAAAAAAATAATACATAGAGTACGGCATTCCCTCGCCGGGAAAACAACAATTACAGTTAAAGATGTCTTGAAATCGACAATCATTCCGGGCAAAATGATTCTAAATCATTCATCCAGCGCTCCAATCATTCGTTCCAAATACTAACAAAAACCATTCAAAAACGCTCCAAACTCACTGAAATGAATCAACAACTTCATTCAAGATAAACAAAAAATCGCAGTTTCACTCACATAATTCAAATTTTAAACGTCTAATAGGTTCTTGAGGAAATAGAAAGCTATTTATATAGCTTTTATACATATTTTATTAAAGGGAGGTATTTGATAACGCCATTTTTTTCATCCTGAACAAAATTTGCGGTACTGGATCATCTCCCTTTAATTTCACTCAAAACTCACTCATCACGCTCATTCAATTTCATTCCAAAATCATTCAAAACTCATTCATCTTATCAATTACACGCTGTCGCTGTTGCTGATGATAACAATACAAAAATCTCAAACGCATCCTCAGGCCATAGTTACAATATTTCGCCCGTTCATCAACGCTACATAGAACGCATATCACAAACGATCCTTTTAATAATAATAATAATAATGGATATTCATAAAGCGCTACATCCCGAAAATTCAGGGGCCTGTTTCATCAAGCTGTTTAGGACGTATTTTTGTCTTAAAAACGTCCTAGGACATTTTTAAGACACAAATCGGGTTTCATCAAACTCGAGATATTTAGGAAGTTCCTAAATTTTGTCCCAAACGTAGGACACCGATTTCGGCGTCCTACGTGATACTTTTGTCTTAAATATTGTATATAAAGAAGATATGACTTCTCTTTTCCAAACTTTTGATGAAGAAAGGACAAAGAGGATTGAGTGAGACAAAAGGGAACTAGAATATTTTGGCCAGATGGGTATGGCAATCTTAGTGGTGTTCTTGTTGCGATCCAAAAATTGCTAGAGCAGTCTGCATGCGAGGTTATATCGACATTGTAATGATTGGCGCAAGTATGCAATAGGAGCAGCGAGCAAATATGTAGAGACAGCACAGAACGCAGAGTGACGATGTCCTCTTTGGGTATGTACAAAACAGTACACGTGGAGGGCGATGTAGCATCTCGGGATCGCCTTTACAACCGACATGAGATTCTCAAACTATACAACGAGACCCTCTTGAGTGCGAAACGATAGCTTGGATTGAGTGTAGTAAGTTCGCTTTTTGCAGGCGATAGCCGAACATTCGGTGTACATTGGTTACGTCGATAAATTTGTTATATCGCGATATAGGAAATAAGCATAGCAAATGAACAAGAGCATTACAAACGCTTACCAACCTCGACTTTTAAGTACTCGATATTGAAAAAAATTTCTGGACATGATATGTAAGAAAATAGAGTTAGGCTTACCATCTTATTAGTATAAGTTGCCTTTATCATGTGTTACAAGTATCAGCTAATAGCCCTCCCGCGATAGGCAGTCAAATCTAAAGGGAGGGGAAATGTAATCATATTTTCAAAGGCCCTTTTTCCTGTGGCCCTTGCAGGACTTAACTCATTTTCAAAAGGAACAATTCATAAGTTAGTAAAACAATTATATGAGAGCTTGAAGAAAATCGGATGAAACAGTTTAATATATCGCGGAAAAGATTTTTTAATTTCAATAAGGCCCGTGATACTTCACGGACACGAGCCATTTTCAAAAGGAACGATCATTATGATAGTTCAATCATTCTGTAAAAACAAAAGGCAAATCGGATGACAAATGTGGAATCTATCATGATAATAAGGGTATTTTATCAAATTTCCGTAAGCCTATATTTCCGCTAGCCTAGCCTAGCCTATTTTTAGCCCCACTGGCCAGCGAGCTATTGTCATGGCGGTGTGTCCGTCGTGCGTCCGTCGGTCCTTCCGTCCCTGCGTGCGTACGTGCGTAAACCATTTTCTTTAAACATCTTCTTCTCCCAATTCAATGGAAGGATTTTCACAAAACTTGATAGAAATGGTCCTTTGGTCACCCACTTCTAAAATTGTTAAAGAAATTTTAATTGACCCCCAAATATGGGCGGGGCATTTTTCACTCGAAAATCTTAAAAAAAGTCTTCTCCTCCCAAATCATTGGGCTGATTTCAATGAAACTTGGCCTGGATGTTCCTTGGGTGGCCCTTTACTTAAATTGTTAAAGACACTTGATTGACCTCGAAATACGGGCGTGGCAAGGCGGGGCTTATTTTGACTATAAAATATTTCAAAATCTTATACTCAAAAACCATTGGACGGATTTGAATAAAAAAAGGGCGTGGCAGGGCAGGGCTTATTTTTACTCTGAAAACTTAAAAAAAAACCCTTTCCATGAACCATCTCTTACTTTGAAAACTAGAGTATCATTTAAATGGGTCATTATACAAACGAGATTGTTTCGTGGATATATATCCATCAAGACTTATCAAGACTTGTCCATAAAATAGATAAGAAACCTTCCCTTTTACAATCAGTGCTGATATATATTTAAAAATATGGTTTCCTATTTAAAAGATTTAGCCTACACTAGAATAAGCTTCTCTGTCTTCTTCGCGAATTTTCTTGTTAACATCCTTATCTGCAGAGTTTCTCATTAGTTATATAAAATCTAGTGGAGCGATTCAGGCCCTCATGGGCCTCTTGTCATAAGGAATCATCGTAATGATGATACAATTATTTCATTAAAGTTTGAAGCGAATCGGAGGAACAATGTTGAATCTATCACGATATCATTCTTCATGGTTTTGAAAAGTGCTTTGACTTTTATAATTGACTGTGTGAAATAATAGACATTTCGTTTTCCTTTGCAAATTGAAAGGCATCGAAATTGTACAGTTAAAAACATCGTAAAATTGACACTCATTCCGATCAAATTCATTCTTAATCATTCACTCAGCGCTCCATTCAAAATCATTCTTAATCATTCACTCAGCGCTCCATTCATTCATTCTAAACACTCAATCAAATCGATCAAAAACGCTCCTAAATCATTAGAAAACATTTAGAAACCATTCAAGACTTTCAACAAAAAATTCAAATCGATCTATCTTTTCTACGTTTTTATTAGCTGGTGTTGACTTTAAAGAGGATGATTGGTCCACTATGACGTATATTCAGAAAAAAAACGTATATTTTATTAAAGGGAGATAACCAATATCGCTAATTTTGTTCACGATGAACAAAATTAGCAATATTGGTTACCTCCCTTCAATTTCACTCAAAACTCGATCCACACACTCATTCACTTTCATTCCAAAACCATTCCAAATCATTCACCTTGTCAATTTCACAATGTTCTTAACTGTAACATTGTGTAGAAAGAAATTAAGAGCGTTAAATCCGAACTACATAAGTACCGAAATTTGATATAATGTGATATACAAATTACAAAAGGAATTCTTTTAAAACGACAGTTTTGAGGCACATTTAACCGACCTGAAACCTGATTTCTGGTAAAGACGGAAAATGTTCTTTTTTTCCAAACCCTATACATGAAATACATGGTTGTTTTTAGCTCAGTTTAACCTCTTGTCTTAGAATAAAGGTTTATTCTGATAGAGTTGAATGCAACTTCGCCTCTTTGGCGCTTGTAAGCGATGATGAGATCTTATGTTTTTGTCAACTTTTCAATTTGAACCTAAATTATCTTTCCCGTTCGATTACTAGTATCTTTATTAGTTTTCAACCTTACTGATATTTCACATTTGAAGGAAAATCTATCTACATGGCTATAATTAGCTTGCACGTGATTTTATAACGTGCGTTTTGGGGCCTTTTAACCGAGCATGGTTAAATTAGGACAAAGTTTGATGAAACGCAAATGCACGTCCTAGGAACTTTTTAGGATGTTTTGATGAAACTGACTTACGAACATCCTAGGATGTGTCCTACGACACTTTTAAGACACGTCCCAGGACATTTATTGACGAAACAGGCCCCAGGCTCTTAGCGCTGTACAAGTTAAAATGTTTACATAAAACACAGTTTGTCGCTGAGCAATGTAAAAATTACAATCAATTAAGAACTAGTCAAAGCATACTCGAAAAAGGTGAGTCTTAAGGGATTTTTTAAAGGTTTGTAATGACTCAGTGTGTCTGATATCTGACGGCAGGGAATTCCATCGCTATGGAGCACAGTATGAAAAGCTTCGCTCACCATACTTTTTTGTGCGGGTCTTCGGAACAATTAAAACGCGGGAATCGGATGATGACCTCAGGTTTCTAGATGGAGTGTACTGATTCAGCATGTCACTGATAAATGATGGGGAACGTCCTGAAAAGTAGTTGTGACACAAGACACATAGCTTAAAGTTAATACGTGCTTCAATTGGAAGCCAGTGTAACAATTTAAGGAATGGGGTGATGTGGTCGTGCTTTCGTGCCTTAACAACTAACCGTGCTGCACAGTTTTGGACTCTCTGTAACTTATCAATAATATATTTGGGGGCATTTGACAGAAGGGAATTACAGTAATCTAGTCGACTGAGTACAAATGCGCACACTAACGTTTTTGTAGCTTCTTTTGTTAGATATTTGCGAATCGAACTTATCTGACGAATAGCACAATAGGCTGATTTGCATACATTTGTGACATGAGTATCTAGTGACATATCATCCGAGATACAATAACCTAGGTTTCTTGAAGAATCGGTAAAAGAAATATTACCATTTCCTACGCGCAGGACTAAAGGACACTCACAGGATCTGATTGAGTTTTTAGTCTTAATCAATAGAACCTCTGTCTTGTCATCATTAAGTTTCAACTTATTTTCACACATCCAAATTCCAACAGTGGAAATGCAGTCTTCCACTTGTGTAATAACTGATCTAATTTGTGACGGGACAGCAGAATTGTACAGCTGAGTGTCATCAGCAAATGACTGATTTAGCACACATTGCCTGTCGATAAGGGACAGTAAAGGCCTGGTGTACATGACAAAAAGGACAGGTCCCAATACAGAACCTTGTGGGACACCATACACTAGATTTTTAGGATCGCAACTATAGTTGCCTACAGAAACAAACTGCTGTCTGTCGAGCATGTATGACTTGAACCAGGATATGGCAGTCCCAGATATCCCCAAAACAGACTGTAAGGTGTTTGCCATAATAGTATGGTCAACGGTATCAAATGCGGCAGACGGGTCTAGTAAGGCGAGCAAGGATACATGACCGCGATCCAGAGCGAGCAAGATATCATTCATTACTTTAAGTAAAGCAGTTTCTGTACTGTGACAAGGCCTGTATGCTGATTGGTTTGGACTTAACAACGAATTTGAATTTAGATAATCAAACAGCTGTTTCAATACAACCTTTTCAATAATTTTTGACAAAAATGATACGTTCGAGACTGGACGATAATTCCTAAAATTGTTGTGATCTAGTCCAGGTTTCTTCAGTAAAGGTCTAACAACAGCAGTCTTACATGCTCTGGGGAAGATAACCGTTGATAGGCTGTCATTTATAATTTTCACAATAATTGGAAGTAAGGAATCAATACATTCTACCAATAGAGACGTAGGTATAGGATCTAAAGAGCACGTAGTTGGCTTAGAACTGTCAATTATCTTTCTGACTTTACTTTCTGTAACTGCTTTGAATGCTGTAAATGAATGAGAAACAATTTTATGATTCACAGAGCTTGAGACTGAAACATACATTGATAGATTATCTAGTTCAGTACGTAGATTTGAAATCTAAGATGTAAAAAAGTTTATGAATTTACTAGGTAATTCATTTTCATGACAGTCTGTAGGAAGAGGTTCTGTTCCATATGGACTTCATCTCGTATGAATGATAAATACACTATCATAAACTGTGCATTTTTACAATAATCACTGTTTATTTCGTTAATCGCGTGATACTAGAATTCTTTAACATGTGAAGATAATGCAAAAAATAGGTCTTGTATACGTCATCGACTTTTGTGCGACACGAAGTACTATCATTCGGAACACCACTCGGCCAATCTCACGATCAACCTCGGATGTACATAGACAGACTATTTTGAAAAATTACGGGAAAACCTTGGAAAAACTCGATGACGTCAGTTAAAATGGCGTTAGCCCTTGAAACTGTGAGTGAATTCGACGTCGCCAACGCTACTCGTTTAAGTCACTGTCGTGAATTCATCGAATCCTGATATAAATATCTTAAGATAAATTGATTAACCCTAACGTCAATCATTTTATAGAAAAGTCCGTTATGCCAAACCCTATCGAAGGCTTGTTTTGCATCCAAAACACAAGAGTTTATAGCTGCTAGCACACAAGGTACAATGTACATTTGAACCTACAGTAATAGCCTGTGAAATCTGTACAGTTTGACTAGGATCGACACATTATGCGCAACCGAAATGGCCCCTTTTTCGCATTATATCCAGTAATAGGTGTTAGGGTGTTAGTTATCCGTTATCCACAAAAAAATGCTGGAATGTCAATAGAATTTACAATAAACACAAACTCCGGTTCTTGATATTTAATGCAAATTCGTTACCCGTAAAACACGAAAAAATATGTTGTTTCCACATAGAATTACGATAAAATCTGGGCTAGAAGCCACACCCTAACAGCAGCTCATTTGTGAACAAAGGCCAGATCACTGGTGGATCCAGGGACCAGGGAGGGGGTCGGACGACACCCACTAGCATCCTATTTGTTGCTGGGGGTTCGTTTTTATGCATAAAAGAACAACAACAACAACAGAAGATTTGGTGTTGAATCAGTACCAAACGTTGAAAATGAATACTGTGATAATTGTTACCAATTTTTCCCGAGGAAACATTGACTAAAAGAATTAAGACCACAAACCTTATTTCACAATAAACTTGAGTGTAACTTGTCAATGATTTTCGCTAAGAAGGGGGCTCGGACCCAAGCCCAGGCGTCTATGAAAATTTCAATCTATCTCTTTTTTCAATGGAAAATTATTATTCCATCATGTATACTTTTCTAGTGAGTGGATTCTTCTGATCAGAGAAAGTAGCGCCAGTGACAGTAGCGTATGAGCTCTACAGTGCAAGCAAAAAAATAGTTGATGAATCTCTTGGCGCTCTTCGAGCTAAAAAGTATTTCGGACTAGGTATGACCAAAACCTGTAGACTGATAGGGCCCGATGGTATAACAAAAATGTTAAATTACCCCCCCCCCCCCCCCCCCCTATTAAGCTGCTCTCAAGATGCACAAACATTTTCTAGCTTCAATTTTTCATCCGGCTTTGCCCGCAACTGCACGTGAAAAGCGGGATAGCATTTCGCAAACGATCGCAAATGTTTCTTGACTTCTGAAACCCAGGGGCCTGTTTCATCAATAAATGTCCTGGGATGTGTCTTATATGTATCGTAAGACATATCCTGGGATGTTCGTAAGTCAGTTTCATCAAAACTTCCTAAACAGTTCCCAGGACGTACATTGGCGTTTCACCAAACTTTGTCCTAATTTAACTATGCTCGATTAAAAAGCCCCAAAAAGCACGTGATAAAAGCACGTGCAAGCTAATTATAGTTTGATTTTCCTCAAAAATTGAAGAATCAGTTAAGAGCAAAGAATTTTTAAGATAATCGAACGGTACAGATGATTATGTTTACCTTCAAAGAGTCGACAAAAGTATAAGATCCTACAATCGCTAAAACGCGACAAAGAGGAGAAATTGCTGTCATCAAGATTTGTTTGAAAAGAGAATGATTGAGCCAATCATAACCATGTATTTCATAATTAAGTTTGGGGAAAAAAAGAGTCCATTCACCGTCTTTACAACGAATCAGGTTTTAGGTCAGTTTTAGTCGTTTTTTAATTGCTTTAATATATCTCATTATATTTAATTCCGATATAACTGTAGTAAGAATTTCATTTTTTCTTTCGTCCTAAATCATCACGTTAACGCTCTTAATCTTTCTACATTTTAAATAATCTTATTTTTCTTGTCTTGTAGTTTCTGACAATTTTCATTCAAGAGCTGTACGTTTCAAACCACATTCTATGTTTTATCCGTCAATACCATAAAAGATTCAACTCTTTAAACACATACATGAAAACGAGAAAGAGAATCTATCCGTTTTTAGGTTGCTTGGGTGACGCTGTAACATTTCGTAGCATTTCTATTGGCCGAGAAAAAATAATAACTGTTATATCACAAAGTCAATGAAATAAGACAATGTTCATCAAAACCGTAATATTGCAGCGTCATCCGAGGAATAATGACTTTAGACTGATTAAAATACAATCAGTCATTTGCAAAGCACTCCTCAAAACGATGAAGGTACTACTTCTTAGATCTACTACCCGAATTCAGATATAGGCTTTTAAATTGAGAAAGAAAATCATCACAGGCCTTCGTAGGCCTCTTGTTTAAAAAAAGATAAGAAGGAATTTCTTTTCATTTTTCATTTTTTCATCTTTTACATTGTCGAGCGTAAACTTTGATATTTTGTAAGTTCTAAAGTTCTATGAATTTTCAATGGGCAATCACCTAAAAACTTGTAAGATATGTTGAAAGCAATTCTATCGAGAGGATAAATCTAACTGTATTTCGTACAAATAATGTCCCTTCGACAAAGACTTTCAAGCACATAACTGTCGAGCGTTGGTGACCGGTTTTGGTGCTCTTTCTTTTTTTGTCTATGTTTTACCCTACATCGCAATAGAAGGAATTTAGCGATGTAACGAATGTACATAAAATGTTCGGCTATCGCCTGCAAAAAGCATTTTAACTCCCGCGCCTATCGTTTTGCTCCCAAGCTTGTATTTTGGTATAGCTTGAGATCTCGTGTCGGTTGCAATGGCGACCTCTGGATGTTTCTATTGTACATTTGTTACATCACGCTCCACGGTCCCGGATTCGACCCTCGACGGCGTTATTCAACCTTTACGACTATCTGTCTCTCTCCATTGGGTTGATGATCGTAGACCTATGTCAGCTAGCAGCCGAAAGCTATGAAAGGATGGATGATAATATTTGTGTGAGAAATATCGGGAATTCATTGCTATGTGCTCCAGCCGCAGAATTATATTAGAAAGATTGTGAAGAGTGCCGTCAAACCCTATTCAAACAAACACAATCTACTGTGTTGTAAAAGGCAAAGAGGGCATCATCACTCTGCGTCCTTTGCTGTTTCGTCGCTCTGCACATTTGCTCACAGCTCCAACTGCAAACTTGCGTAATTATTGCAATGTCGATGTCACGGCGCCTTCACACTGCTTTTTAAATTGTTGGGTCGCAACATTAGCATCATTAGGATCGCCATCCTCGTCTGGCCATAAAATTCTAGTTTCTTTTTGTCTCGCCCTGTCATCTTTGTCCTTCATTCAACTAAAGTTCGGAAAACAGCATCCATTTCTCCTTTAGATACAACATTTATGACAAAAGTATCACGTAAGACGCCGAAATCGATGTCCTACACATCCTTTCCTAGCCTCCAGCTGCTAACCCACATAGGACTACGATTATCAACCCATTGATGAGAGACAAATATTTATGCAATCGAGGTATAATGTATTACGGGTGTTTATACTACCTTGCTGTACAAGTTAACTGTAACAAAGACACGGAAGAAGATTCGCACGCGATAACGGAGATGTTCTGGTTCAATCTTGGCATATTTCAATATTTATTGGTGGGTTACATTTGGCCCCAAAGGTAAAACATTTTGCGATTATCATTATCTCAAAATTAAGCAAATTCAGGACTAATTGTTGATTTCAGTGAAGAGTATACAGCTAGTTACATCGCGAAAAGTCATTCATCTCAATCAAAACCACTCTAAAGCGCTCACTCAGCGCTCCATTCATTCATTCCAAACTCTCTTTCAAACCATTCAAAACCGCACGAAATTACTAAAAACAATGAGATCAAAAACTACCTTCCAAACGAATAAAGAAGAACCAAATCGCGATTCCACGGACATAATTGGAATTGTTAGTTCTGATTGATTCTTGAAGAATTTTGAAGCTATTTATAGAACTCCTATGTATATTTTATTAAAGGGAGGTAATCAAATATCGCTAATTTGTTCATCCTGAACAAAAGCAATATTTGACTACCACCCTTGAATGTCACTCAAAACTCGCTCCTCTCACTCATTCCAAAACTATTCCAAAATCGATCACATTGTCAATTTCTCGATGTTAATATCTGAAGTAGGCTTAGAAGACTGGAATTGATGGATCGTTTGCTTCGCTCCTTGAGCGCCTTCGTGACACCTCCTCAAATGTTGAACGTTATTTATTTGCAAAATATAAAGTAATGGACTTGAAACAAATTGCAAGTTATTGGATGGCGATCTAAATGGTGTAAATACAGTTTGTTCAAAATGTCGTGGACAAGCTGTACATAGTTACAGTGTTTAATGTACAAAATGTCGTTACTTTGGTTTTTGTGACTGTGATCACTCCCCGTCCATCGTCCGTTCGGCCGTCTGTCCGTCCGACGGAGATTTCAAAGTGAAAATAAGCACCGCCCTGTCATATCCCTTATTTGAAGGGTCTATCGAAATTTCATGAACAACGTACAAAGGCGGTCACCAAAGGAATATGTTTTCCAAGTTTCGTTTAAATCTACCTATTGGTTTAGGAGGAGAAGATTGTTTATCAAAAATAAAACACAAGAAGGACGCCCGGGCGCACGATGGATACACCGCGACGATGAGCTTAAAAATGATTCCAAAACCACAAAAAGTAAGGTATTGGGATGTGGTAGGTATATTTGTCTGTCACGAAGATGTTGATATACAAGTAGTTCGAATCCCCATGAGGAAATTCTAAATACGCCTTTGCAGATCAATTGTTCCCGTGCAATTTTCATCTTTAAATATTTATAAATACCAGCCATTGTGAAATGCAGCCAAATGCCACTCTAAACGGTCGAGTTTACTATATAAAAGACCCTACACAGAAGCTAGGCCTGAGTCATTCCGATTAGCTTAGTCGGCAGAGCACCGGACTTTAAGGTAGTTGACTCGTAATATATATTCAACGTCTCAGAAGTAATGAACTTTAACAGTGTTAACCGAGGTCTCCTAATGAGTTTCATTAGGAAACCTCGCTTAACATTGCGAAAGAAAATTTTACGGAACTGCTACGGGTCCACTACCTTAAAACAATTGAAGGTCGATTGAGTGGTTTCGATTTCTGGACTGTTAAACCCAGGTCCCGTGAGACAGTGCTTTACACTGAGCACGTTAAAGAACAATGGCGGATCTCAGCAGTAGTTTCGTCATATATCCTTGCACTTTCCCCCATAACAACTAATTTAACCGTCTTCTGGGGGCGTCGCTCATATGGACACATGCTACGGTGGCGTCGTCAAAAAACGGAAATAAATAAAGCTTGTCTTGATTGTTTCAATAAGATTTTCGCATATTTATATAGGTGTCAGTATGAGCACAACGTGTATAGATCCACATGTGTAGGTGAGTGATCAAAGGTCAATTTTGTCTATACCCGTATAGACAAAATTGACCTTTGATCACTCACTCTAAATTGCGGAACTATAATATTTATTGATCAGACTTCCTCCTACAGTCCCTGTGCTTTAGGAAATCTAAAGGTAGAAATTTGACCTCTTGCATGCCATCAAGGAATTGTTATTAAATACGCTTTTCCCCGTAACTTCCGTTTAGAAGTTTCATTCTTCTAATTTTGTGACCATACAAATATTCTTACAATGTTTTATGAAGATATAGCCGAATTTTCGTTCTCTTACAAGGATTTTGTCATTAAGACCTCTTACCCGTAATTATCTATGGAATGTTCCTATTTAACCATTTGGTCCCATAGGGTTCATACTTGTGACTAGAAAATACTCTGACCCAATTTCATGTAGACTGGGCCATACTTGTGGCCTCTGGGGTGCTTACAAGGATGTTGTTATCATGGACCCCGTTATTTCTGATGGAATATTAATTTTCAATTGGGATTAGGCAAGGCAGGCATTTTGACAAACCTTCATGAAGACTGGGCCAAAATTGAGGCATCTGGGGGCCGCTTTACTAAACTTCTTACGACAAAATTGATCGTAAGTCAAAATCACAAAATCGTACCTGGTGTTTATATTCATTGTCAGATACTGTCTTGCAATATCTCATTGGAATCGTCTAAGGGGGACGATTCTAATGAGATAATGCATGGCAAAATTCCATGTTTAGTTACTCTTGAAGAAGCAACTTTAATTTTCGACTTACGCAAAAAATGATCGCAAGATGTTTAGTAAAACAGGCCCCTGGGGTGCATACAATGATTTTGTCATTAGGGCCTTTTTCACCATGAAACCTGATTGAATATTTCTTTTTCAAAAGGGTTCATCCATTTGAGAAGATAAACATTAAAAAAAAAAGTTTTATCAAGATTGGGTCAAAATTGTGTGCTTACAAGATATTTTTAACGACCGACGACGGACATTAAATTAGCTTAAAAGTGTGCTCAGATGAGCTAAAAACCAGCTGAACATTCGGGAAATTTAAAACATTCAACATGAAATGTTTTCAGACTAGCAATCGGCCTATCTTGAACATACCGACGGTGATTTCAAAAATATTTTAAGTAAATAAATAGTTCGAGATTTTCACCATATTCAATGGAAGAGAAAAAAAAACTGCCATCTTTGTTTTCTTAGCTATTCATGTCGCTCGCCGTTCATCGGTTGCATAACAATACTAGACTCAGAATATCAATCTAAAGGAAACTTTAATAAGACTACTTTTGTTCATTCTGCACAATCTGAAAAGGATTTGTACACCTTTCTCAGTTAGTCCCTTCGAACGTTTTACGTTACACTTTCGCATAATATTTGTACTGAATCAAGTTTGATGAATTGTTCAAATTCGTTATTTTCTTTCCATATGATAGCGTTTTCTACAGAAATTCATTTGAAAAGGTTGAAACAATAATATATATATTATTGCCCTTACAATTTCCCCCCTGAGATCAACGAGTGCAAATAAAGCTTTTTTTCGTTAACACACACACACTCTCTCTCTCTCTCACACACACACTCTCTCTCACACACACTCTTTCTCTCACACACACACTCTCTCTCTACCCCGCTCTCTCTCTCACACACTCTCCCTCACACATTCTCTCTCACTCTCTCACACACACTCTCTCACACTATATCTCTCTCACACACACACACTCTCTCTCTCACCACTCTCTCTCTCTACCCCGCTCTCTCTTTCTCTCTCTTTCTCGCTCTCCCCACTCTCTCTCCCCACTCTCTTTTTCTCCCCACTTTCTCTTTCTCTCTCTTTCCAATCTCCCTCCACTCTCCCCACTCTCATTCTCCCAACTCTCTCTCCCCTCTCCCCGATCTCATTCTCCCCATTTTCCCCTCTCTCTCACACACTTTCCCTGCTCCCTTCTTCTCAAACTCTCCCTATTCCCTCTTTCTCACACTCTCCCCACTCCCTCCCCTTCACACTTTCTCTACTCCCTCTCTATCATACTCTCCCCACTCCCTATCTCTCCCCACTCCATATCTCTCACACTCACTGTCCTTTACTCTCTCTTCACAACTTTCTCTCCATCTCTTTTTCTTTCTCTCTCCACTTCGCCCCCTCTCCCTCACTTTCTCTCCCTGTCCACACTTTCTCTCTCCCCAATCTCTCTTCCTCAACCTTTTCCTCACCCTTTTCTGTCTGTGTCTGCCTCTCTTTCTTCACAACTTTCCCTCTCCCACTCTATTCCCCACCCTCTCGCCCCACCCGTCTCTCTCTATTACTCTGTCTCTCACACACGCACACACACACATACTTATTTTGCACTCCAGTCACTCCAATTTCGCTCACATTTCTTTCATATAGCCCTGTCACACTAAAAGGGGACAAATGAATTTCAGTGGAATATACATGAATTACTTTGAAAAGGGTATTTTGATACTGGTTAAACAACACTAACCAGTTTATGAAGTCCAAACATTAATGCATGTTTAAAGATATTTGTTCCCTTCTAGAGTGACAGGGTATTTGAAATGATTTTGTAGAGGGATAGAGAGAGAGAAAGAAAGATGGAGGAATGCCCACCGGGTACTCACTCGAAAATTAGTACATTCACGTATAGTAGAACGCACTCGAGTGGCTTATCAGCACTAAAATTTCGGAAAAAGGTTGGTTTTATTTGAAAATTACATTGTTTGTTACGGTTATCTGGTTTTGAATATTTAATTAGCTCTATAGTAGTAATTTTTTAAATAAGCTGTCTTAAATAGTATTCCCATGTTATCAATATAACTAGAAGGGGAAATTAAATTAAATAAAAAATATGCATTTGATATTGTCATACAAAATAGAAAACTACAGAAAATTTATATTGTTATTCTTGAAAAAATGATTTTTTTGTTATAAAATTAAGGCTATATATTTAGCCTCTGGTAACAGTCGTTCGCATTAAAATACAATTTTATCAACTCTTAAATTAATCCGCGGATTAGCTGTGAGGGTTAGCGAGAAGGGCCGTTCACCAAGCCATAATCCAATTTTTTGCTGTCGGTAGGGAGTTCGACCCCGGGAAACGATAGATTGTAGTTATCTTTTCAGATTTTGTCGAATTAAAAAAAGTATTAATTCAAAAAGAAGGAAACAAGCAATGAAAGAAAGATCGCTTGCCGACTCCCCGCTCTTTCATGTAGACATAAACTGTATAGAAACCAAAAAAACCCTTTGATATGTATTCAACAATAAAATCAGAGAAAAACGAACTTTACTTTTCAACGGTAACCAAAAGTAGTCATAAATAATATAATCATCATAAAAATCCAAAGAATAGTTTCAATACTAAGAATTATAGACAAAAAAAAATGTCCAAGCGACATGTTTTTGATGAACGTTTTCGTTCACCATTGTTACTACATACATACATATTTTTTCCTCCTTTCACAGAAGATAATGTACATACATATCGAACAATTTACAAATCAAACAAGAATGTAAACTTTAACAAACAAACGAACGAGAAATTAAACAAAGTACATATTACAAACAGTAAACAAATGTCTGTTGAAAAGAGAGAGAGAGAGAGGGGGGGGGGGGCAGACATTTGAGATTCAGAGAGGCCTAAAGACAGAAAAAGAAAGAGAAACAGACATACAGATAGACATTGTGTCATGAATATTTCTTTCGAAACCAGGGAGAGAACACTTGACCGAAACGAACGAAAAGAGTTCATCCGAGTAATTCATCGGGAAATGAAAAAAAAATAATAAAAAAAAAAAAAAAAAAAAAAATCATAGAGTATTTTGTTCCCTCGCCGGAAAAAAACAATTACAGTTAAAAACATCTTGAAATCGACAAACATTCCGAGCAAAATAATTCTAAATCATTCACCCAGCGCTCCAATCATTCATTCCAAATACTAACTAAAATCAAAAACGCTCCAAGCTCAATGAAAAGAATCAACAACCTCATTCAAGATAAATAAAGCCACGAAAAATCGCAGTTTCACTCAAAATTTTCAAATTGTAAATGTCTAATAGGTTCTTAAGGAAATATGAAGCTATTTATATAAGCTTTTATACATATTTCTTTAAAGGGAGGTCATTCATCCTGAACAAAATTTGCGATACTGGATTACCTCCCTTTAATTTCACTCAAAACTCGCTCATTCAATTTCATTCCAAAATCATTCCAAATTCATTCATCTTATCAATTTCACGCTGTTGTTAACGGTAACAATACCAAAATCTCAAACGCATCCTCAGGCCACAGTTATAACGTTTCGTACGTTCATCAACGCTTCATAGAACGCATATATCACAAACGATCCTTTTAATCTGGACTTCAAAAATCTCGCTATTCGTTTTACAAGGTTTTTTTAAAGATTAAAAAGATGCGAAAAACAAATCCCTTGATTTTCGTTTTACGAGGTTTTTTTTATCATTATTTTAGAAAAAAAAGAAAATGCAAAAAACAAAATCCACAACTTTCGTTTTACAAGTTTTCTTTTGAAGAATAAAAAATAATGCGAAAAACGAAAGTAGGCATCGGCAGTTCTTATTGGATAATTAAGTCGTGCTCACGACTTAGTGGGAGATTTCGATTGGTCAAATTATCGCGTGCTCACGACTTAAGTTTTCTTTTTTTGCATTTTTTTTATTCAATAAAATAAAACTTGAAAAACGAAAATTGATTTTCGCATTTTTTTAATCAATGAGTTTTATAAAAAAAATGTAAAACGAGGATTTTGTTTTTAGCATTTTTTATTATTCAACGAAAAAAACCTTGAAAAACGAAAATCCCATATTTTTTCAAATTATTTTTTTTTCAACGTAAATAAAAGAAAATGTAAATGTCACCGCTATGCCACCGTAGTTACGCGAACAGAAAAATATCTTATGTTCGACTATATTATGAACAGTATTTTTTTTTTCGTTTATCACAGACTTTAACGTAGGGAGGGTGAAGAGGATAGCTTACAAATTATATAAACTTACGAATAGTGGTGTCCGTAGTCTAAGGGTAGAGCGTCGGCTTCTTGACCCAAAGGTCCTGAGTTCGATTCGCGGGAGCGGCTACCGATCTTGGTTCTTTCATTGGTCCAGACATTCCTCGCGAGTACTGGTGAATTTTCCAGGAAGCGGAATCGAGAGGGATTAATCTAAATTGCAGGGATAATTCTGGCTCAGAATTTCATCTGCGAAAAATCTCATTCATTTGGAAATTATGAGAAATACCAAGTTTTCAATGGCAAATTGAACCAAAACCCTTTTTAAAAAGATGTTTTGCTCTGAGATTTTTCTCTCATTTAGCCAAATTGAATGAGATTTTTGGCAGAATAATGAGAGAATTTACACAGATCTCGCCCAAAATTGATCCCTGAAATTGTAAGAGCTTGTTTCCCAATCGATGTAAAATAAAAAGGTTTAAAACCTAAAATAAACTTACGAATGAGAACTTTCGTTGTTATTTGGGGTAAAGGCTCAATTGCTCCCATAGTACACATGGATTTCCGGGTGTGAAAAATCTATTAAAATGATCTATATCAAACTTCGCTGGTAACTTTTCTTGCAGCATATTTTGATCATAAATCTTTACATTTTTGCGAACTTTTATTTTTATGTCATATAGATAGGAATGTACTTAATCGACAAACAATTTTGGTATCTTGTATATGGAAATACTTATTACAATGAAACTCAATGATTTCACCCTTAAACCTAAATATCCTAAAATAAAGAATCAACAACGTCATTCGAAATAAACTTGGATAGAGAAAAATCGCGATTTCACTGACATAATTAAAATTGTAAGCGTCTTTTTGGTTCTAAAAGAAATAGGAAGGTATCTTTAGAAATTTTAGGTCTATTTTCTTAAAGGGAGGTAATCGATATCGCTAATTTTGTTCATCCTGAACAAAATTTGCGATATTGCATTACCTCCCATTAAATTCACTCTAAACTCACTCCACACACTCAATTAATTTCATTCCTAAATCATTCCAAAATCATTCAGCTTGCCAATTTCACGATATTGTTAACTGTACTTTGTATGGAAGCTTACAAAATAGCTGCGTAATCAAAATTGTCTCCATTGAGGAGGAAAACCAATTTTTCAGCCGGGCAGAAAGCACAAAACCTTAGTTTATATATATGTAAAAGTATAACACTTAATTCAGGTTCGCTGGTAATCTCAATCCAATGCTCATTTCTGTGAACAGCAGTCAGTTTGAGTATAACAACCAATTTTACCTCTTCCCGTTGGTGGCTGCTGTACACAGAATTGACAGATATTTGAAAAAGAGATTGGGTCCAGCATAGGTCAACCAGAAGTCGTATTTCAAAAATTCTTTCACTGGATGGTAGATTGATCATTCTAGATTCAGAAAAAGAGGCACGGTTTAAAAATTTTAAATCCTAGTCAGTCTGCGTAGTCCGCGCAGTCTGACCAGGGTCGGCACTTTATGTACTCCCCAGGTGGTCCATTTCGCGTGACGGGTCATATATGTAAAAATAAACATATGAACCAGGTTCATTGATATTCTCAATAAAATGCTCATTTCTGTGAATAGCAGCCAGTATGAGTATAACAGCCAATTTTACCTCTTCCCCATGGTGGCTGCTGCACACAGAATTGACTGCAGATAATTTATACCTATTTAAAAAACCATTATCACACAAAACCCAATTTTTATGCACCGAAAGCATTTAACTGGGGAAAAACATTGAGGAAAAAAGAACAATTCTTTTTTTTCAAGCAATTTCTCTTTTTTTCTTAAAGTTTTCGTCAATATTTTCTCTTTCAACTCGCATATATTTTAAGCAAAATTAAGCTTAAAATTTTTTGAATATGGATTAGTCTAAAATTGTTCGTTTTGTGTAGTTTGGGTTAAACAGCCCACGTTATTTTGGCATGTTTTCCTAGATAACGAATCATATGTGACCTGTCGCACGAAAAGGGACCATCTTGGTAGTGCGTAAAGTGTCGATCCTAGTCAGACTGCGCAGACTGACTAAGGTCGAAACATTTCGCACTGTGCTTATTTTCTGTATCTAGAATGAATAATCTACCTTCCAATGAAAGAATTTTTGAAATGCGACCTCTGGTTGATCTATGCTGGACCCAATCTCTTTTTCAAATATTTGTTTTACAAAGTTCCCAGATGGTCCCTTTTCGCGTGACGGGTCACATATGCATAAGATATTTTTTTCTCAATAGGCAGACAATAAAAAAGAAGTTCCTCTTAAACCACGTATACAAAGAGGGGTCTAGTCCTGTGTTCAAGAATGCAAAGCCGGGTACAATTTCCAAACGTTTGCAAACCGTTGTAGTATATGTTTAGCGATCGCAGTGACGTAACTTCAAAAAGTGGAGATATCTTGGTTGTTAGCCCAACCGCGCGTTTAAAATAAATCAAAGCACTGAAAGTACTAATGGTGAACGAATCTGTTGGCATTCTTAAGTGATATATTGAATTCGTTTAGAAAGAGAAATTATAAATGTAAAAAAGTAATAATCGAGGGAAAGTGTCTCGTCAAAATTCTAAATTCAAAGAAAGAGAAAGAGAGGAAAAGAAAGGTATGCAGAGTGACAGACAGAGACAGACCGATAGAAAGAGAGCGATAGGCCTAGAGAAAAGAAAACGGGCAACTATAGTGTCTAGACTAATGATTCTTTTCATAACTCAAAAAATAGCAGTCAGAAAGGTAATTCAATTTCCACACGCGGAACCCATATTTTAGCAGATTAAACAGCAGTCTTTCTGTATTTTGCATTTTAAACGTCATCCGCTATGGCTCTGGAACGACCTGAATGGGGTCCCCCATCCTCTGAATTAAAAGACCGCTGTTTCGTCTTCAACCAAAACGCTGTAATTGCAGGGTTTTGGTCTCTTTCGGTAATATTCGGTTTTGTGAAAGAATGATTATCTGATGCCATTGCGTAAGAAAGAAAAACAATTCGATTTATGTAGGTAGGGGTTTTGTACAGGTAATGAATTGTCCAAATATAGTCATTGTTTAAGTTCTATTGCTCCTACCAAACGACCGATAATCGTAAACCTAAGAGGATAGAAGATGGCAGCTATGTACGGATGTATGCTGATATTAGTTCTGGTGCGAGAAGTACCAGATTCCATTTTAAGGTAAAGGTGCTCCAGTCCACAGGCGATTGATTCACAATCCAAATTTCGGTTTTTTTCTTTCTTTTTTTTTTTTAATATTTTACGTACTTCCAGTAAAACAAATATATGAATGGTTGGATTGAGGAACTTCTAGACCCATCCGAGGGATAGAAGTGCTACTATACAGTTGTAGTTACTGTGTCAAGTACTTTGAAGGAAAATATTTTGTTATCATTGTAAAACTAGGGGACAAAAAAATGCCGTTGGAGACTTAAGGTAACTGCGGACACATAGAGGGCCATTTTAGGTCCAAATTTTAAATTGTCTGCAAATCATGCCTAATGCGATAAAACTATACTTTGAAGTACCCGCTTTCATATTTCGGTCATAGAAAGGAATTTCATAACGTAGAGTTAACGTCATGACGTCATCAAGGGGCCGAGCCCTTTTTTAGGGGCCAAAATCAGTGATTGTCCATTTTTTTCGGAAATAATAATCCGATTTTCATCCCGAAAACGCCATTTACTTCGTTTAAAGACGACGGATCTTATGTTATGTTGATATGCGGATATAAGTGTAAGAAATACAATTAAGTGTAACGTATTAAATGATAATGCCTTCTGCGTTGCTATTTCGAGTACAGTCACTGGAAATATTGCCTTTTTTTCTCGAAAATTTGTCCGGTGACCTATGTTGAAATTTAGATATGTTGCTGCCAAACCATTCCGTTGAAGAAATTTGAAATAAAAAACATGTGTCTTCGGGTTAGATTTTTTGTAAAATTCGATTCCGCGAAGATAACGCAAATCAGAGGATATTTCAACGTCGCGTCAATCTTCACAAAAGCTGTCTTTTTAAATGGATAAAACTTAAGTGTTTTATTTTTATTTCTTAAAATCTCATTCAGATTTAATACTTTTGAACCCTATATTTTACGATAAACCTAAATTTCAAATATTTTAGAATAAGTTATTGCACGGAGATTGGCGCCAAATAAGCATAGTGCAGATGGTTTTAGTGCGACGTCGAATCCGACGAAAACTGTTCCAACAACTTCACAAAATCGAATTTAATAAAAAATCTAACCCGAAGACATATCATTTTTATATGATTAATGCAAAGCATATTCTTTTCGCTACAAAATAACTAAAATCAGCATAGGTCACCGGACGAAATTTTGAGAAATTTCAACTTTTTTACAAAAAATGAAATGAAAAAAGGAACGTCAAATCTTAAAATTCGCGAATTAGATAGCGTTTCGGGCTTATTTTTCTATTTGAATGTGCACAGAAATTAAACGAATAGCTCGGGCGTTCTTGTACTTTCAAAATGAAACTTTTTTCGTGAAAATCGGCCGTTTAATTCAGAAAATATTTGCAAATATTGATTTTGGCGGGTCGAAAAGGGGTTGGCCCCTTAATGACGTCACGACGTCAAATGAACGGGCTTCAGACCCTTTTCATTGCGTGTAAGCTAATTCTCACACTTCAAATACAAATCTCAGAAATTATTGTGAGATTTAAAGAAAGTCGAAAATTCGACTATGTTATCTGTCCGCAGTTACCTTAAACATCGCAGCTGCAGATTAAGTATACTATAGTTATGACGTTTCAGTCTCCATTCGATGTTAAGATTTGAAATTAGATCTATTGTGTACGGATATTTGTTCATTTGATTCTATCATTTATTCATCTTTTTTTGGTTCAATAACAACTACATTCATATATTAAGAGCAAATCGTACCGAGGTTGCTATATCCCCGGTTTTCCGCCCTTGTTTGAAACCCGGAACCGAAGATATTTACATTACACAAGTATGCAACAACAAATTTCACTTCATATCAAGGTTGGTCAATGTCAAGTGGTGCGTGTTTACGTTTTAATGAGAATTTGGACTAAATATACCGTATTTCACCTTTTAGAAGCGCCCTCCCTAATGAACGCGCTCCCCCAAAATTACGATTTCCAGGCCCCTGACTATCCGATCAACAACACCCAATAGTCCATGGTCCGGCCTCTTAAATTTAATTTCATTAGCTGCTACTCCACGACGTAATGTTCAATAGATTATGGGTTAGTTATCTTAAATTTCTATCAGGATTAGGCTGGTTGCGTCATTAAAAGATCGTTCAACATCTGAAAAACAAGCGCGTGGAAAATCGCGCATTTTTCCGGAAGCGCGAAAGGTTTAAATTTAACACAAAATAAAAACTATTTCTTGTCATTCTTTATAAGTCACATGCGAACCAAATCCCCTTTCTTCACGTCGTTACGAAAATATTTCTGAAATCATTTTACTTTCTGAAAATATCAAAAATGTCAAAGTCAAATGATTAAATCCTAGTCACAATTCATACTGTTAAAATGAGAAAACCCTGTAAAATTTCGTGTGTAACTTATTTCAAAGGCGACGTCGCCGCTTGCAAGAATCTGGGGACTTCAAAGGGTGCCGACACCCGGTGACCCAGCTAGCTCCAGACGTGTTGTGTTTTCACTACGACACACTTTCATTTGATGTTCCGGGTGTATTTTTCATTACAAAATTTTAGGATTTAATACAGGATTATTTATTTCATACGTGAATAGGGCCGGATTTAATACAGGATTATTTATTTCATACGTGAATAGGGCCGGTGAATAGGTAATGATTTATTAGACCGCTTTGTCCATCGGTAGCGAAACATTGAATATTGCACCGTCTCGAAATTCCTTTCTTGTACAAAATATGATAATAATAATTATTATGATAATAATAATAATAATCTCGGCTTCTGCTACCACAATCACTTGCTTTTGAAAGCTGCAATTCATGGTCGAAGGTGACCGTATTTCGATAGATGACTTTAAATGACAGAATTACAATCCATTAGCTAACATTTTATTTTTGAAATTTATAGCCCTAATAGATAAATCGGAAAGCGTGTTGGGTAGCGCACGTATTTCAATCGATAATTACGAACATGTTAACAGTTTGCTCCTGTTAGGTACGAAAATACGTATATTTTTTTAATTGAGTAAAATGGTCTGAAATAATAGCGCCCCACGACGTTTTGAATCGCGCCCGGGCATATTTAATAGGAGAAACACGGTACGAACATCCCATTCGTTTGTAAACGTGACCTTTCGTAACTCATGAGTAAAGACTTCATTCATAAGAAGGCAGATAAAATCGCAGTAGGTCATCACGTGTGGTATGGCCAATCAGGGGTGTGTAGAAGTTCAAGAGGTCACGACCAAAATAAACACAAACACATATTTCCGGCAAATTACTACAAATTGCACCAGGAAGGCTTGGGTCAAAAACATGTATCTGTCTCATCGATGTTTTGACTCAAACTTTGTTTTTGCTCTTAACTTTCGACAAGCTTACGCGTGTCATCAATTCCTGTGGTAAATCATTCCAAGGTCAATTAGTGATTTTTGGTGAACGAAATTTTCGTTCACCAGTGTTTTATACTGTGTATGGAAAATCCTGTAGGATCTTAATAGGTTTTGAATAAAGCAGTACCTCTTTAGATTCAATTTAGTATCTCTAAAGACTTCTCTCTACAAAATCACTGTTTGTATCGTTAAATGCATGATACTAGCATTCTTCATCAAGTGCAGATTATGAAAATTACCCTTTAAAAACACAAAAATATCTTGGAATGTCTATACGAGCGAATTTTTGATCGGCGTAAGATTGTCGAGACTTGAGAGCAAAAACAAAGTTTGTGTCTGTACACTGTATAGACAGATACTATGTTTTTGATTAAAACCTTCGCTATTGCAACTTGTAGTAATTTGCCGGAAATGTGTGTTTATTGAGGTCGTGAACTCTTGAACTTCTACACACCCCTGATTGGCCTAGACTGGTGAACCTGTCCCAATCTACGCTACCCTCAATATCGACAGATTGAGACAGGCTCGCCAGTCAATGATTGGCCATACCACACGTGATGACCTACTACGATTTTACCTGTCTTCTTATGAATGAATACTTTGCTTATAAGTTACGAAAGGTCAAGTTTACCAACGAATGGAATGTTCCTGCCGTATTTCTCCTATTAAACGCGCCCGAGCAAAACGTCGTGGGGGCGCTATTATTTCAGACTCTTATACTTAATTAAAAGAAATTACTTATTTTGGTACCTAAGAGAAGCAAACTGTTAACATGTTTGTAATTATCGATTGAAATACGTACGCTTCCCAAAACGCTTTTCTATTTATCTATTAAGGCTATAGATTTAAAAAATAAAATAAAATGTTAGCTAATGAATTGTAATTCTGTCAGTTAAAGTCATCTATCGAAATACGGTCACCCTCGACCATTAATTGCAGCTTTCAAAAGCAAGTGATTGGGTTAGCAGAAGCCGAGATTTTTATTAATGTTATTATTTGTACAAGGTAGTAGGTTCCAGCCGATGCAATATTCAATGTTCTGCTACCGATGGACAAAGCGGTCTAATAAATCATTACCTATTCACGTATGAAATAAATAATCCTGTATTAAATCCTAAAATTTCGTGATGTGTAAATGCACTCAGTACATGAAATGAAAGTGTTTCGTAGTGAAAACACTACACGTCTGGAGCTAGCTGGGTCACCGCGTGTCGGCACCCTTTGAAGTCCCCAGATTCTTGCAAGCGGCGACGTCGCTTTTGAAATAAGTCACACACGAGTTTTTACGGGGTTTTTCCTACTTTAACAGTATGAATTGTGACTAGGATTTAATTATATGAGTTTTAATTTTGTGTTAAATTTGAACCTTTCGCACTTCCGGAAGACTGCGCGTTTAGGACGCGCTAGATTTTCAGATGTTGAACGATCTTTTAATGACGCAACCAGCCTTATCCTGATAGGAATTTAAGATAGTTAACCCACAATCTATTGAACATTTCGCCGTGGAGTAGCAGCTTTTGAAATTAAATTCGAGACCGGATTTTTCACCACGGCCCGTGGCCGGTTGGATGTTGTTGATCGTATAGTAAAGGGCCTGGGAATCGTATTTATGGGGGAGCGCGTTTATTAGGGAAGGCGCGTCTAAAAGGTGAAATACGGTATATTTAGTCCAAATTATCATTAAAACATAAACACGCACTACTTGACCGTGACCAACCTTGAAATGAAGTAAAATTTAACCCATTGCCAGACAACTTATGTTCTCAACTACCAAATTTACACCTCTTCCTTAAATTCCGTTTTTATCTTAAAGCTTGTTGTTGCATACTTGTCTAATGTAAATATCTTCGGTTACGGGTATTTTTGTATCATATTACCCAAATCCCATTCCCTGTTTTTTGGGGGTTTTTTTGGGTTTTTTTTTTTTTTTTTTTCGTTTCAAACAAGGCCGGAAAACAGGGAATATAGCAATCTCGGTAAGATTTACTGTTAATATATGAATGTCGTGAATAGATAAATAGATAAAAGAATCAAATGAACAAATATCCCAACACGATAGACCTAATTTCAAATTCAATTTTAACATCGAATGGATTTTTTTTTCAAAGTACTTGGCATCGTAGCTACAACTGTATAGTAGCGCTTCTATCCCCCGGATGGCTCTAGAATTTCCTCAATACAATCATTCATCTATTTGTTTTACCGGAAGTATGTAAAATATTACAAAAAACGAAACTTGGATTGTGAATCAATCGCCTGTGGACTGGAGCACCTTTACCTTAACATGGAAATTGGTATTTCTCGCACCAGAACTATAATGAGCATACATCCGTACGTAGCTGCGAACTTCTACCCTCTTAGGTTTACGATTATCCGCCGTTTGGTAGGAGCAATAGAATTTAAACAACGACTATATTTGGACAATTCATTAGTTGCACAAAATACCTTCCTACATAGATTTCATCGAATTGTTTTTTTTTTTTTTTTTTTTTTTTTTAATTCTTTTTTACACAATGGCACCAGATAATTATTCTTTCACGAGACTGAATATTACCGATAGAGACCAAAACCCTATTATTACCATTACGAAACAGCGGTCTTTTAATTCGGAGGATGGGGGGGGGACCCCATTCAGGTCGTACCAGAGCCATAGCGGATAACGTATAAAAGTCAAAATGCAGAAAGACTGCTGTTTAATCTGCTAAAATATGGGTTCCGCATTTGGAAATTGAATTACCTTTCTAACTGCTATTTTTTGAGTTAAGAAAAGAATAATTAGTATAGACACTATAGTTGCCTGTTTTCTTTTCTCTAGGCTTATCGCTCTCTGTCTATCGGTCTGTCTCTGTCTGTCACTCTCTCTACCTTTCTTTTCCTCTCTTTCTCTTTCTTTGAATTTAGAATTTTGACGAGACACTTTCCCTTGATTATTTTTTACATTTATAATTTTTCTTTACTCAACGAATTCAATATATCACTTTAGAATGCCAACAGATTCGTTCACCATCAGTACTTTCAGTGCTTTGATTAAGGAGAATATTCATTATCTTCACTTAAAGAAGAATACTAGTATCACCCATTAAAGAAAAAGACAGTAGTTTTGCGGAGAGATATTTTTTTAAAAGATACTTAATTGAATCTTAAGAGGCGCAACTTTATTTCAAATGTATTAAGATCCGACAGGATTTTCCTTACATGGTATATAACACTGGTGAACGAAGTTCGTTCACCAAAAATGATTTCTGTGCATGTTTTCAAAATATTATAAATTATACATCATTGAAAAGGGGAGAGAAGTACTTGTTTAACAATAGCATTTTTAGCTCCACCGGTCGAAGGCTAGCGAGCTTTTGTCATGGCGGAGTGTCCGTTGTGCGTCCGTGCGTGGATGCTCCTTTGGTAATGCTTTACTTAAATTGTTAAAGAAATTTTCATTGTTCCCCAAATATGGGCGTGGCAGGGTGGCTTAATTTCACTATTTGATTTTTAAAAACCATCTCCCCACAATCAATTTTACTTACATGAATCTTGTTATGAATGATCAATGAATGACCATTTACTGAAATTCTACCTGGAATTATGTTAAACGTGTATTATTATTTACTTAATGAAATCACCTTTATGTTCGTAAGTAAATGGGTAAAGGGTATGCAGGCTAATGGTGATTGAGTATTTTGGTGCAATATGTGGTCAAGACCAAGTAAATCATAGCAAAGTAGTTCTAAAGAGACTTCAAAGTCTTGTTTTCTGTCAAAATCGGCTTTGTAAATGAAATTATAAATGTATCATTTTTTAAACATGATAAGTCTATGCAAAGAGATGTAAATATTTTGTAAGAGAAGGCATATCTGAATAAGTCAAGATTAGAGGGGGAGGGGGGGGAAAGGGGTAATACCAGTTTGAAATTGCTTATTCCCAATGAAATTCTATGTTGTTGGTACTCATTTGACTCGTCTTGATGAGACATTTTAAACGAGTACCAACAACATAGGGATTAAGTTAGGAAGATTGATTGATTGATTGTTTCATGCCGCTTTCAACATTTTTTTTCAGTTATATAACGGCCCCTTACAATGGAATCCTGGCATTTCTTTCACCAGTACAACCATCACATCCTTTCCTAGCCTCCAGGTGCTATCTCACATAGGTGTACGATTATCAAACCATTGGTGAGAGACAAATAGTCGGAAAGAATGAGTGTCGGGAAGAATGAAATATTTAAATTTGAAAAACAAAATACCTCCCTATCTGTAGCTCTCTGTACATTTGTAGAACATAGATCAAAGAGAGAGCAATGAGGCTTATTTACTTCCCTTCCTTATAATTTATTATTAATACCCCTTACACATTGCCCCCTTTCCCCAGTCAAACATTGTAGCTAAGGTTGAGTTTATTTATAATTTTTCTTTTTGATTTCTGCATTATTTGGCTTTATTCTCTGTAGTTTGCTAGGATTTTTTTTTAAATTCAAATCATTTAAAGTCAAAATTGTCAGGTAATTGGTGAAATGAAATTTATTTAATAATTTTGAGTTAAATAAGTGTAAAAGTTTTTATTAAGTGATTTATAAAAAGTCTTCTTCCATGTAGTTTTACATATGAATTATATGTGTTCACTTCTGATAGATTGTTAATAAGTATGATTTGACCATCGCAAATGGGCATATTACACTTCCACGATTAAAATATTTATAATCATTTTTGCGATGTGAAACTATGAAATACCACCAAAACCAAAGTTGAAAAAAAGCTCCGACTTTTGACATTACGTCGATATAGATAAAGTAAAACCTTTTATGTTTTTCGGCGAATAACCGAGAAAAGAGAAATAATGGTAGATTATCATTTTGATAAACTCACCGCCTAGAACCAATGAAATGACTTGCAGATGCATTGGGGACGTGAGACGTATGAAAATATTGACATCCGTTGAAAAGACGCTATGCATCTGTTTTACCCTTTAAATACGCTTTGCATACGCTCTCTCCGCCGAGCGTCCGTCAAATGTGATTTCATCCACGTACACATTTTTGAGCTGCACAAAATTTGTAGAGCGGATAAACTTTTTCGTTATTTACGATTTACATGCGAAACAATACGGGGAATAAACGCTACATAAACAATATAAATATTAATATTAAACATGTTCAAATAGTTTCATTTATTATACAAATAATGTTATCAAACTGTCTTCTAGGTTCGAAGGTGTCATAACAACTACATGAAAAGCTGTGGTTACTACATTTTTGAACTTGGATGACTAAATGCATATATCCAAAGAATTGTTTAGAGAACATTTTCATGATTTTATAAGAAATAATTCTTTATACGTTTGACTGCTGACTCTTATATTTATTGTACAACATGTTGGTATTTTGGGCCGGTGGCCTTGTATTGCAAATAAAATATTGTCATTGTCATATTGTCATATCCGATATCATCCATTATACTTCCTCTGTATCATCAATCCATCTGTAAGGCATCCGCGGAGCTCTAATCCGCTATGGATGAAAACATACAGAGGGCGGAATTATCAGGTATACTTAAAGTATATAAAGTATGTAAGCTGTGCATCACGTAAAATTTAATGATCCGCGTTGTATCCATTTTGTTTCCGCTAGGCATACGTCACAATTACATCCGCAACCTCTTTTGAGCAGTCAACCGCTCTTATTCGCAAGGTTTCCGATGGATATCCACTCAACATCCCGGTTACTTGTTTATGCGTCAGATATTTTCCGTTCTACTTTCTCAAATTTGCCTCTATTACTAGAATCCGTATGAAAACGGATATAAATTTCACTCTGCCGTCGTTTCTAAGAATCTGAGACGTTGCACTCGGTCATTTTTAGATGTTAAAAACATGTCGCCTTGGACATTTTTTCTATAATTCTTAAGGTATTGAGACTATTCTTTGGATTTCCATAATCATTTATATTTTTTATGACTACTTTTGGGTACCGTTCAAGAATAAAATTAGGTTTTTTTTTTTTTTTTCTGAATTTGTTGTTGACTACATATCAAAGGGAATTTTAGAATTCAAGACAGTTTAGGCCTACATGAAAGGGCAGGGAGTCGGCAAACGTTCTTTCTTTCATTGCCTTTTCCCTTATTTTTACCGTGAGAAAATTGGAAATGAATTAAAATTTAATTTAGAAAGATAAAACATTAATATATATATATATATATATATTTGGGGGGAAAATCTGAACAGATAACCACATACTAGCGTTTCCCGGGGTCGAACTCCCTACTGTTAGACAGAATAAAAGATTATTGATTGGTGAACGGCCATTCTGTTTAGCCCTCACAGCTAATCCTCGGATAAGTGCAAGAGTTGAAAAGAATGTATTTTAGTGTGAACGCCTATAACCAGAGGATATTTATAGTCTTAAGTTTATAACAAAAAATGTCATTTTTTCAATAAAACAATTAAAATTTTCTACATTTTTCTCGTCTGTATGGTGATATCGATTGCGTATTATTTATTTAATTTAATTTTCTCTTCTAGTTATTTTGATAACAACGATATACTATTTAAGTAAGCTTAAAAGAGAATATTATTTTTACAGATACTCAAATAGAGCTAATTAAATATTCATAACTGGAAAGCCGTAAAAAACCATACAATTTTCAAATAAAAACCAACCCTTTTCCGAAATTTCAGTGCTGATAAGCGACTCAAGTGCGTTCATCTATGCGTGAATGTACCAATTTTCGAGTGAGTGCCCGATGGGCATTCCTCCATCTTTCTCTCTCTCTCTATCCCTCTACAACACCATATCAAATACCCTGTCACACTAAAAGGGAACAAATATCTTAAAAACAATGCATTAATGTTTTGACTGTGCAGTTTTACCAGTAAATTTACCATTCAAAGTTATATATGTATATTTCTCTGAATTGCACCTGTTCCAATTTAGTGTGACATGGTTAAGAAGGAAATGTGAACGAATTTGGAGAGAATGGAAATGGGATGAATTAAGAGTGTTGAAAGTGTGGAGAGATAGAGTGAGTGTGGGAAAAGAAAGTGAGTGTGTAGAGAGAGAGTGAGTGTGAAGACAGATAGAGTGGAGAGAGTGAGTATGGAGAGAGGGAGAGTGTGGTGACAAGGAGATGGAGAGAGTGAGTGTAGAGATACAGATTGAGTACAGAGAGAGAGAGTAAGTGGCGAATGAGGGCGTAGAGAGAGAGGGTGTGAATGTTGAGAGAGAGAGTGTGTGTGGAGAGGGGAGTGTGGCGAGAGGAAGAGTGAGTGTGGAGAGAAATAGTGTGGAGAGAGAGGAGGTGAGGGTTAAGAAATAGAGAGTGATGGTTGGGAGAGCGAATGTGGAGGGTGGGAGTGGAGAGAGTGTGAATGTGGTGGAGATTGAGTGTGGAGAGTGAGTGTGGGGAGAGGGAGTGTGAGTGGGTGGAGAGAGAGGGGGTGAGGGTGGAGAGAGAGGGGGTAAGGATGAAGAGAGAGAAAGAATGAGAGAGGAAGGGAGGAGAGAGAGTGGAGAGAGAGAGGGAGAGAGAGAGAGGGTGGAGAGAGAGAAGGAGGAGAGGGAGAGGGGGTGGAAAGAGAGAGAGGGGATGGAGAGAGAGTGGAGAGAGAGGAGTGGAGAGAGAGGAGTGGAGAGAGAGGGGGGAGAGAGAGGGGGAGAGGAAGGAGGGAGAGTGGAGAGAGAGGAGTGGAGAGAGAGGAGTAGAGAGAGAGGGGGAGAGAGAGGGGGAGAGGAAGGAGGGAGAGTGGAGAGAGAGGGGGTTGAGAGAGAGGGAGGAAGAGAGATGTCTAGGTGTGAAAATTTAAGATTGATTTCATGTTTTAAGCTTTCTAGAGCACAACGTACTCAAGGTGAGCTTTTGTGATCATTGTATTTTCGTAGTCTATCGTCCGTCGTTTAACGCTTGTGGAGAACAAATTCTTGTTAATGTCATTGAACACATTTTGGCTCAATGTAGTTTTGTAGAGGCATGTAGAACTTATTTCAAAGAAATTCAAAGAAAATCAACTTGTAGCCCTTAAAAATTTCAATGCCTTACAATCTCTGCCATCCGATAACGTCTGCATAAAAATTAAAACTTTTTTGGAAGTTGCTTGGAAATGGCTTTTAAAACTCTACAAGGCATCATCAACACATACCTCTACCAAAGAAAAAAGTTGTAAGGAGGTCTAATCACAATAATTTAAGTTCTACCTGCGCGTATGCAGCATGCGATACTTTATCCGAATCCGATTTGACGTTTAATTTCAAAAGCTCTTGACTGAAGTAGGGTTTCAAATTTACACCATGATTTTCCTTCAACTTTGTAAAAATCAAGAGAAATGCAAAAAGAGAAAGTGAACACTTTCTCATGGAACTGAGTATAGTATAGAATAAGATCTTATTCCCTGACTGAGAACTATGTCACTTGATTTTTGTTGTATTTACGCGAAAAGGGACAGTGAAAAGGTGTTCAAATTAAAATTTACATTACTAAGGATAGAAAAACTATGCACATAAGCTAATAATTTCGAAGACATGCAAAAAGATGACGTTAAAATTTCTGAAGCGAGACCTAGAAAGGCATTCGTCACAACTCGGCTGTTTCTGTAAACCACATCTACCAACACAAACCTAGATAGACTCGCCCAAATATGGGTCAAATGATTTACATTTTAAACAAAAGTGTTCAAAAACATTTTCGCTCATAATCGAATTTAAAAATAAAATAAAAAAAAAAAAAAAACAAAAAAAAAATGAAGATGTTAAGTTTCCATGAACACAAAATGTCACTACCTTCTCCAACTGGCTCTAGAAACGAATTTCCCAACAACCTGTTACAACCCATCAACCTGGAAGAACCCATTTAGATTATGAATTTAATAATAACTTTAAGAGTAACCGTTTGTAAGTAGGTATTAAATGAAATTTTGATTTTAGAATAAGACACGCCTAGAAAAACTCAAAAATAAATAAATAAATAAATTATTAAAAGTCTAATTGAATTGAACACGAAAAGCCAACGATTACATTTTGAGCGTCATGGGCAATGGTTACTACAATGCATATTGCTAGCGTACTAGTATTTGATACAGCGTTATGCTGATATGTCCATATTTACGAACATAGATAGCAATATATAGATTATGTAAAACATTGGAACGTTTCAGTCAGTGAAATTGCGTAATTTACGTTTCGACCGTGATATTTTAGTGCCTATTTAGCGTAAAAAGTAATCCAGTGACATATGATTGTTTGGTTCTTTACAAAAGGAAAATATATGGAAAAGCAAAAATAAAAGAAAACTATAAAAAAAATAAAGCACCGAGTTTTCAGAAAATTACAAAACGCGCCATGCGTTTGGCCCGGACTGATATAGAAAATCCTAAAATTTCAAGGTATTTGAAAAAAACACAAAAAACATGACAAAAGCTTTTGCATTTAAGGCAGTGGAACCGTAATAGTTCCGCAACAATTCGGCACTCATGAGCTTTCACAGTGTTGCCCAAGGTTTCCTTATGAATTTCATTAGAAAACCTCGGTTAACATTGTTAAAGTTCATTTCTCCGGAAACTTTACTGAACTACCTTAAAACCCGTAGAGTTGGTTAACAACAAAGTGTTAAAAACTTGCGTTCTCAGGCAACTCTAGAACGTTAAGTATCTAAACCTGTTGTATATCCAAATAAAAAAAAAACAAAAAACGGTTAGAAATTGGCAAAATGGTCATCAACCACCAAGCAAAGTTTTGTAAAATCTAGGCGAATATTTTCAAAGGGCTCGTTCTACCTATGTTAAGTTCAAATAACTTCGCGTATTCATACATGAGTGTGGTAAGATTTTTAGTTTCTTAACTCTATTAAATCAATATGTACTATCTTCATATCTTATAATTTGATATATCGAAGCGAAACTGTTCAGGGCCCAAGGTTATAAAACTTTTTTCAGGCTCAGACTCAATTTTTCTCAAATTTTAAATGAAAATAAATGTATGAAAATAAATGTATGAAAATAAAAGATAATATTGATAAGTTGTTATTTATAATATCATCTTTTATGTTAATACATTAAAATGGGTAAAAAAAAAATAAATAAAAAAAAGAATTACAGCTTTAATTTCGAAATGAAATTTGAGAAAATTTTGAATTGAGCCTGAGAAAAGTTTTATAACCTTGGGCCCCTATTTATTGGTTAAGAAACATTTTGTAATGGGACTACTTTGTGCGGAAGCTTACAAGATAGCTGCGTGCTCAAAATTGTTTTCATTTGAGGAATAAAACCAACTTTTCAGCCTATCAGAAAGCACGAATCTTTAGTTTATATAAGATTTTTTATTGCACAAGTATACCCGTGGTAAGGGTTAAAGGCAATTTTACAAACACATATCATACCAGCTATAAGAATAGAATTTGATACAGCTTTCAAAGTATCTATATTGGAACTTGTCAATAAGGATTTAAATGTTACTTAGTTGTTATCAGCAGTATTAAATTCTTGTAGTGGACTCACAATTTCATTTCTTAAATTGTCATATTTATTACAAGTACATATAAAATATATTTCGTCCTCTATAGCTCCGTATTGATTGCAAAGTCTTTTCCTTGCAGTATCTTCCTGTTTCAATCCTTAATTTGTGTGCACTTAGTCGGAATAAACATATACTTTTTCTGAGCTTTTTATTTTTAATTATTTCAAGATAAGGCTCTATTACAAATGATGCTTTCATAATTTTGCAGGTTCTAAGTTTTTTAGCCCCAATTTCGGAAGTAATTCTTTTTTTTTCCAATACTGAATAAATCTTTCCTTTGATTTATTTTTAATAGAAAAGAGAAGAGACTGTGGTAAAAATATAACATTATAATTCAGGTTCACTGGTAATCTCAATCAAATGCTCATTTCTGTGAGCAGCAACCAGTCTGAGTATAGTAGCCAATTTCACATCTTCCCGTTGGTGGCTGCTGTACACAGAATTGACAGATATTTGAAAAAGAGATTGGGTCCAGCATAGGACAACCAGAAGTCGTTTTTCAAAGATTCTCTCACTGGATGGTAGATTGATCATTCTAGATTCAGAAAAAAAAGGCACGGCTTAAAAAGTTTCAACCCTAGTCAGTCTGCGCAGTCCGCGCAATCTGATTAGGGTCGGCACTTTACGCACTTCCTAGGTGGTTCTTTTTCGCGTGACGGGTCACATATGTAAAATTATAACATATGATCCAGGTTCACTGATAATCTCAATCAAATGCTAATTTCTGTGAATAGCAGCCAGTCTGAGTAAAACAGCCAATTTTACCTCTTCCCCATGGTGGCTGCAGTGCACAGAATTTACTGTAGATAATTTATGCCTATTACATAGAAAACCATTATCACACAAAACCCAATTTTTATGCACCGAAAGCATTTAACTGGGGTAAAACATTGAGGAAAAAAGAAAAATTCTTTTTTTTTTCAAGCAATTTCTCTTTTTTTCTTAAAGTTTTCTACAATATTTTCTCTTTCAACTCGCATATATTTTAAGCAAAATTAAGCTTAAAATTCTTTGAATATGGATTAGTCTAAAATTGTTCGTTTTGTTTAGTTTGGGTTAAACAGCCCACGTTATTTTGGCATGTTTTCCTAGATAACGAATCATATGTGACCTGACGCACGAAAAGGGACCATCTTAGTAGTGCGTAAAGTGTCGGTCCTAGTCAGACTGCGCAGACTGACTTAGGTCGAAACATTTCGCACTGTGCTTATTTTCTGTATCTAGAATGAATAATCTACCTTCCAATGAAAGAATTTTTGAAATGCGACCTCTGGTTGATCTATGCTGGACCCAATCTCTTTTTCAAATATTTGTTTTACAAAGTTCCCAGATGGTCCCTTTTCGCGTGACGGGTCACATATGCATAAGATATTTTTTTCTCAATAGGCAGACAATAAAAAAGAAGTTCCTCTTAAACCACGTATACAAAGAGGGGTCTAGTCCTGTGTTCAAGAATGCAAAGCCGGGTACAATTTCCAAACGTTTGCAAACCGTTGTAGCATATGTTTAGCGATCGCAATGACGTAACTTCAAAAAGTGGAGATATCTTGGTTTTTAGCCCAACCGCGCGTTTAAAATAAAAAAAGATTTCTGTGCATTTTTTCAAACAATGATAAATTATACATCATTGGAAAGGGGAGAGAAGTACCTGTTTAAAATAGCATTTTAGCTCCACTTGCCGAAGGCCAGCGAGCAATTGTCATGGCGGAGTGTCCGTTGGGCGTCCGTTCGTGCGTAAACCTTTTCTTATCATATCTTCTTCTCCAAAACCAATGGGCGGGTTTCAATGAAACTTGGTAGAAATGATCATTGGATGACCTTCTTCTTAAATTGCTAAAGAAATTTTAATTGACCCCCAAATATAGGCGCGGCATTTTTTCACGTTAAAATCTTTAAAAATCTTCTCCTCCAAAACCATTGGGCCTATTTCAATGAAACTTGGCATGGATGTTCCTTTGGTGACCCTTTACTTAAATTGTCAAAGAAATTTTGATTGGCGTTCAAATATGGGCATGGCAGGGCGGGGAGTTTTTTCACTTTTCATTTTTTTTTTAAAGCTTCCTCCCAAACCTTTTGGCAGATTTCAATGAAACTTTGCATTGATGTTCCTTTGGTGATGCTTTACTTCAATTGTTAAAGAAATTTTCATTGACCTCCAAATATGGGCGTGGCAGGGGGGGGGGGTTAATTTCACTATTTAATTTTCTTTCATCTTTCCACAATCAATTTGACTTATATAAATCTTGTCATGAATGTTCCATGAAAGACCATTTTCTGAAATTCTACCTTAAATTATGTTAAGAATCCTTACTTATGGCCCTGTCACACCTCAACGTTTTAGCTAGCGTGTGGCTAACGCGTTTAGAAAACGACTAAGTCTGTAAAACGTCGGCATACGCTGACCTACATTTTCTTTTTGCCAATTCACGACGCGCTTTTAGCGTGCTCATGGCGAGTTTGATCATGTGAGTAACGCGTGAGTAACGTGTCCAGAACGTGTTGATAGCGTATTTCAGCGTATATCAACGTTCTTGGGCGTGTGTCCAATGTTCTCGTAACGTCCTCGGAACGTGCATAGCGTGTTTGTAACGCGTGTGCCATAACGTGTTCGCAGTGTGTCTTGGTTGACAATATAAATTCTGCAAGAAATTACCACTTCAAAATCATTCTTTTAATATATTAACAGGCCACCGGCCACTACACATATTCAAATTCAAGTATATTGATTCACGTATTACTAAGAGAAAAATAGGAAAAGACGGAAAGAAAAAAACACTGGCACCTATTACATATTAAAACATGCATATAACAAACTTATAAGATTACAGGCTGATTAAAGCTTCTAGGACTTTTTACTCGAAAATTATTGCGGAAGGGTAAGAAACTTCTTGTCACAATATACTCCTTCCTTCCTAAATATGCTATACCATATAGGCTAACTTTACTTCAAAATTTTTACCAACCTTTGATACCCGTCTACAACCTCTCTCAATCTTGAATAGCTAGTCTTATATTTAGGAGGAAGAGGTTGTACCAAATATCAAACTTGCAGTACATATAATGGAAACAAATATTCTGAAGAGAACAGAATAGAGTAAAACACGTCTTGTATTATGTCCACTAAGTACAACGATGTACTTGTCGTTTTGGTATATTGATAATGATAAAAAAAGACGAATAAAATTTTATATAATGTGTAAAGTGTTTCGCAAACGCATTGCTATTCTGACCTAAGAGCAAACGCACAAGCTATAAACGCTCTGTTTAATACACATTTAGGCTACATTCTCCAACTCGACAATTTAAGCAATTAAGAAAATCCGTGAAGGAAGTATTCAAATTTCTATTAAGTAAGACTCATTTCTCTAGTATATTTGCGTATATACATGTTGGCAAACTTATCATCTATTATTAATCCACCATTGACTTTTTGTTGCAAAATTTATATGTATACATGTGGTTTGATAGGCCACATTACCTTTATTTTTTAATAAACATATACATTTCAAAAATATATGGAAGAAAAGACAAGCACGCGGCTCAAAGAAAATAATCGATAATCGAATTTTCAAGTCGTTCTTAGACTGGTCATGTGAAAACATACAGATATATACATGTAAAAGGGTCATACCCACGTACATGCACATATATATATATATTTATTTACGACAAGCTGATGGTACAACTTCAAGACAAATATGAAGCAGAACTTTTAAATTTTCGTTGAATTCTGAAACGCTGTCATACGCCAGAAACACGCTGTGAACACGCTGGCAACTCGCTAGACACACGCTAAGTACGCTGGAGACACGCTATGCACACGTTCCCTGTACGAAGGAGACATGCTAGAAGCACGTTAAACTTTGGGCGAACGTGTTTCTAGCGTGTCCGTAGCGTATTTGAACGAGCTCATAGTATGTTTCTAGCGTGCTGAGCGTGTTCGGAACGAGTGCGGAGCGTGTTTCAACACGTTCGGTACACGCTGAGAAATTTTGTGCATGCACAAAATTTTATGAGATACTCAGCGTATCGCAACGTGTGCCAACGTGTTACAGCGTGCCGATAGCGTGTGCGGAACGTGTCCATAGCGTACCCGACGTGTTCGCAGCGTGTTATAAAAAATCCAGCACGTTCCGCACACGCTGACTAAAACGTTAAGGTGTGACAGCCCTATTACGTACTAAATGAAATCACCTTTATGTTCGTTAGTAGATGGGTAAAGGGTATGCAGGCTTTTGGTGATTGAGTATTTTGGTGCAATATGAGGTCAAGACCAAGTAAATCATAACAAAGTAGTTCTAAAGAGACTTCAAAGTCTTGTTTTCTGTCAAAGTCAGCCTTGTTAATGAAATTATAAATGTATCACGTTTTAAACATGATAAGTCTATGCACAGAGTTGTGATTATTTTGTAAGTATAGGCATATCTGAATAGGTCCAGATTAGAGGGGGTAAAGCCGGCTTAAAATTGTTTATTTCCAATGAAATTCTATGTCGTTGGTACTCATTTGACTCGTCTTGATGAGTCTTTTCAAATGAGTACCAACAACTTAGGGTTTAAGTTAGGAAGAATGAAATATTTAAATTTGAAAAACAAAATACCTCCCTATCTGTAGCTCTCTGTACATTTGTAGAAAAATAGATCAAAGGGAGATCAATGAGGCTTATTAAATGACCATTATGAATACCCCTTACACATTGCCCCCTTTCCTCAGTCAAACATTGTAGCTAAAGTTGATTTTATTTGCAATTTTTCTTTTTCTATGCATGATTTCTGCATTATTTGGCTTTATTCTTTGTAGTCTGCTAGGATTTTTTTAAATAAATCAATTAAATAATTCAAAGTCAAAATTATCAGGTAATTGGATTGGTGAAATGAAATTTATTAAATAATTTTGAGTTAAATGAGTGTAAAGGGTACTTTTAAGTGATATATAAAAGTCTTCTTCCATATTTTGCTACATATCAGTTATATGTTTTCACTTCTGATAGCTTGTTAATAAGTATGAATTTGGAAAAAGTCAGAATTCCTTCTGAATGATTGTGACTTTCATTACCTATTATTTTCAATAACTCTCTTTCAAATCTTGGGATGTTAAAGCAAGTGGAGCGTTACACGCCCTCTTTGGTCTCTTGTTGTAAATCTCTTATTTTTCATTCAAAGTACCATGCATTCTAACAAAAAACTTTCACCGAAAAACAGCTGTAGAGATGTAACACTTATGTTTATCCATTTGAATAAAAATTGTATAAAAATAATAGTCAATGAAACTGTGACCATTCTAACTGCAAAGTTTTCGTATACAATTAAGGCAACAACTCTAAAAATTTCAACAATTTTGCACGATTTAAGTAGAGATATTTTTTCCGAATTAGCAAATTGGAAATTATGTAAAGATTTGAAAATTTTGCTCTTAAAATAAATTCGAAAAGGTTAAAAGTCAATGTCTCTTTCATTCATTGACGAATTTCCCCGAAATCTTGTTAGAAAAATAGTATTATATTTTGTTTTGAAATGTATACATGAGTTTGACTTTTGTTCATAAATAATGAAATTATATAAAAAAAATTCCTTTGTCCACAGAAATGTACCACATCGGTGAAAAAATCGTACTTTTTAAATTGGTTGACTTTTCAATAAAGTGTCATTTAATTCTTATTATTCATATCGATATGATTATTAACAGGAAAAAAGGGTTTTCTTTTAAATTTCCAAATCAGTTTGATTTTTCAAAATCGAAACAAAACTGCCTAAATGATTAAGTTCTCCATTTGTCCACAGAAATTTCGCATCCTGCCTAAAACGACGTTGTTTAGGCGTACGGCTATACTTGCCAGATAACGTTTGTTTCTTTCATTTCACCTTTTCTATAAATGATATAATTTTGTGCTATGTATTACAAAAACTACAATTTACAGAGAAGAAATCAGTGTTAATACAAAATAAAAAGGTAGGAATTTGAAAAATATTTATCTCTACATATTATTTTCACGCTCTTTTACTGGGTATTTACTATGAAAAAGCGTGACTGTGTACAACTGAATAGTTTCAAAGTAGAAATGAATAAACAAATATTTAATGAAATGATTCTCCAGCGAAATAATTTTGAAACAATTAAAAAAGTATTATAAAATGTCATTAGCTTATGTTATGTTATGTTGATTAAAACATCGTAACTTCAGTAAGAACAATCTGTAGTAACGATGTTTTGTTAGGCCATCGCAAATGGGTAGTTTACACTTCCACGATTAAAATATTTGTAATCATTTTGCTATATGAAACTATGAAATACCTCCAAAACCAAAGTTGAAAAAAACCCTCCAAATTTTGACATTACGTCGATATAGATAAAAGAAAACATTTTGTGTTTTTCGGCGAATAACCGAGAAATAATGGTAGATTATCATTTTGATAGACTCACCGCCTAACCAGTGAAATTACTTACGGATGCATTGGGGACGTGAGACGTATGAAAATATTGGCATCCGTTGAAAAGGCGCTATATGCACCTGTATTACCCTGTAAAAACGCTTTGCATACGCTCTTTCCGTCGAGCGTCCGTCAAATGTGATTTCATCCACGTACAAAGTTTTGAGCTGCACAAAGTTTTTAGAGCGGATAAACTTTTCCGTTATGTTCGATTTGAATGCGAAACAATACGGGGAATAAACGCTACATATCCGATATCATCCATTATACTTCCGATGTATCCTCAATCCATCTGTTAGGCATCCTCGGAACTCTAATCCACTTTGGATGAAAACATACAGAGGGCGGAGTTATCAGGTATACGAAAAGTATATAAAAGGGAATTACCACGGATATTTAAGTATGTAAGCTATGCATCACGTATAATTTAACCCTTTCCTGTTTTACAAAATTTTGGACCTGTCCAAATTCAAAGGTTTTGCAGACGAAAATTTAAAATGGATTTAATTTGAAAAATAACCATTCTGTAGGGAAGAAAATAGTGTGGAAAAAGATGAAATTGCTTGTCAGAAGCAATTTCTTCTTTTTTCACAATGTTTTCTCAATCATAAAATCACAGGCAGGTAAATAGCAGGGATTAAACAGCAAAGGGTTAATGATTCGCGTTGTATCCATTTTGTTTCCGCTCAGCATACGTCACAATTACACCCCGCAACCTCTTCTGAGTAGTCAACCGCTCTTATCCGCAAGGCTTCCGATGAATATCCACTCAACATCCCGGTTACATACATTATCCATCCGATATTTTTCGTTCTGTTTTCGCAAATGCATCTATTACTAGATTTATCAAGCGTATAAAACAGATGGAAAGTTCACTCTTCCGTCGTTTCTAAGAATCTGAGACGTTGCACTCGGTCATTTTTAGATATCAAAAACATGTCGCCTTGGACATTTTTTCTATAATTCTCAAGGTATTGAGACTATTCTTTGGATTTCTATAATCCTTTATATTATTTATGACTACTTTTGGGTACCGTTGAAGAAAAGAATAAGTGTTTTTTTTTTCTCTTAATTTGTTGTTGACTACATATCAAAGGGAATTTTAGAATTCAGTACAGTTTAGGCCTACGTGAAAGGGCAGGGAGTCGGCAAACGTTTTTTACCGTCAGAAAATTGGAAATGAATTAAAATTTTAGTTAGAAAGATAAAACATTATTTTTTTTAAAAAAAAAATCTGAACAGATACCCAAATACTAGCGTTTCCCGGAGTCGAACTCCCTACTGTCAAACAGAATAAAAGATTATTGATTGGTGAACGGCCTTTCTGTTTAGCCCTCACAGCTAATCCTCGGATAAGTGCAAGAGTTGAAAAAGTTGTATTTTAGTGTGAACGCCTATAACCAGAGGATATTTATAGTCTTACGTTTATAACAAAAAATGTCATTTTTCAAGAATAACAATTTAAATTTTCTACATTTTTTTCCTCTGTATGGTGATATCAATTGCGTATTATTTGTTTAATTTAATTTTCTCTTCTAGTTATTTTGATAACAACGGAATACTATTTAAGTAAGCTTAAAAGAGAATATTATTTTTACAGATACTCAAATAGAGCTAATTAAATATTCATAACCAGAAAGCCGTAAAAAAACATATAATTTTCAAATAAAAACTAACCTTTTTCCGAAATCTCAGTGCTGATAAGCCACTCAAGTGCGTTCATCTATGCGTGAATGTACTAATTTTCGAGTGAGTGCCCGGTGGGCATTCCTCCATCTTTCTTTCTCTCTCTCTATCCCTCTACAACATCATATCAAATACCCTGTCACACTTAAAGGGAACAAATATCTTTAAAACAATGCATTAATGTTTGGACTGTGCAGTTTTGCCAGTAAATTTCCCATTCAAAGTTATATGTGTATATTGCTCTGAATTGCACCTGTTCCAAATTAGTGTGACATGGTTAAGAAGGAAATGTGAACGAAATTGGAGAGAATGGAAATGGGATGAATTAAGAGTGTTGAAAGTGTGGAGAGATAGAGTGAGTGTGTAGAGAGAGAGAGAGAGTGAGTGTGAAGAGAGACAGATAGAGTGGAGAGAGTGAGTGTAGAGATACAGATTGAATGCAGAGAGAGAGAGGAAGTGGCGAATGAGGCTGTAGAGAGAGAGGGCGTGAGGAGAGGGGAGTGTGGCGAGAGGGAGGGAGAGCGAGTGTGGAGAGGGAGTGTGGAGAGAGAGCGTGAGGGTGGAGAGAGAGGGGGTGAGGGTTAAGAAATAGAATGTGATGGTGGGGAGAGCGAATGTGGAGGGTGGGGGTGGAGGGAGTGTGAATGTGGAAGATAATGAGTGTGGCGAGAGGGAGAGGAAGTGTGAGTGTTTGGAGAGAGAGGGGGTGAGGGTGGAAAGAGAGGGGTAAGGATGGAGAGAAAGAGAGGGAGAGGGAGGGAGAGAGAGAGAGGGAGGGTGGAGAGAGAAGGAGGAGAGAGAGTGGAGAGAGAGGGGGGATGAATGATAGAGGGAGAAAGAGAGAGTGGAGAGAGAGAGGGAGAGAGAGAGTGGAGGGAGGAGAGGGAGGGAGAGAGAGGTTGGAGAGAGAGAGGGTGGAGAAAGAGAGAGGGGTGGATAGAAAGAGAGGGAGAGGAGAGAAAGAAGAGGAGAGAGAGAGAGTGGAGAGAGAGAGTGGAGAGAGAGGGAGGAATGAGAGAGAGAGAGAGAGAGAGAGAGAGAGAGAGAGAGAGAGAGAGAGAGAGAGAGAGAGAGAGAGAGAGAGAGAGAGAGAGAGAGAGAGAGAGAGAGAGAGAGAGAGAGAGGTGAAAATTTAAGATCGATTTCATGTTTTAAGCTTTCCAGAGCACAACGTACTCAAGGTGAGCTTTTGTGATCATTGTACTTTCGTAGTCTATCGTCCGTCGTTCGACGCTTGTGAAGAACGAATTCTTGTTAATGTTATTGAACATATTTTAGCTCAATGTAGTTTTGTAGAGGCATGTAGAACTTATTTCAAAGAAATTATTAAATCAACTTGTAGCCCTTAAATTTCAATGCCTTACAATCTCTGTCATCCGATAACGTCTGCATAAAAATTAAAACTTTTTTGGAAGTTGCTTGGAATGGCTTTTAAAACTCTACAAGACATCATCAACACATAGCTCTACAAAAGAAAAAAGTTGTAAGGAGGTCTAATCACAACAATTTAAGTTCTACCTGCACGTATGCAGCATGCGATACTTTTACCGAATCTGATTTGGCGTTTAATTTCAAAAGGTCTTGACTGAAGTACGGTTTTAAATTTACACCAGATTTTTTCTTTTCCTTCAACTTTGTAAAAATCAAGAGAAATGCAAAAAGTGAAAGTGAACACTTTCTTATGGAACTGAGTATAGTTTAGAATAAGATCTTATTCCCTGACAGAGAACTATGCCACTTGATCTTTGTTGTATTTTCGCCAAAAGGGACAATGATAAGGTGTTCAAATTAAAATTTACATTACTAAGGATAGAAAAAACTATGCACATGAGCTAATAATTTCGAAGACATGCAAAAAAGATGACGTTAAAATTTTCGAAGCGAGACCTAGAAAGGCATTCATCACAACTCGGCTGTTTCCGTAAACTACGTCTACCAACACGAACCTAGATAGACTCGCCCAAATATGGGTCAAATGATTTACATTTTTTTAAAAAAAAGTGTTCAAAAACATTTTCGCTCATAATCAAATATATAAAAAGATATGAAGATGATAAGTTTCCATGAACAAAATGTCACTACCTTCTCCAACTGGCTCTTGAAACGAATTTCCCAACAACCTGCTACAACCCATCAACCTGGAAGAACCCATTTAGATTATGAATTTAATAATAGTTCTAAGAATAACCATTTGTACGAAGGTATTAAATGAATTTGTGTTTTTGAAATAAGCCACGCCTAGAAAAACTCAAAAATAAATAAATAAATAAATAAATTATTCAAAGTCTAAATGAATTGAACACGAAAAGCCAACGATTACATTTTGAGCGTCATGTGCAATGGTTACTTCAATGCATATTGCTAGCGTAATAGTATTTGATACAGCGTTATGCTGATATGTCCATATTTACGAACATAGATAGCAATAGATAGATTATGTAAAACATTGTAACGTTTCAGTCGGTGAAATTGCGTAATTTACGTTTCGGCCGTGATATTTTAGGGCCTTTGTAGCGTAAAAAGTAATCAAGTGACATATGATTTTTTGGTTCTTTACAAAAGGAAAATACATTGAAAAGCAAAAATAAAAGAAAAATATAAAAAAAGATAAAGAACCGAGTTTTTCAGAAAATTACAAAACGCGCCATGCGTTTGGTCCGAACTGAAATAGAAAATTCTAAAACTTCAAGGTATTTGAAAAAAAAAAAAAAACACAAAAACACAAAAAAATGACAGACGCTTTTGCATTTAAGGCAGTGGAACCGTAATAGTTCCGCAACGATTCGGCACACATGAACTCTCACAGTGTTGCCCGAGGTTTCCTAATGAAACTCATTAGAAAACCTCAGTTAACATTGTTAAAGTTCATTACTCCGGAAACTTTACTGAACTATTTATTACGGGTCCACTACCTTAAAACCCGTAGAGTTGGTTAACAACAAAGTGTTAAAAACTTGCGTTCTCGGGCAACTCTAGAACGTTAAATATCTAAACCTGTTGAATATATATATATATATATATATATATATATATATATATATATATATATATATATATATATATATATATATATATATATATATATATATATATATATATATATATATATATATATATATATATATATATATATATATATATATATATATATATATATTTATATATATATATATATATATATATATATATAACGTAGTTGGGAAAGATCCCACTACGGGAATTGATAAATAAATGGAAGAATGGATAACAGACTCTCTTTTGTTTGATATTTATTCCTCGACCGGTTTCATAAATTCATTTATAAAACGGTGAGAAATTGGCAATATGGTTATCAACCACCAAGCGAAGTTTTGTAAAATCTAGGCGAATATTTTCAAAGGGCTCGTTCTACCTATGTTAAGTTCAAATAACTTCGCGTATTCATACATGAGTGTGATAAGATTTTTAGTTTCTTAACTCTATTAACCCTTTGCTGTTTAATCCCTGCTTTTTACGTGCCTGTGATTTTATTATTGAGAAAACATTGTGAAAAAAGAAGAAATTGCTTTGGGCAAGTAATGTCTTCTTTTTCCACACTATTTTCTACCCTACAAAATGGTTATTTTTCAAAATAAATCCACTTTAAATTCACGTCTGCAAAACTTTTGAATTTGGTCAGGTCCAAAATTTTGTAAAACAGGAAAGGGTTAAATCAATATAATTTTACTATCTTCATATCTTAAAATTTGATATATCGAAGCGAAACTGTTCAGGGCCCGAAGGTTATAAAACTTTTTTCAGGCTCAGACTCAATTTTTCTCAAATTTTAAATGAAAATAAATGTTTGAAAATAAATGTATGAAAATAAATGATAATATTGATAAGTTGTTATTTATAATATCATCTTTTATGTAAATACATTAAAATGAGTAAAAAAGACAGAATTACAGCTTTAATTTCAAAATGAAATTTGAGAAAATTTTGAATTGAGCCTGAGAAAAGTTTTATACCCTCGGGCCCTGATTTATTGGTTAAGAAACATTTTTAATGGGACTACTTTGTGCGGAAGCTTACAAAATAGCTGCGTACTCAAAATTGTTTTGATTGAGGAATAAAACCAACTTTTCAGCTTATTAGAAAGCATGAATCTTTAGTTTATATAAGATATTTTATTGCTCAAGTAAACCCGTGGTAAGGGTTAAAGGCAATTTTACAAACACATATCAACACAACAAAATTAAATAAAGAAAAAAAATATTAACAAAGCTTACACATACTAGCTCACGCAAGCACATATAAAGACAAATTATACAATTTATCAATTGCGATTAAAATTGCAACAATCGGCTTGGAGATCAAGGCCAATCCACTATATCAAACCAGCTTTAAGAATAGAATTTGATACAGCTTTCAGAGTATCTTTATTGGAACTTGTCAATAAGGATTTAAATGTTACTTAATGGTTATCAGCAGTATTAAATTCCTGTGATGGACTCAGAATTTCATTTCTTAAATTGTCATATTAATTACAAGTACATGTAAAATATATTTCGTCCTCTATAGCTCCACATTGATTGCATAGCCTTTGTTCCATCTTTTCCTTTCAGTATCTTCCTGTTTCAAGTCTTAATTTGTGTGCCGCTTAGTAGCAATAAACATATACTTTTTCTGAGCTTTTTATCTTTAATTTTCCAAGATAAGGCTCTATTACAAATGATGCTTTCATAATTTTACAGGTTCTAAGTTTTTTAGCCCCAATTTCGGAAGTAATTCTTTTTTTTTCCAATACTGAATAAATCTTTCCTTTGATTTATTTTTAATAGAAAAGAGAAGAGACTGTGGTAAAAATATAACATTATAATTCAGGTTCACTGGTAATCTCAATCAAATGCTCATTTCTGTGAGCAGCAGCCAGTCTGAGTATAGTAGCCAATTTCACATCTTCCCGTCGGTGGCTGCTGTACACAGAATTGACAGATATTTGAAAAAGAGATTGGGTCCAGCATAGGTCAACCAGAAGTCGTTTTTCAAAGATTCTTTCACTGGATGGTAGATTGATCATTCTAGATTCAGAAAAAAGGCACGGTTTAAAAGGTTTCAACCCTAGTCATTCTGCGCAATCCGCGCAGTCTGACTAGGGTCGGTACTTTACGCACTTCCCAGGTGGTTCTTTTTCGCGTGACGGGTCACATATGTAAAATTATAACATATGATCCAGGTTCACTGATAATCTCAATCAAATGCTTATTTCTGTGAGCAGCAGCCAGTCTGAATATAGTAGCCAATTTAACTCTTCCCGTTGATGTCTGCAGTGGCTGCAGAATTGACTGCAGATAATTCGTGCCTGTTTATAAAACCATCATCACACAAAAAACAATTTTTATGCACCGAAAGTATTTAACTGGGGAAAAACATTTAGGAAAAAAGAAAATTTGTTGTTTTTTTTTTTCAAGCAATTTCTCTTTTTTTTAAGCTTTCTACAATAATTTCCTAGTCTCTTTTCAATTTCAATTCGCATATATTTTAATAAAAATCAAGCCTAAATTCTTTGAATATGGATGAGTCTAAAAATGTTCGTTTTGTATAATTTGGATCAAACAGCCCACGGCATTTAGGCAGGTTTTCCTTGATAACGAATCATACGTGACCCGTCGCGCGAAAAGGGACCATCTGGGATCTCTGTAAAATAGAAATTTGAAAAAGAGATTGGGTCCAGCATACGTCAACCAGAAGTCGCATTTAAAAAATTCTTTCACATGAAGGTGAATTGATCATTCTAGATTCAGAAAAAAAGACAAAGTGCGAAAAGTTTCGACCTAGTCAGTCTGCGCAATCCGCCCAGTCTGACTAGGGTCGACACTTTACGCACTACCTAGATGGTCCCTTTCGTGTGACGGGTCACATAAGTATATGATATAAACAAACATTTTCTTCTCAATCCAGAAAATAAAAAAGAAGTTCCTCTTCAAGAATGCAAAGCAGGGTACAATTTCGAAACGTTTGCAAACCGTTGTAACAAATTTTAAGCGTTCGCAATGACGTAACGTCAAAAGTTGGCGTTAATTTGGTTTTTAGCCCAACCGCGCGTTTAAAAAAAAATTCATTTCTGTGCAATTTTTCGAAATATTATAAATTATACATCATTGGAAAGGGAAAAAGAGTACCTGTTTAACGATAGCATTTTTAGCTCCACTGGCCGAATGCCAGCGAGCTATTGCCATGGCGGAGTGTCCGTTGTGATACCGTGCGTTCGTACGTCCGTGCGTAAACTTTTTTCTTTAAACATCTTCTCCTCCCAAAGCAATGGGCGGATTTCAATGACACTTTGTAGAAATGATTCGTGGGTGACTTCTTAAATTGCTAAAGAAATTTTGATTGACCTCCAAATATGGGCGGGGTATTTTTTCAGGTTAAAATTAGTTGTACAAAAATACCTACCTACATAAATCTTATTGTTTTTCTTTTTTTTTTACACAATGGCATCAGATGATCAATCTTTTTTTTACAAAACTCTGTATATTACCGAAAGAGACCAAACATTGTAATTACAGCGTTTTGGATGAAGACGGAATAGCGGTCTTTGATATAGGGGCAGCGGACCCCATTCAGATCACTCAGAGCCCAAACGGATTACTTTTCATAGTCAAAATGCAGAAAGGCTGCTGTTTGATCTGGTAACATATGGTTCCGCATGTTAGAATTGAGATTACCTTTCGGTCTGCTTTTTTCGAGTTAAGAAAGAAATGATGTCACGACATAAATGAAGCACAACGCTGCCACTCGGAGCATATAATAATTATCAAGAAAAAGTATAACAAGTAATGACATATTATGCATAGGCGTTGGCTAAGTAATGAGAATGTCGGATAGGAGTTAACGACATAAAAACAATTTTGTATTTAGAAGAATTATCATTATTAGGAAACTTTACCATAGAAATTAGCGAAGCCCATAAAAGTCTTGTTTTTTCATCGCCTCAAGAAATTATAATATGTTTGAAAGAGTGTCACCAAAAGGGTTTTTTAGCCTCCCAACGAGGTTGGGTGTACACGATACATTTGGCGAGATTATTGGTGCGAATTATTCAATGAGTCTTCTTTAGAGTTCCAATTATATATTTAATTATACTTAATATCAATTATAATACCAACTAATTCCCCCTGTGTATCAATACAACCTGTGACCTCACGTCATATTATAAAAAAAAGCAATAAAATTTCTATATAGCATATACGAACGAACTGAGCAATATGAGACATAAATTGTTTGTTTGAATCACTTGACTTAATATTTATATTTTAAAGACGAAAAAATCAGAAAAAAATAACTTTAACAGTCATAATGTTATTACAGAGTATTGAACAAGACCCGAACTCGGGGCGCTAGCGTAAGAGGCGAGCATGTTAAACTCTGGACTCTGAACTTTCCAAGACACCATTGTTATAATTATTATATATACTTAGTTCCAAAAATAAGTGTGCACTTTTCATTTTTGAATTTCTCTGAAATTACGCATTCTATCGCCATGAAACTCTGTATGGCTATCTCCAAGGGTATGTGCTATCGATATTCGAAAACAAAAAACGCGCGCTGAGAAAACATTTTCTGCTAAATTAAGACATTTGATTTTGCATGTTTTGCATGTGCATCACGCAGTAGACGAATAATTGGTCTGAAAGTACATTCAGTTGAATCTTTGCGGCTTTCCCAAGCTTAAAATCACATCTTCAATACAATTGTTCATGATGCTACAGCGTGGTTTGACTATCAATAAACGTGGTTGACCAAAATCGAACCTAGTCAGATTTAGACCGTCACTAAAATTGATTGAGCATTCATGTTCCAATGGAAATCGAGGCCATCATTTGGTAAGGCATTTAATAAGCAAATCGAGATGTGAAAGAACGCCAAAGCACCATTCAACGACAAGTAACTAGCCTAACAACGTAGCGATGTCTAACGTTGACGTACACGTAACGTCTGCATAAAACTTAAAACTTTTTTTGGAAGTTGCTTGGAATGGCTTTTAAAACTCTACAATGCATCATCAACACATAGCTCTACAAAAGAAAAAAGGTGCAAGAAGGTCAAATCACAACAATTAAAGTTCTACCTGTGCGTATGCAGCATGCGATACTTTAACCGAATCTGATTTGACGTTTAATTTCAAAAGGTCTTGACTGAAGTACGGTTTCAAATTTACACCAGATTTTTTCTTTTCCTTCAACTTTGTAAAAATCAAGAGAAATGCAAAAAGTGAAAGTGAACACTTTCTTATGGAACTGAGTATAGTTTAGAATAAGATCTTATTCCCTGACAGAGAACTATGCCACTTGATCTTTGTTGTATTTTCGCCAAAAGAGACAATGAAAAGGTGTTCAAATTAAAATTTACATTACTAAGGATAGAAAAACTATGCACATAAGCTAATAATTTCGAAGACATGCAAAAAAGATGACGTTAAAATTTTCGAAGCGAGACCTAGAAAGGCATTCGTCACAACTCGGCTGTTTCTGTAAACCACATCTACCAACACGAACCTAGATAGACTCGCCCAAATATGGGTCAAATGATTTACATTTTTTTTAAAAAAAAGTGTTCAAAAACATTTTCGCTCATAATCAAATATGTATATAAAAAATGAAGATGATAAGTTTCCATGAACAAAATGTCACTACCTTCTCCAACTGGCTCTAGAAACGAATTTCCAAACAACCTGTTACAACCCATCAACCTGGAAGAACCCATTTAGATTATGAATTTAATAAAAGCTATAAGAATAACTATTTGTACGAAGGTGTTAAATGAATTTGTGTTTTTAGAAAAAAGTCACGCCTAGAAAAACTCAAAGATAAATAAACAAATAAATAAACAAATAAATAAATAAATAAATAAATAAATAAATAAATAAATAAATAAATAAATAAATAAATAAATAAATTATCAACGGTCTAATTGAATTCAACACGAAAAGCCAACGATTACATTTTGAGCGTCATGTGCAATGGTTACAACAATGCATATTGCTAGCGTACTAGTGTTTGATAAAGCGTTATGCTGATATGTCCATATTTACGAACACAGATAGCAATAGATAGATTATGTAAATCATTGTAACGTTTCAGTCAGTGAAATTGCGTAATTTACGTTTCGACCGTGATATTTTAGTGCCTATTTAGCGTAAAAAGTAATCAAGTGACATATGATTTTTTGGTTCTTTACAAAAGGAAAATACATGGAAAAGCAAAAATAAAAGAAAAATATAAAAAAATAAAGAACCGAGTTTTCAGAAAATTACAAAACGCGCCATGCGTTTGGTCCTGACTGAAATAGAAAATTCTAAAATTTCAAGGTATTTGAAAAAAAAAAACAAAAAAACACACACACACAAAAAAAAAACACGACAAAAGCTTTTGCATTTAAGGCAGTGGAACCGTAATAGTTCCGCAACGATTCGGCACTCATGAACTTTCACAGTGTTGCCCGAGGTTTCCTAATGAAATTCATTAGAAAACCTCGGTTAACATTGTTAAAGTTCATTACTCCAGAAACTTTACTGAACTATTACGGGTCCACTACCTTTAAACCCGTAGAGTTGGTTAACAACAAAGTGTTAAAAACTTGCGTTCTCAGGCAACTCTAGAACGTTAAATATCTAAACCTGTTGAATATATCAAAATGAAAAAAAAAAAAAAAAAAAAAAAAAAAAAAAAAACGGTGAGAAATTGACAATATGGTCATCAACCACCAAGCGAAGTTTTGTAAAATCTAGGCGAATATTTTCAAAGGGCTCGTTCTACCTAAGTTAAGTTCAAATAACTTCGCGTATTCATACATGAGTGTGATAAGATTTTTAGTTTCTTAACTCTATTAAATCAATATAATTTTACTATCTTCATATCTTAAAATGTGATATATCGAAGCGAAACTGTTCAGGGCCCGAAGGTAATAAAACTTTTTTCAGGCTCAGACTCAAATTTTCTCAAATTTTAAATGAAAATAAATGTATGAAAATAAATGTATGAAAATAAAAGATAATATTGATAAGTTGTTATTTATAATTTCATCTTTTATGTTAATACATTAAAATGAGTAAAAAAAGACAGAATTACTACGAAAGACCGGTGGTGACTTCTTTTATTCACACTTCACGCTTCAAACATATGATATTGAACTGTGAAGTGTGAACTGTGAACTGTGAAGTGTGAACTTTGAAGTGTGAACTTTGAATTGTGAAGTGTGAAATGTGAACTGTGAAGTGTGAAGTATGAAGTGTGAAGTGTGAACTTTGAAGTGTGAACTGTGAGGTGTGAAATGTGAAGTATGAACTTTGAAGTTTGAAGTAGGAAGTATGAAGTGTGAACTTTGAAGTGTGATTTTTGAAGTGTGAAGTATGAAATGTGAAGTATGAAGTGTGAACTGTGAAGTGAGAAGTATGAAGTGTGAACTTTGAAGTGTGAAGTTTGAAGTGTGAAGTGTGAAATATGAATTGTAAACTAGGAATTTTACATATATGGCAATTTTGAAAAAAATCAACTTCACATTTCACACTTCACAGTTCACACTTCACAGTTCACACTTCATACTTCACACTTCAAAGTTCACACTTCATACTTCTCACTTCATACTTCACAGTTCACACTTCAAAGTTCACACTTCACATTTCACAGTTCACACTTCACACTTCAAAATTCAAAGTTCACACTTCATACTTTACACTTCACACTTCTTACTTCAAACTTCAAAGTTCACACTTCAAACTTCACACTTCACAGTTAACAGTTCACACTTCACACTTCATACTTCACACTTCAAAGTTCACAGTTCACACTTCACACTTCAAAGTGCACACTTCTTACTTCACAGTTCACACTTCACACTTCAAAGTTCACACTTCACACTTCAAAGTTCACACTTCACATTTCATAATTCACACTTCACACTTCACAGTTCACACTTCAAAGATATTATGTTTGAAATGTGAAGTGAGAAGTTTGAATTTAAGAAATGTCACCTCCAGTTCACGCTTCAGAGTTCACATTTCAAAGAAAATATGTTTGAAGTGAGAAGCGTGAAGTGTGAATAAAAGAAGTCACCACCGGTCTTTCGTAAATTACAGCTTTAATTTCAAAATGAAATTTGAGAAAATTTTGAATTGAGCCTGAGAAAAGTTTTATAACCTCGGGCCCGGATTTATTGGTTAAGAAACATTTTGTAATGGGACTACTTTGTGCGGAAGCTTACAAAATAGCTGCGTACTCAAAATTGTTTTGATTGAGGAATAAAACCAACTTTTCAGCCTATTAGAAAGCATGAATCTTTAGTTTATACAAGATATTTTATTGCTCAAGTAAATGTATACCCGTGGTAAGGGTTAGAGGCAATTTTACAAACACATATCAACACAACAAAATGAAATACAGAAAAAAATTATTAACAAAGCTTACACATACTAGCTCACGCACGCACATATAAAGACAAATTGTATAATTTATCAATTGCGATTAAAATTACAACAATCGACTTGGAGATCAAGGCCAATCCACTATATCATACCAGCTTTAAGAATAGAATTTGATACAGCTTTCAAAATATCTATATTGGAACTTGTCAATAAGGATAAATTTAAATGTTACTTAAATGTTATCGGCAGTATTAAAATCCTGTGATGGACTCAGAATTTCGTTTCTTAAATTGTCATATTTATTAAAAGTACATATATTTCGTCCTCTATAGCTCCACATTGATTGCACAGCCTTTGTTCCATCTTTTCCTTTCAGTATCTTCTTGTTTCAATCCTTAATTTGTGTGCACCAAGTCGGAATAAACATATACTTTTTGTTAGTTTTTCATCTTTAATTATTTCAAGATATTACAAATGATGCTTTCATAATTTTGTAGGTACTGAGTTTTTTATTCTTAATTTCGGAAGTAATTCCTTTCTCTCAATGATGAATAAATCTTTCCTTCGATTCATTTTTAATAGAAAAGAGAAGAGACTGTGGTAGAAATATAACATATAAGTAATAGTTATAGTTCATTTCTGGCAATTTACGCGATATAACCTAAGCGGAGCGTTAGCGGAGCGCAAGGTTATACGCGTAAATTGTCAGAATATGAACTATAACTGTTTTACCGATCGACTTATTTTTTCATCAAATAACGCTAGTTAAATTGAGTTTCACGTCAATCATTGATGTCATTCATTTTTATTGCGTCATACATTCTTCAATCAAATCGAGGTAAACAAAAAGTGGGAGGAGCGAATTTAATCAACGTCGGGTTTCTGTAATTATTTTGTCATTTGGAAAGACAATATCAGTTGAGAACGTTCGGTTAACAAAACCTCGTGATTGATACTAGTGGATTTTGTATTCCTTTTAGTTGGTTGTTTTGGACATTCTGTCTCCTTTTAAGGGTTTTGTATTATTAGAAAAACGGTTATCTACCACGGCATATTTAGCTGCGCAGTGTGAGCTCGTCGGACAATCATTTAAATTGTACCCGGGTTCGACCCCGATGGAGGCACTCATCCTCATTATTTGTCTCCCACCTATGGGTTGATAATCGTAGACCTATGTGGGATAGCAACTGGAGACTAGAAAAGGAATGGTAGAACTGGTATAAGAAATGCCAGGAATTCATTGTTAGGTTCTCCAGCCGCTGGACTGTTGAAAGCTGTGTTAAACCACATAGAAACTAATAAAACCACGGCATATTCATTATCAATTATAACAAGTTTGCAATAACACTTTAGTAGAAAACATTCAAAGTGCACTGACAAGCTCTAGTTATCAAGTTTTGGTTCCCAACCGATACGTCACAGTTAAACGGGTCACACTGTTTTTCGATATTAGTCAGCTATTACACGCCTAACATGCTTCGAATCTCTTTCTTTTAGCAAATATTTGTATCCCTAGAATTTGGACATTTGCAGTACTATTAAATTACAAGAGGACCCTGAGGGCCCTAAATCGCTCACCTGATATTTCAAGTACATTATCATTAAGACTCCATTTCCTATGATATGGCATGAACCTTCCCTTTTTCAACAGAGTTCATTCTTGTGACCTGGCACACATTTTGATCAAGTTTCATGAAGATTGGCCTATATTTGTGGCGTTTGGAGCTCTTACAAGAAAATTGTCATTAAGGCCCCTTTTCCCGTGATATGGCATGTATACTTCCCATTTTCAAATAAGTTCATCCTCATGACCTAACAAACATTCTGACAAAGTTTCATGATGATTGGACCATATTTGTGGCTTCTAGAGAGTAAACAAAAATATTGTCATTAAGACGCCTTTTCCTGTGATATGGCACGGATCCTTTCCAATTGAGCAAATTTCATAAGGGACCAACCAAGGAATATTTCTGCCAAGTTTGGTTGAATTTGACCCACAAGTTTAGGAGGAGATGTCGTTTAAAGATATTGTTGACAAAATTGTCATTAAGGCGCCTTTTTCTGTGAAATGGCACGGATCCTTTCCATTTTCAATAGACTTCATCCTCATGACCTAACAAACATTCTGACCAAGTTTTATGAAGATTGGACCGTATTTGTGGCTCCTAGAGTGAAAACAAGAAATTTGTCATTAAGGCCCCTTTTCCCGTGATATGGCACGGATCTTTCCATTTGAGCAATTTTCATAAGCGACCACCCAAGGAATATTTCTGCCAAGTTTGGTTGATTTTGACCCACAAGTTTAGGAGGAGATGTCGTTTAAAGATATTGTTGACAAAATTGTCATTAAGGCGCCTTTTTCTGTGAAATGGCACGGATCCTTCCCATTTTCAATAGACTTCATCCTCATGACCTAACAAACATTCTGACCAAGTTTCATGAAGATTGGACCATATTTGTGGCTTCTAGAGTGAAAACAAGAAATTTGTCATTAAGGCCCCTTTTCCCGTGATATGGCACGGATCTTTCCATTTGAGCAATTTTCATAAGGGACCACCCAAGGAATATTTCTGCCAAGTTTGTTTGATTTTGACCCACAAGTTTAGGAGGAGATGTCGTTTAAAGAAAAAGTTGACGCCGTGACGGACAGACGGACAGACGGACAGATGGACAGACGGACAGACGGACGCCGGACAACGATCGATCACAATAGCTCCCTTGAGCACTTCGTGATCAGGTGAGCTAAAAATGCCATTCAAAAGATCCAAAGTATTCATTTTAAAAAAGAAGCGAGATTTTATATCGTTTCAACCCTGTCGTCTTTTCTTTTTTTATGTCAATGTGAAAAAGTGGAGTACAGAAAGGCTAGGTTCGAGCAAACTCGTCGATGTCATTCTTACTGCTGTAACTGATGTAGATTAATATTTTATTATCAGAATCGTTGATTTATCCGCTAAATCTTGTCTTGATAAACGTGCAGACAAATCATTCAAGAACTTTCTCCTCCTTTTATTGAGTAATTGAATATAAGCATAACTTCAAAAGAATATTCACAAAACGTTTTTTTATAAATACAAGATTGCAAATTAAGGGTCTTTCGGGACATTTTATCAGACAAGGTTATGACGTCACTGTCTGGTTTTGAATGTAGTCTCCGCCCATTATGACCTAAAGTCACGTAGCTCACTTATTCGAGCAGACCATCAGGTTATGGGATATATTTTTTGAATTTCAAACGAAATAGCGGCTTTTCATTGGAGGAAAAAATAGGGCGATCGGTAATTCGGGTTGACTGGTTATTCCAACCAAACGCTCATTTCTGTGAACAGTGAGCCAGTCTGGGTATAACAGCCAAGTCCCGATGGTGACTGCTGCACACAAAATTGACAGATGTTTGAAATAGAGATTAGGTCCAGCATAGGTCAACCAGAAGTCGTATTTCAAATATTCTTTCACTGGATGGTAGATTGATCATTCTAGATTCAGAAAATAGGCACGGTTTAAAAAGTTTCAACCCTAGTCAGTCTGCGCAGTCCGCGCAGTCTGACTAGGATTGGCACTTTACGCACTACCCAGGTGGTCTTTTTTCGCGTTACGGGTCATACATGTAAAAAATAAAAAATATAACATATAATTCAGGTTCACTGGTAATCCCAACCAAATGGTCTTTTCTGTGAATAGCAGCCAGTCCGAGTATAACAGTAAAATTTAACTCTTTCCGTTGGTTGCTGCTGAAAACAGAATTGACTGTAGATAAATTATGCCTGTTTATAAAACCATCATCACACAAAAACCATTTTTTTTTTGCACCGAAAGCATTTAACTGGGGAAAAACATTGAGGAAAGAAGAAAATTTCTTTTTTTTTTCAAGTAATTTCTCTTTTTTTTCTTAAAGTTTTCTACAAAAAATTCTCTTTTCAATTTCAATTCGCATATTTTTTATCAAAATTAAGCTTAAAATTCTTTGAATATGGATTAGTCTAAAATTGTTCGTTTTGTATAATTTGGATTAAACAGCCCACGGCATTTAGGCAGGTTTTCCTAGATAACGAATCATATGTGACCCGTCGCGCGAAAAGGGACCATCTGGGAACTCTGTAAAATAGAAAGGGCATGGTTCGACTTTCTATATAAAGCGGCCCTATTTTTTTGTAAAAAATAAAGTATACCCAAGACAAAAAATAACCTCTAAAATACTTTATTGCATGTCTAAACCGTCCAGAATGGCCATTTCCCTCAATAAATTTTAGCCCCTTACATGTCTATTCGTCCCTTAAAGAGGGTGGGTACAGGTTTTTTGACACTTTCCGTCCATTTTAGCACTGTTCAGATCTACATTTCTGGTAGAACGGCACTCACGTTCACCATAAAATTTACATAAAATCATTTATTTTAAAATTCTATGGACCTTTAAAGATTAAAAATTCGGGGCGAATCAGGCGTTGTATGTTTTTTTCGAAAAAAAAATGCAATATTTTTTTCTCATCGTTACCCTCAGCGATGGTTATGAACAGTTTCCGACACTTAATATATTCGATAAAGAAACGGGCATTTTCTCGTATATACCATTCAAATGAAGTAAATAAATAAATAAATCTAAGACTAATCGGTAGAACTGTTCTACATTAAATCGATTTTGAAAAGAATTTATAAAAAAAAACAACAAAACAAAAAAAAAAAAAACAAAAAAAAAAAAAAACCGTATCGATACCTATTGATACAATACGCGAAACTTTTCACTCATTCTCGTTGTCAAGTAATCAAATGCGCAATGTGTCAACTTACTTCACATGTAACGTTACCTATGGTCAACATCCCGAGTCAAGTGTGAGAAATAGGTAAAAAACCATTCCTTATTTTCGTAATCATGAATAGAAATCGATCCATAAATGTGCAATAAGGGTGTTGATAATAAATTTTAAAAAATATCCATTTTGCGACTGTAGCCGTCGTGGTGTAGTGGATGGGTTTGCGGCGTCCCAACCTGGCGACCCGGGATTGTATCCCGACTCGATCTTTTTTTTTTTCTCAAACGACGGTGTTTGTGCTTCTCATTCTTTTATTTTTTTCGTAGTTGTACGCATAAAAGTTCTTCCTTTGAAAAAAAATAAGAATGCAAATATTACATCTATTTTTTCATTTTATTCCGATAAAAGGCAGCATTTTTTAAAAAATCCAATAGTTGCTATATGTTCAATGTATTGAAACGTCAAAAATTCAAAACTTTGCAGACCGTGTTTCATATGATAAACGCACCCGATGCGATACAAAACGTCGAAGATGTGCTTGTTATTTCCAAAAATTATAATGGGATGGAAAGCTGATAGCTCTCGACAAGCCTTTCTTTTCATCTATGTATTTATGACAAATTGAAATATTAACAAAATAATTTTTATTTTGTTATTTCAAAAGATGTTCCAAATTTGGAAACTTCGATCATTATTACAGCCTTTCTTCAAGATTGAAGTTTTTACTGGAAGTAGAAGCTGAGAAAAAACAGCCCTCGGATTTAATATAATTTTTGTTCAAGGTAAATTTTTAAGAAATATTTCCAATATTATGTTAAGAAATGATAACTTGTTGCCGTGTAACTTAATTCTTATGAAGAATTCGATTTCATTTACGTTATTTTATAATCTTAAAAAACAATAGAAAGTTATTAATGTCATACAATTGATTGGTTTGGTTCTGCGGGATGTCCCACTAGGCGTCACGAATTATCGTCAAAAGTGAAGAGAAGTGGCAGTCAACAATTTAAACATTTGGTGCAGATTAAGAAAAAAAATAAATATTGTTTTAACGTTGAAAAAAAAAGTGAAAAAGATATTGCTTACAAGTAATTTTTCGACTATTGAATTGATTTTTTTTCTCAAACAATCTTGTTATTGAAAGAGCATTGGTCGAGTTTCTTGAATAATTACTTATAAAGCAATTGTTGGAAAAATAAAATAGATACATCTAGGATGTATACAAAATCGACCAGAACGGTTCAAACATTCAGCCGGCCAATCGCAAGATATAAGTCCCTGTCAAATATTGACTTCACAAATCCCTGAGACGCCGCCGTCTAGTCGAAAAGTTTTATCTTGGAGGGACAAGTTTACTGACACGTCGCGCGCCGATCTAAGAGAAATATCCTGTTAAATATGCATATCCAACAAGTAGATGCGCCGCCGACTAGTCGCTGATTTAAATCACCGATACAAGTACCAAAACTAGTTGTTGGTACGGAAAAACCGACTCGTCGTTCTCGGAACGTATTTTTTGACAATAGCTTTTATGAATTGATATTTGTAGTGAATTACATCTTTCAATGACGATTCATATAAAATTCAAGTACTTGTCAAAAGCGTAGATCTGAATATGAAACATATCTGTAATAGTATTTCCCATGTGGTTTGGAAGGAGAAAACTTGGAAGGTTTCCTTCTGTTTGTTTCTTTGTAAAAAAAGGGGGGTGCTAGGGCGGCGAAGGGGAATTATTTTAACAGCATCTGCAGCCAAGGATCCTTTTATGTCACTCGCAAAATAATATCCAACTTCTAGTTTTTATGTTTTGGCAGATGAAGGATTTTAAAGCTTTTGTCATTTCTGCGACCATGACAATGGGAGTTTAACATTTTTTTTAAAAACTTTGTCACAACTTCACCGAAAGATATTTCTGCAATTTCTAGAGGTGAGCTCAGGTGAGCTGATAAAGGAGAACTTTAATTTAATTTTACTTTTGACCTGCGTGTGATTATTGACATAAGAACAACTGAATTGGAGTTTGTTTTGAACAAGTCTATCAAGGTTACGATGCTTTCTGCCAAGTACAGTTATGACTTGGAGCTAAGGAACAATTGGTAAAAAACCTTGACTTGACCTTATTAATCCCTGCCTCGTTTCAGATTGATTGGCCTAAATGTTAAGGAGAAGATGGGTTTTTTACCTAAGATTTTGGAAATTTTCAAAATTTCTGTTACCATGGCAACCAGAGGTGATGAAATTAAATTCTTTTTACAACTTTAGTAAAGTTTCACTCAAGGAATATTACGACTAAGTTTCAGCTTGATTGGCCCAGTGGTAAAGGAGTAGAAGACTTTTTCTAAGAATTTTGGCATTCTTCGGCCTTTGTGTTACAATGGCAACAAGAGTTTTTGATAGAATTTAATTTTGTGAACAAGTTTTGAAGAGCAACATACAAGGATCAATCCTGTAAAGTTTCAGCTTGATTGGCCCGGTGGTTTAGGAGGAGAAGATGTTTGAAGAAATCTTTGATAGACAGACGGACGGACAGGCTGATGGATGGACAGACGGACGATGGATGTATGGAATACTGTGAGTGATCACAATAGCTCACCTAGAGCATGTTGTGCTCAGAGCAGCAAATAGCTGCTTCTAAATCTTTTTTTTTTCATATTAAAACGCCCATATAACAATTTTTGTGTTTTGAATTGAAAAAGTCCCAATTTTGGAATATTGAGATTTTTGATTGGTTGCCATGGTAACCTTGGTCGTCTTTTGAGACTTCTTTTTCTTTTTTGTAACAAATAATGGTGAGAAGGATCAAAAACTCAAATTTCATAGAAATTTGAGATGGGGCCGTTTTTGGTGGTTAGTGAATCTGAGGTCCAGCATAAGTCAACCAGAAGTCGCATTTAAAATATTCTTTCACATGAAGGTGGATTGATCATTCTAGTTTCAGAAAAAAAAGGCAAAGTGCGAAAAGTTTCGACCAGCAATCCGCCCAGTCTGACTAAGGTCGACACTTTACGCACTACCCAGATGGTCCCTTTTCGCGTGACTTGTCACATAAGTATATAAACACATATTTTTTTCTCAATAGGCAGACAATAAAAAAGAAGTTCCTTTTAAACCACATTTACAAAGAGGGGTCTAGTCCTGTTTTCAAGAATGCAAAGAATACGAAAAGTATATAAAAGGGAGTTACAACGGTAATTTAAGTATGTAAGCTGTGCATCACGTAAAATTTAATGATCCGCGTTGTATCCATTTTGTTTCCGCTCAGCATACGTCACAATTACACCCAGCAACCTGTTCTGAGTAGTCAACCGCTCTTATCCGCAAGGCTTCTGATGAATATCCACTAAACATCCCGGTTACATACTTTATGCATCCGATATTTTCCGTTCTGTTTTCGCAAATTTGCATCTATTACTAGATTTATCAAGCGTATAAAATGGATAGAACGTTCACTCTTCCGTCGTTTCTAAGAATCTGAGACCTTGAACTCGGTCATTTTTAAGATATTAAAAACATATCGCCGTGGACATTTTTTCTATAAATCTTAAGGTATTGAGAATATTCTTTTAATTTCTATAATCATTTATATTATTTATGACTACTTTTGGGTACCGTTGAATTATAATTTTTTTCCTCTGAATTTGTTGAGCTGCACAAAATATGTAGAGCGGATAAACTTTTCCGTTATGTACGATGTAAATGCGAAACAATACGGGGAATAAACGCTACATATCCGATATCATCCATTATACTTCCGCTGTATCCTCAATCCATCTGTTAGGCATCCGCTTTGGATGAAAACATAGAGAGGGTGGAATTATCAGGTATACGAAAAGTATAAAAAGGGGAATTACCACGGATATTTAAGTATGTAAGCATATGCATAACGTAAAATTCAATGATCCGCGTTGTATCCATTTTGTTTCCGCTCAGCATACGTCACAATTACATCCGGCAACCTCTTCTGAGTAGTCAACCGCTCTTATCCGCAATGCTTCCGATGAATATCCACTCAACATCCCGGTTACATACTTTATGCATCCGATATTTTTCGTTCTGTTTTCGCAAATTTGCATCTATTACTAGATTTATCAAGCGTATAAAATGGATAGAACGTTCACTCTTCCGTCGTTTCTAAGAATCTGGGACGTTGCACTCGGTCATTTTTAGATATTAAAAACATATCGCCTTGGACATTTTTTCTATAAATCTTAAGTTATTGAGACTATTCTTTGGATTTCTATAATTATTTATATTATTTATGACTTCTTTTGGGTACCAATTAGAAATAAAATTAGGGGTTTTTTTTCTCTCTGAATTTGTTGTTGACTACATATCAAAGGGAATTTTAGAATTCAATACAGTTTAGGCCCACATGAAAGGGCAGGGAGTCGGCAAACGTTCTTTCTTTCATTGCTTTTTTCCTTAATTTATCGTCAGAAAATTGGAAAAATATATTAAGATTTAAGCTAGAAAGATAAAACTTTTTTTTTGACGAATCTGAACAGATAACCACATACTATCGTTTCCCGGGGTCGAACTCCCTACTGTCAGACAGAAAAAAAGATTATTGATTGGTGAACGGCCCTTCTGTTTAGCCCTCACAGCTAATCCTCGGATTAGCGCAAGAGTTGAAAAAGTTGTATTTTAGTTTGAACGCCTATAACCAGAGGATATTTATATTCTTAACTTTATAACAAAAAATGTCATTTTTCAATAATAACAATTAAAATTTTCTGCCTTTTTCTCCTCTGTATGGCGATATCAATTGCGTATTATTTATTTAATTTAATTTTCTCTTCTAGTTATTTTGATAACAATGATATACTATTTAAGTAAGCTTAAAAGAGAATATTATTTTTACAGATACTCAAATAGAGCTAATTAAATATTCATAACCAGAAAGCCGTAAAAAACCATATAATTTTCAAATAAAAACCAACATTTTTCCGAAATCTCAGTGCTGATAAGCCACTCAAGTGCGTTCATCTATGCGTGAATGTACTAATTTTCGAGTGAGTGCCCGGTGGGCATTCCTCTATCTTTCTTTCTCTCTCTTTCCCTCTACAACATTATATCAAATACCCTGTCACACTAAAAGGGACCAAATATCTTTAAAACAATGCAGTAATGTTGGGACTGTGCAGTTTTACTGGTAAATTTCCCATTCAAAGTTATATATGTATTTTGCTCTGACTTGCACCTGTTCCAATTTAGTGTGACATGGTTAAGAAGGAAATGTGAACGAAATTGGAGTGAATGGAAATGGGATTAATTAAGGGTGTTGAAAGTGTTGAGAAGTAGAGTGAGTGTGGGAAAAGAAAGTGAATGTGTGGAGAGAGAGTGAGTGTGAAGAGAGACAGATAGAGTGGAGAGAGGGAGAGTGTGGTGACAGAGAGATTGAGAGAGTGAGTGTAAAGATACATATTGAGTGCAGAGAGAGGGAGTGGCGAATGAGGGTGTAGAGAGAGAGGGTGTGAGTGTTGAGAAAGAGTGTGTGTGAGGAGAGGGGAGTGTGGCGAGAGGGAGAGTGTGGAGAGAGAGAGTGTGAGGGTGGAGAGAGAAGGGGTGAGGGTTAAGAAATAGAGAGTGATGGTGGGAAGAGCGAATGTGGAGGGTGGGGTGGAGAGAGTGTGATTGTGGAGGAGATTGAGTGTGGAGAGTGAGTGTGGCGAGAGGTAGAGGGAGTGTGTGGAGAGAGAGGGGGTGAGGATGGAGAGAGAGGTGTAAGGATGGAGAGAGAGAGAGAGAGAGCGAGAGAGAGAAAAGAGAGAGGGAGGGGGAGAGAGGGAGGTGGAGAGAGAAGTGGAGAGGAGGGGAGAGAGAGAGGGAGAGAGGGGAGAGAGAGAGGGAGAGAGAGAGGGATGAATGAGAGAGTGGAGAGAGAGAGAGGGAGGATGGAGAGAGGGGGTGGAGAGAGACAGGTCGGAGAGAGAGGGGCAGGAGAGAGAGAGAGAGGGGGTGGAGAAAGAGAAAGAGGGTGGAGAGAGAGGGGGGGGTAGAGAGAGAGGGGGGAGAGAAAGAGGAAGGAGAGAGAGTCAGTGGAGAGAGGGGGTGGAGAGAGAGGGGGAGAGAGAGGAAGGAATGAGAGAGAGAGGGTGGAGAGCGAAAGGGAGGGAGGAGAGAGAGGGGTTGGAGAGAGAGGGGCTGGAGAGAGAGGGGCTGGAGAGAGAGGGGGGAGTTGAGAGAGAGAGAGAGAGAGAGAGGGGGTTGTGTAGAGAGAGAGAGAGGGGGTTGTGTAGAGAGAAAGAGAGAGAGAGAGAGAGAGAGAGAGAGAGAGAGAGAGAGAGAGAGAGGTGAAAATTTAAGATTGATTTCATGTTTTAAGCTTTCCAGCTCACAACGTACTCGAGGTGAGCTTTTGTGATCATTGTACTTTCGTAGTCTATCGTCCGTCGTTTGTGGAGAACAAATTCTTGTAAATGTCATTGAACATATTTTGGCTCAATGTAGTTTTGTAGAGGCATGTAGGACTTATTTCAAAGAAATTTTAAAATCAACTTGTAGCCCTTAAATTTCAATGCCTTACAATCTCTGCCATCCGATAATTCTGCATAAAAAACAAAACTTTTTTGGAAGTTGCTTGGAATGGCTTTTAAAATTCTACAGGGCATCATCAACACATAGCTCTACCAAAGAAAAAAGTTGTTAGGAGGTCTAATCACAACAATTCAAGTTCTACCTGCGCGTATGCAGCATGCGATACTTTAACCAAATCTGATTTGGCGTTTAATTTCAAAAGGTCTTGACTGAAGTAGGGGAATTTACACCGTGATTTTCCTTCAACTTTGTAAAAATCAAGAGAAATGCAAAGAGTGAAAGTGAACACTTTCTTATGGAACTGAGTAGAGTATAGAATAAGATCTTATTCCCTGACAGAGAATTATGTCACTTGTTTTTTGTTGTATTTACGCGAAAAGGGACAATGAAAAGGTGTTTAAATCAAAATTTACATTACTAAGGATAGAAAACTATGCACATAAGCTAATAATTTCGAAGACATGCAAAAAAATGACGTTAAAATTTTCGAAGCGAGACCTAGAAAGGCATTCGTGGCAACTCGGCTGTTTCCATAAACTACGTCTACCAACACGAACCTAGATCGCCCAAATATGGGTCAAATGATTTACATTTTTAAAAAAAAAGTGTTCAAAAACATTTTCGCTCATAATCAAATTTAAAAAAAAGGAAAAATAAAAAAATGAAGATAATTAGTTTCCAAGAACACAAAATGTCACTACCTTCTCCAACTGGCTCTAGAAACGAATTTCCCAACAACCTGTTATAACCCATCAACCTTGAAGAACCCATTTAGATTATGAATTTAATAATAGCTCTAAGTATAACAATTTGTACGAAAAACTCAAATATTCAGCAAATAATTTTTAATTCCGTTAGTATTACGAACCGAAATATAGATTAAAACAACAACAACAAAACCAAATCAAAACTACACTATGTTTACGGTTAAGTGGTTTTCCATTTTTTTTTTCTTTTTCATGGTCATATTTGAGAACAAATTCGAAATGCAAAACAAATTTGAATTTACAGTGAAAATTTGCAGAAATTTTGTCGCGACACTTTCCCTTGATTATTTTTTAATTATACTGACTGTCATAAAAAAAGGCCCCGCCAAAAGTTTGAAAGAACTTTTTTCTATTGGTATAAGACAATAAATTTATCTATAAATTTGAATTATAGCCTAAACTCTACACATCCTGCTATCACAAACTCTCTTCAAAAACTCGTGCTTTCCGTGGTAAGTTTGTCGTCAGGTTTAACTCGTGCGCCACGTGGCACTTGGAGAAATGATTTTGTTTTTCGAAACCTGTACACGTGGCTTCGTTAGTCAAAACACAACTCGAAATTCATCCAAGAAGGATAAAAATATTCAGTCTTCTCTTTACTTTGCTAAACATCTCGCTCTCTTCTTCCATACCAGAAATTACAACAACCTCTTTTCTATACTTTATTGCCGATTACGACGCATGCTAGATACACAACGATGGAGTGAAACAGTTACAATAAAATGCATTCACAAAAGATCCGCATCATAGCAAGGAACGCGACGTCCAGCCCACTGGCGCTCGATCTTAAAAGTAATAATGAGTAACGACCTAGTAACCCTAATATAAAGACATGGTAAGTAAGGCCGATATTGACTACCCCGTTTCGGAAGTTCATATTTCCGATAAACATGCAAATCTCTTTAAAATTTGATTATTAATCGTTGGAGGATATATTTCAAAACATATTCGTCGCGCAAATACAGACAAGTACGATGTTTAACCGTCGTTCGCGAACATTTTATTTCTGTTTATCAGGATTTCGCAGAATTACGTAGACTGGTTCTGCTGTCGACTCATGTATGAAGCCGACAGGTATACACCGATTTCTTCGTCCATAGTCTAGAGACTTATCCCTTCAAATTTTCTAGTCTATAAAAATGAAAACGAGGCTCCGGTCCGTTAAAAAGTTGAAGCGATAATGGCGTTTATTCACTAATCTATGTGTTAAAAGATTACATACTGACGAAAAAACTTTACGGTGATAAAGATTATCTATGACTGTTTACTTTCTTTACGGGCAAAACCTTAAAAAACAAACATACGCGAAAGGCAAAATGGCGCCCCCTCCTGACTTGTTGTTTACAAACAATTCATTAGCCAATCAGAAGTGCTAGGTGCGCGTACGTCATCAAATATTGAAAAGCCAATACTGTGTGACAGTATTTTGGTGACTACCTGTCGGCTTTTATAATAGACGACAGTGGGGCCAGTCTAAGAATTACGTCGCTTCAAACACCCGTCAACTTCCGGTTTACTTAAAATGTAACGCGCTTTTTGATTGGACATACGTTTATAGATCAACTTCGTGTTTTTATTCGAGAACGTATCGAGAAAATAAAAAATAGGAAGGTTTAAATAAGAAAGAGAAACTTTAATATGGATGAAACAAACGAAAAAGACATATTCTTTACACAAGTTATTCAGTGGTATGTAATTTCATTATTACAAACACAATTTATAGCTATTTAATCAAAAAAACATGTCTGTACTACAGTAATTCTATAGATAGCACTTAGTGATGAAGAGCTCAAAACCTTTTACATTGGATTTTTTTAATAGTTTGAAATAGGTGTATAAAAACAATCAAACAAAAAAAAATAAATAAATAAGTATTCGCGTTTTTCAAGCAAATAAGAGTTTAAAGCAATATTCCTCCAGGAAATTTTCTTTTCCTGTTTTTTGTTGATAAGGTTTAGCTAGAAGTTTAAAACTGAAAGAAAATAGATTCTATTGCTTTTGAAGAAGAAAATGCTGAGTTTCATAATTTTCTTATTTTAAATCAATGTTTTCCAGAATTATCTATTTTCTTTCTTGTTGATAAGTTAATTTTGTTTGTTCCTTCACAAGTAGAAAATCATCTTTTACTAGTCTAGGAACAAATGGAGAAAATGTGTATTACCCCAAACAACTGCATACACCTATAACAAATAATTTGTTCCGATGTGAAAAACAGGACTGATAAATATAGAAAGAGCCTTTTTAACCCTAGTCATGCTTCAAATTTAAAACATGAGAACCATGATGGTCCTAGATCGCCCACCTGAGTCTCTTTGACCCCTTGGACATCAAATCATTTAAAAAGGCAGATGTCATAAAGGAGATAACTTCAACACAAAACCAAGTTTCAAGAAGTTTGGGCAAAAATTGTGGCCTCTTGAGTTATAACAAGAAAATTATCATTAAGGCCCCTTTTTCTGTGATAAGGCATGCATCCTTTCCATTTTCAAAAGGCTTCATTTTTGTGACTAGACCAACATTCTGACCAAGTTTCATGAAAATTTGGCCATATTTGTGCCCTCTAGAGCCTAAACAAGATAATTGTCTTTTAGGCCCCTTTTCCTGGGGTATGGCTTGGATCATTCCCATTTTCAATAGGGTTAATCCTTGTGACCTGGCCAACATTCTGACAAAGTTTCATGAAGATTGGGCCAAATTTGTGGCATCAAGAGCTTAAATAAGATAATTGTCATTAAGGCCCTCTTTTCTGTAATATTGCATGGATCCTTCTCATTTTCAATAGGATTCATCATTATCACCTGGCCAACATTCTGACCAAGTTTCATGAAGATTGGGCCATATTTGTGGCCTCTAGGATGTAAACAAGGAAATTGTCATTAATGCCCCTTTTCCCGTGATATGGCATAGGTCCTTCCGATTTTCTATAGGGTTCATCCTTGTGACCCGGCCAGCATTCTGACCAAGTTTCATGAAGATTGGGCCATATTTGTGGCCTCTAGGATGTAAATAAGAAAACTGTCATAAATGCCCCTTTTCCTGTGATATGGCTAGATCATTCCAATTTTCTGTAGGGTTCATCCTTTAGACCCGGCCAACATTCTGACCAAGTTTCATGAAGATTGGGCCATATTTGTGGCCTCTAGGATGTAAACAAGAAAATTGTCATTAATGCCCCTCGCCAGTCATTTCACCAATTTCATTTTTTTATTGCCAAATCCATTTAATTTTCGCATTAAGCAACAATGGCGACCCCCCAGAGAAGATCCAGCATTGAGTCAGTGTTTATTTAGAAAAAAAAAAGTCTTTTGTCTTATTTAAAAATGAAAATCAGTTCAAATAGACTGAGATCAGATTACACATATGTGCAGGTTAGTCTTTGTCTTGACCTGCACATATGTGTGCCAAAGCAGGAAAATTCTGGATTTAGCATGACAATTTCACCTTTCACACATTTCACATGATTATTCAAAAAATTCATTTACAATTAAATCCATGGCTTAATGCAAGATAGTTGTGACTGACTATAAACATATAGGCAGTTACAACTGTTTCACACTGAGCTATCAAATTTTGTTACAAGAAATTATCAAATCAAAGACAAACAATTTGGTATTCTATTCCATAAAAATGATTATGATTATTTTCAGGCTACAAAATAACTACATGGAAGTGCCCGGGACAGTGTCAATCACAGCTAAAGAAGTCTACAATCATTTTTACACTGCTTGTACAACCATAATATCAGATAAAATTTTTGGACAAATCACAAAAAAAATATTTGGAAATGTCAATGTCATCAAACACAATGGATTGACTAAATATGCTGGTTTACGCCCTAACCTCCTTGAAAACAAACCTTGTTCCATAGAGATTATCAAAAGTCTTGCAAGTAATATGGGATACTTCATAATGCCAGTTGAAAATTGTCTATTGAAATTAGGATTTGCCACTGGCTATTGCACAAACTCAAATGAGATTATAAAGGTGTTACAAATTTTCAATGACCAGACTTACAAACTCAGTGTAGGGGGTAGGAATGTTGATTTAGAAGAGATTGGTTTGAATGGACTATCTTTCCACAGCTACATGGATACTAAAACAATACTTAATACATTTAGGCAGTGCATTTTATGTCAGGGTAAAAGTGTCAAAAGCAAAACAGATACAAACAAATTCAGTGTTGTTCAAGAATGGAATAGAATAGGTGATGAAAATAATCTTGAATTAAAACGCACTGCTAGGAAATGTCGTGGGGTAGTTCCATTTGCTTACAAGTCCACGACTTGTAAGCAATGTAATAACCAAAAATGCAAGGACCAGCAATTGGACACATCAACACACGAAACAACGGATGATCTTTTTCATAGACTGTTTCCCGGTTCTAACGACCTTATGTTAAAGTTCATGAAGATTCAAAGTGATATGTCTTGTGAGACAAATGACAAAAGAAGTCGAAGATGGAACAAGGAAATAATTCAGGTGAATCTACTGATAACTAGTTGTTTCATTGAACTGAAATGTCTGACAGAATGGTCATTTCTATTTAAGTGTGTACTTTTATTTACCAAAAATTGCTGAATCAGGATAAGAAAGATTGAATAGAAAAGGTTTTTTTTTTCAGAACAGACCAGAACAAACCTTTTATTTCACCCAGGTTTAACATGTATACAACAAGGGAATGTTTGTTTGATACAAAATGCATGATCACAATATTTTTGTGAACCAAATTTATGCTTCATATGTGTGATAAGAACTTTTCATTTCATATCTACACCAATCCAGAGGACCATGATGAATTGTGGATGATGGACATGACATGACAGACGACTGACATTGGATATTCACAATAGCTCACATTGAGCACTTCGTGGTCATGTGAGCTAAAAAGCATGCATCACTATACAAATGAATAAAGATAAAATAATAGATTTTCTGAATCTATAATGGTCATGCTACCTAACCCTTTTCATTTCTTTAATGTTTTTTGGTGGATTATCCAGAAGTAATGGTAAATTATCATTTGATAAACTGACTCTGCCTAACCAGTGAAATTATTGTAAAACTTATACCCTGTATTCATTCAATTCGCCATATCTGACGTCATCTATGCAGAGCTACAAAAAATAAAGTCATCATGACCAATATATAGCAATCACTTAAAATGACATGCTTTAAGAAAACTTGTCCCTAATTTTCCACATTTTGCTTCATTTTTGCATTAAAGAAACAGAATAATCTTTTTTTTTTCCTAGTAAAATAAAGCTATTGTTGTGTACTCAATGAAAAATTAATTAATCTTACACTGAAACAAACAAACAATATCCTTTTTGTACTTAATTCAATAAACCTGCTTGACACTATCTCTTTTTTCAATTTTCCATATTACATGGTTCCTAGAGAGCCCTTCTAGTGTGAATGGTAACAATTTTAAAAATATGTATTTATGCCTTATACTGAACTTTTAATTCATATCAAACATTTACTAATTTTGGTGGTATTTTTACAGCCATGGCCCAGTATTTTCCTGGAGAAATGAATTAAAGAAGCAATTATTAACCCTCCCCATGCTGATCAAAGAATTTCCTGCTTTAGCAGACAATATAGACTAAGATCAGCCTGCATATATGTGCATTCTGATCTAACCATACACTGTATATAAGTTTGAACATACTGGTGTTAGAAATACCAAGAATTTATTCTTATATGATCCAGTCACTTCATTATTACTAAAATATTATTTACAGCAGCCGATTACTCAATTCAAATTAATATATAATTTTCATTAAAATTAATTAAAGATAAAAAAAATATATGCACAGGCACAAAGAATCTAACTGTAAATAATTCATATGCCATCCCAACATGTAAAGATACCATCTTGATACAGTATAAAGTGAATATTTAATAAAGAGATCAGATCATTCAGCAGAGGTCACCCAGAAGTTCAACACAGAAAATATCGTTATTATGGTTAATGATTATTCATTCTAAATTCATTAAATATATAAACCAGAAGTTCTGAACCTGGCCAGTCTACCCAGATAGTGAAGTCCATCCCCTAGTTGATACTTTCACCCTCCCAACAAGGTTCTTTTTTGTTAAACGGCTCACATACATAAATTTAATTTCTACATCATTGCTGCAAACTTTCTACAAGCTGTTCACAAGAATAGTTTGTTGCAAATTTTCTGCAAACAGTTGATGCAAACTGTTTATGACAACTGTTTGCATTAAACTGTTCTTGCAAACAGTTTGCCACAAGTTTAGGACAGATAAGAAGCCATATTATGTTTATTCCTATAAAAAAACACATTATCTCAACCATCTGCCTCATTGATCCAGCAGTTGAGCGTAGCAGTCAATTTTTTTATTTGAATGGGGTTTTACACCACTTTCAACATTTTTTCAGTTATATCGCGGCGGCTGGAGCAATGAACAATGTATTCCTGGTATTTCTCACACCAGTACTACCATTACATTCTTTCTTAGACTCCAGCTGCTATCTCACATAGGTCTACGATTATCGACCCACTATTTACTTTTTATTACGAAAAACCTTCAGATACCAAACAATTGAACATAAAAACAGTTATGACCCATGGATTACAAAAACAACAGATTAGAAATGGATAATTACCTTATTTATATTGAGAGAGTTGTTGTAAAGATTGTTTGCGGGATGTTTGACACAAGGTTGCAGAGAGTTTGCCAGAATTTTGCAAGAACATTTTGCAGCAAATTTGCAGCAAACTGTTTGCGAGAAAGCTCATTTGCATACGAAAAACAAATTTACAGTAAATTTGCTGCAAACAAATTTTCAGCAAATGTTTGCGAGATCCAATATATTTTGGGAAGGGAACATACTGAGTAATGTGTCATAAACAGCAAGACAAGATTAAATACTATAAAAACCTGAGAACCATGATGACTTCAATAACCCATTTAAGTCCAATAGGATATCTTAAAAATAAATTTCTCAGAGGTCTTATATGAAATGTTTTGTATTTGTGACCTGTCAAGCTAAAAGGGATCATATGGGTCATGTGTAAAGTGTGGACCCTAGTCAGACCCTAGTCAGACTATGCAGATTGCCCAGACTGGCAAGGGTCGAAACTTTTGCATTTGACTAATTTTCTGAATCTAGAATATTCAATCTACCTTCCTTTGAATGAACTTTCTGGTTGGTCTGTTCTAGAACCAATATCTTTTTTATAATATTTATTTTACTAAGTTTCCAATTTTTGACCAATAGACCTACTTTTGACCTCACATGACCATTATTTTCTTTATATCATCAAGTTTTTGTCCAGATAAGTGTACTAAGCAACATTCACAGTGATAATGCTAAACTTGTGACCTCTAGAAAAGTAGTTATAAAGACTTCCTCCTTTTTGTCTGTGAAAAAATGAGGGGGGAGCACATTCAGAGCCCAAATATGACCCTAAGGCATTGCTAGAGATCCACTACATTATATTAGGGTTGGGAACGAATAGCAAAATTCATATTCCAATATTCATTTTGAATATTCAAATATATTCGAATATTCGTTTTAGTTCCATTCAAAAATCAATATCCGAATGTAAGTAATATTCCACAACTATTCTTCTTTGTGTTTAATCCCTTTTTAATGATACAAATTATGAATAATCAGAAGGTTATTCAAATTTACAAATTCAGGTTCTATAACTTTTTTTTCGAGAAAAATATGAACATGCAGTCATAAGATATGCTGAATAAAATAAAACAATATACTTAGAAATGCAGGTATTAAGATTCTTAAGAATATCAATCTTAAGAATTTTAATCTAAGAAATGCACCTCAGATTATGAATTGATTGGTAAACATTTACCAGGTACTGATACACATTTAACACTTTATCTTTCCATAGGTTTGCCTTTCACTCTGGAACAGATCGCCTGAAGCATATTCAAGTCTGAGGAACAGTGGTTTACTGATATTACCAAGTGAGAGTCTTCTGTCAAGGTACAAGAACTGTCTACAACAACGTCCCGGAATCAATGAGGAAATGTTCCTGTGGATGAAAAATGAGTCTGAAAATCTTAAAACAGAAAATTTTGGTGGTCTTGTTCTGGATGAAATGTCTGTACAAGAAGATTTAAAAATGTCATTTGCAAATGGCTCTGTTTCAATTGATGGTTTGGTTGAAATGGGCCAATTTGTTGAAGATATGGCACTTTTAAATACACACAAGCATGAGACTCGTACTGCCACTCATGTTATGCAATTTATTTTTCTGGGATATGATGGATTTCGCTTTCCAATTGCATATTATCCAACAGCTTCAGCAAATGCAAGTGAGCTGTATGATATGGTTTGGCAAGTGATGAATAAATTGATAGAGTATGAATTTTATACAGATTATGTTTGCTTTGATGGCTGTAGTAATAACCGAACATTTCAAATGATTCACTTCAATGACATGCAAGATGCAAGGGAAAGAGATTTTACAATAGTGAGTCCATATTACCCAAGTCAAAGAGTCACTTTTATGATGGATTATTCCCATAATATAAAGAAACTAAGGAACAGTATTCATTCTAGTGGGAACTCGAACTTTTCTAAACGGAAACTTACAAGAGGAGACCAATTCATTATTTGGGATTTTTGGGTTGATGCCTATACATGGGATAAACAGTTCAATACACCAATTCGAATACACCAAAAACTAACAGATGAGCACATTTTTTTAAACAAAACTTCTAAAATGCGCAATCACTTAGCTGAGCAGGTCTTAGACAAAGACATGCTTAACTTAATGTTGAAGTATAAGTTGTCGTTAATCAATGACAGTCATTTAGAAATGACAATAGAATTGTTAAAACATACCAGTAAGGTAATTGATATCTTCAGAGACCATCGACCAGTTGCAGATGTACATGATAACAGGCTTTTTGATCTGCTTCTATTTGAAAAATGGCTGGATGAATGGTCAAACTCCATAGACAAATGTGAAAACCAGTCAGCATCTGAAAAAAAAAAATGTTCATCACACGAGAAACATATAGCGACATGATAAGTATGATCCATGGATTCATAAGTATATGCAAAAGAAGAATTCTGCGACATGCTAAAAGTGTTACACCTGCTGGTGTTAATAGTGATGTTGTTGAAAACTTTTTTTGTATGCAGAGAACAATCAACCATGGGTCAAATTGCAATCCAACAGTCCATCAGTATAAATATGCTATAAATGCAACAGTTTTAGGACAAAATGCTGTTTCTAAAAAAAGCAATGCAGCCAATAAAAGGAAATCATGTAAACCTTTTAATTTTACCTGTCCTAAACCACTTAACAAAAAACACTGTATAAGGTTGTAGGTTTCTAGGAATTGATAAGATCTATCTATCTATAGACAATTGTCAATATGCATATGATGAAGATGAAGTTGATGGCCCTTCATTTAACCTTTTGAATTGTGGCCCATTAGTTAAAATTACTGATTTTTTTTATATGTGACCCGTCACGCAAAAAGGGACCATCTGGGAAATGTGTAAGATAAATATTTGAAAAAGAGATTGGATCAAGCATAGGTCAACCAGAGGTCCCAATTCAAAAATTTCTTCACAGGAAGGTAGATTGATCATCATTCTAGATTCAGAAATGAGCAAGGTGCAAAAAGTTTTGACCCAAGTCAGTCTGCGCAATACGCGCAGTCTGACTAGGATCAACACTTTACCCACTACCTGGATGGTCCCTTTTTGCTTGACCGGTCACATATGTTACTTAGTAGCCAATTTTCTTAAGATTATGACAAGCCAATAACAAAATAAAATGAATATTTAACAGAAGGCACCACTTTGAAATATTACAGTTTGAATATCTTCACAATAAATATGGGTTTTTCCTTAACCCTTTTCAAAGTGTATTATCTTCTTACCATTATGACAAATTTCTGGCTGTAGTCAAAATAAATGTTAATGTATTAGCCTGTTTATTGATATTTAGTGTTATTCCTCAAAACCACACACACACAGGGGTACTGCATTGCTCAGTGGTTTGGTCACAGACTTTTGATCCTTGAAAAGTTGAACTTTGTATGTTCAAATTACAAGCTTCACCACTGGTCATATGAGTATGTCCTTGGACAAGGCATCTCAGAGCCCCGGCCTTGAATGACTGATTGCCAAGCGGCACATTAATAAGTGAACTTCACTATATTCTGACCGAAAGATTGTTAAAATGGACATTAAAACACTCATTCTAAATAATGATCACACTCAATTATAATTATTTGCAATAATGCAAGAAAAATTGGATTTTATTTCCTTTTACACTTGTTATTTTACCTTTTAAATATCTGTACATTTTGCCATAATCTTGATGTCATCTACAGTTTAGGTGATTGGTGTCTTATGCCAGTGAAACATCAATAGTAGACCCTAGAAGATAAACAATAGGACCATGGTGGTTCTACATTTCTCATCTGAGACTCCTTGACCCCTTGACATTACATACATAGGAGATAAGATGTACTCAATATTTATTTGTTTTTAAGTTTTTAAAAATTGTTTATTTTCAGGTAGCAGAAGCGTAATAGTTCTGCAACATTTCAAAACTCGCAATCTTTCACAATGTTGACCGAGGTTTCCTAATGAAATCATTAGAATCCCTTAGTTAACAATGTTAAAGTTCATTACTTCAAAATTGTTGTTAAACTATTATAGGTCCACTACCTTAAAAAGCTTTCATGTTTACTTTTTATGTTAATTGAAGTTGCTAAGTTGGAGCTGTAGTTTGACCCAAAAAATGCATAATTTGAACAAACTTGATGACGCCTTATACCCAAAATGAAAGCTGTCTTCTTTCAATTTTCAAATTTTTTGAGGAAAATTTATATTACATCGATTGAGAAACAAGTATACAAACTGTGTGAGATTTCTTACAACATTGTAGATTTTTGTCAAAGGCAACAGATTGGCTCCCATAAAATTTGCTTACTGCAGGTTTTGGTTGTAAACACAAGCCTTTCCTATAGTTCAGAAGTTGTATTCCTGCAGTATGGGTTCCTCTCCCTAGAGCAACTGAAAGTTGCCCACTTTCAAAAATACCCTTGCAGTGTATAATTACACTATCTAGGGTAATCCCCTGACTTTTATGGATGGTAAGAGCATATGCTAAACATAGAGGGAATTGCTCCCTTTCTGCTACTATTTCATGAGTTGACATGTCAATTACCGTGAAATTGTACCTTTGTATACAGTGAACTTGGTGAATGATATCAAATCTTACTTTAATTTCATCATCAAATAGTTCTGTAATATATCCCTGCAGTCCATTCACAAATTTTCCTCCTATATTTCTTAAAAGAATCACAGGGCATCCAATCTTCAACTGTAAATGTACTGGTGCCAATATTCTTTTCAAAAATTTATCAGATCCCTTGTTTTTTAGTGCCTCATAAACCCTTCCTATAGAATTTAAATCTGTCAGTCTCTCGTGATTGAATATGCGGGCATCCAAATTTGTTGAAAAAAGGTGTACTGGGTTGTTGTATGTGACGGAAATATCCCTGTTTAAGTTCCTCAAAAATAAATCTGTCTCATTTGAAACACACCCTCTTCCTGTTTCACTTATTGCTCTTATTAATTTTGGCTCCGTTTGTCTAATTACTTTATCGAAATTTATTTGATGAACGAAAAAAGATCTCCATATATCACTTTCAAAACAATACTGGCCTGAGTCACCATAGATGGTATTTCCCACTGGTGGCAGCTGATAAAAATCACCACTAGCTATTACTTGAATACCACCAAAGTTTTGAAGAGGGTCCAAAATTGTCCTACATACAAGTTCAAGTTGTTCAAAGTCTTTCTTGGAAAGCATTGAGACTTCGTCAATAAGCAGAACATCAGTTTCGGTAACATTTTTCCTTATCTTGAACATTCTGTCATCTTCCTTGACTAGTTTGGCCAAAGTTAAGTGGTCGTATCGTCCATCTAATAATCCAGCCCAACTATAGAAAAACAAGAATGATAACACATTAAGTGCTTGTTAGATAAACAAACTATGCTTGCAGAATACTGCAAACATGTTCATTTTATTTCTAAAATTGACCTGAGTATAAATATGTTGCAATAGCTTGAAGGCCATGAAAAGTTTGAGTCTTCACAATGACCTTGAAATTCATCATAATGACCTCAACTGCACCATGGGTACACTCAAAGATAATGTTTGTACCAGAACAAGTTTTCCAAAACTAAAGACAAGTCTTTATACAGGTTATATTTATCTGTACAGCAATTACTGGAAGAATGCTATTAAATTGAACCTAAACCAATTGCCCGTGAATCTATAAGTGACAAGTCTATAAAATATTTCATCAAGTTTAGATGATAATATATCTGGTCTTAAATGTAAGCCAATAGTCACACTATGGCCCTGAATTACAAAAGAATGATATCAAGCTCAATATTTGTCTTCATAAAAATCTGTTTATACCACATTGCACCTTTAATCCTGACAAGTGTGTCGTAATAATCAATATGAATCAAGGAATAATTTGTGACCAATTTTGTGGTTGATTGATCAAACAAGATGTATTTGTGACACATGAATGCCCCTGTAACAGCTTTTTTCTTTTCAAAATGTTGACCTTGACAGATTACCTTGACCTTTTAAAATGACTTTGACCTTGATATCTACAGATGTACATCACTGATATCTTTAATCATGCCAATTATGAGAAAGGTATCTATAATTTGCTTGAATAAACTAAACAGTTCAAGATTATTTTCTATTTTTTAAAGAAGTTTGACCTTGACATTGTCATATGACCTTAACCTAGGTACCTACAGATGCACATAATTGAGATCCTTCCCCATGCCATTTATTAGGTTTGTCCCTTAAATAGGCTTGAAGATGTCGACAATGTTAGGATTTTTGTTAAGTTTTAAGTTATTTGACCTTAACAGATGACCTTGACCTCCTCACATGACCTTGACTTTGGTGACAGCATACACCTATCAATGAGCACTATCATCATGCCAAATACAAGACTTTAATCTTGATTTGGCTTGAAGATATTGGCAATGTTAAGTTTTTTGGTTAAGTTTTTGAGTTATTTGACCTCGACAGATGACCTTGACCTTGTCACATGACCTTGACTTTGGTATCAGCAGATGCAGATCATTGAGATCTATCATCAAGCTAAATATTGGCCCTGTATCTTGAAAAGTCTTGAAGATATTTGCAATATCAAGTTTTTTGGTTAAGTTTTTGAGGTATTTGACCTTGACAGATGACCATGACCTTGTCACATGACCTTGACTTTGGTATCAGCAGATGCAGATCATTGAGATCTATAATCATGCCAAATATGAGCCTCTTATCTTGAACAGTCTTGAAGATATTTGCAATGTTAAGTCTTTTGGTTAACTTTTGCAGACAGACAGACAGACAGACAGATGGACGGACAGACAGACACCAGGATGGACAGACAGACAGATGGACAACGGTAAAACAATATGCCCCGATCTGTTGATACGGGCATTAAAAGTTCATACTTGAAGATAATCTATAACTTTTTTTTTTCTCTTATCTATATCTTCCTATAAATACTGTACTTTACCAAATTGAACAGCTATTACAATTTTCTTTATCATACACATTTTGTAGATTTGCTTATAAGGTAATGATGTTATTTCACATTATTAATAACAAATGAGCCTGTGTGTGACATTTCTAACAATTTTGATATTCGTGAGCCGCAAATATTGAGCAGCGTAGACAGCCACATACTGTAAATGTAAAATTACAGGATTGTCTTCGGATTCTTTGATACCTTATCTTTGTACAAAATGCACAGTGATTTATACGGTATCATGTCAGACTGTGCGGATGCACAGGCTATTCAGAGTCTTTGCTTTCCACATATTTGAAATTGTATGAAATGTCACCCACAGGCTCAAATAATAGTATTGATAGTTTGCTGGGTTACTGTACATGAATCATCATCTGTAGTTTTAAAAATTTATGGGTTACCTCTTGTATACTAGACAGAATTTCAGCACATGCAATTTATTACTTATGTGTTGAGGTGATTTGCAGTGGGTTAAATCTTTCTCGAATATATTGGTTAAAGCCCAATGCCCTTAAATTTAAATTCTTGAAAATCAAACAGTTTTTAATTCAAACCTTGATTTTGAGTACACCAGAAATTACAAGATTCTGTACATAACTCCATTTCTCCTTGAACCTTAGAATGTGGCACCATTCTATCAGTTCTTGACATCTAGGTCATTTTAAGTTTCTGGTGGCCTAGTCATTTATGTAAACACTGAAAAACTGGCATTCTGATGAAAATATCAAAAAATCTGTTAATAGATTGATACAGCTGATGAATGGATACAATGAGGTTTGAGTATATTTGAGTATATTGAAATAACACAATTATTGCGGACATTTATACCCAGATTATTACTAATTTTGATTGCATAATGGTTTCAAATGAACATTGTCTGAGGCAATATGTTCAGGAGGGTCAAAATATGCTATTGGATAATTGCATTGTTTTTCTTGTTCCAGTTAAAGACATGCCCTTGAAATTTGGATCAAGGAAAAATTCCCTTTAGGAAATTAACATGTTGGCCAATCATAAATGATTCAAAGCAATACTATAATTCACACTTGGAAATATGTATAATGGCAAAATACTGAAACCCTGAGTATTTTCACAGTGAACATATTTCCATTTAATTTGGTGTAAAAAAACCCTTTCATAAGAGCTTGTGTAACACTCATGTCGGGTAATCCTGCATGTCGTCTAAAGCTGCGCAGTTATATGACGTCATGTAACCTAAGAATATGGCTGCTAAACATAAAATCAGAACAACCTTCTTTTCATATATTCAAAAATTTTATCATTTAATCAATTCAAACAAAAAAGTGCATGTGTGTATTTTAAATGATTGATTAATTGAGTGATTGAATGGAGTTTTACGCCATTTTCAATATATTTTTTTTGTTATATCGCGGCCACTGGAGCACCTAACAATGGTTTCCTGGTATTTCTCTCACCAGTACAACCACCACATCCTTTCCTAGCCTCCAGCTGCTATCTCACATAGGTCTACGATAATTAACCTTATTGGTGAGAGACAAATAGTCGGAAAGAATGAGTGCCGCCGTCGGGGATCAAACCTGTGACCTCTGGATTGACAGTCCGATGCGCAACCAACTGCGCTATGATGGTATTGTGTATTTTAAAGTAAAAAGATTCCAATTATTGTCTCGGTGTTATTTATTTCAATTTTAACAGATTTACGGGCATTAAAATTAGGTTCTTTCCTGGACTGTGCAGGTTAAGACGCCGAACACTGAGTTGATAAAACTCTACGGTGCCTCTGTTCATCACTGGGTTGTATTATTTTATTTACATTTTGTTCTAGATAAAAAACCTTTTAGCCTGGGACCCCACTGTATCGATCTACTAAACATTAAGTGATAAATGCAATGATAATAATTGATCTTGCCTAAATTAGAAAATATGTCCACATGGTATTATGTTTGGTCTTCCCACAAAGCACAAAATAGTAGTCGCAACACAATTATTTGGCACAAGAATGCAAACAGCAGGCATCCATATCAAAATTAGTGAATTGTGAAGTCACTCCATTGTATCAATATATTATGAGAAGTAATGTCGAAACTTACGATACAGAGACCCACTAAGACCAAGATGATTGAATTTACATAGAATGTAATGTTTTTTAGGGATAATGATCGTTCTTTTTCAGGAAATAATAATTTTCCATCACTTTTAAAATCTTTTTTGCTACCACTAGTTCTGGAATTTATAAAAGAACAATTTTACAATGATGTTTGTGAAGGAAGACAAAAACATATCATCATTCTAATATTCATTAACATTAAAGGCATTTTAAGTTTCTGGTGGCCTAGTAATTTATGTAAACGCTGGAAAGGTAGCATTTGGATGTAAATATCCCAAAATCTGTTAATAGATCGATACAGTGGATAGATCGATACAATGAGGTTTGAGTATATATAGCCAAAATGGTAAATGAGTTTGGTTGTGTATTGATTTTTTGTGTACATGCGATATCTTTACACAAATTTTGTACTTGACTTTCTTAAGTGTGCAGGATTAGCCGACAGCTCTGCATCTGTTTTGTCATTTCAGACTTTTGTAAAGAAATTGAATTGACTTGTCTATTTTCAAATTCAAATGTGATAATTGAAGCTGAAGGTTAAGAAAATAAGGGGGTGAGAAAGCGAAAGTGGGTGGGGTTATAGGGTATCCACAGAACCTAGTATTATAGATCTAAGATATAAATATTACCTGTGCACTGTACTACATCGACAGTCAAGAAACTGGAGAGAGGCGATTCCTGTCGTACACAAGATAACCACCCTTTTCCCCTCTTTACTTAGAATTCTATACACTTCATGCAATAGAAAGCTTTTTCCAGTACCAGCTTGTCCTGTTATAACAACATTATGACCCTTTGAAATGACATCAACAGCTTCAATTTGATGTTTTGACAACATGTTGACATAAGTTTTACAGATCGCGGGGTAAATGAACGCTCGGGTGCACCGGAAAATTTCAGCCAACCAGATAACACGTAACAAAATCCATATGGTAGAGTTCGACAAAACCGGAAGTGAGCGGGTGTTTGAAGTCACGACAAAATTGAACTCGAATTAATTGCCAAATTCTCTCGATATCTGTACGTAAGGTGTATAAAACTCTACATGAAAACTTAGATAAATATTTCCTTGACTTACCCTTACAATTTTTTTCAAGGACAAAAACGCCGAATGATAAGAAATAGAGCTCTATCCCGGGAAGGTGTTTTCTCGTTGTTCACCATGTCTTTATATAGGGTAGATCTATCAATACCGTTATAGTAATATTCATATCCGTAATTATTACATTATCGATAATAAACAGGCACCGATTTTTTCTTTCTTTTTTTATATCCACATTTTTTGTCAACATTTTTTGATCAAGTGCCAGTGGTCCAGCCGTAAAAACAGAGAAGATGGCTCTGAAAAAAAAAGCTGTATCCCAGAACAGTTCAGCGCCCTCCTCAGCGGTATGCGTGGGACTTCGCATAGTCTATACAAAATAACAGTATATTCTACATAAATCTATGGTATTAAATACAATTACACTGAACGTTTATGTACCATTTGACGTGCTCGCTAGAACTGATTTAATCCTGTATTCTCTACCCCTCCACGACTTACATGTGCATTCTGATTGGTCAGAATATCAAAACAACTTCATAACAATTTACCTTTAGCTGAGGCGTAACAAGAAGACAGCCTTTTTCCGCTATACTGGCGTAACGCGGAAAAAATTAATATCCATAATGCGAAGGCTAAATAATAAAGAACGCGCACGCATTTTCGGCATGCTAGAAATGGGCAGTTACCAAGATCATGTCGCTAGACGTTTTAACGTATCAAGATCAACGATAGAGCGTTAAGTTAGACGTGTGAATGCCAGAAAAAAGTCTTCAGGACAGGCGTAGATCTGGTAGGCCTCGGTCAACATCTGTACGTCAAGACAACTTTGTACGTCAACGGCACCTTCGTGACCGGCTACATCGGCTACATCGACATCTGCAGTCGTTGTTGGTAATCACGGTAGGAATATTAGTGCAAACACAGTAGGACGCCGCTTACGTGAACGTGGAGTTATGTGCAGGAGACCCTTTCATGACATGATACTTTCACAACGTCATCGTCAACAACGTCGCGTAAGGACTCAAAATAACATCGGACGGCGATGGCGGACAGTTGTGTTCAGTGACTAGTCAAGGTTCAATCTTTCACATGCCGACGGACGCGTTCGGGTATATCGGCGTCGAAATGAACGTTATGTGCATTATTATGTTTTAAAGCATAACCGCTATGGGCCGCCATTAACCATGTATTCAAAACGGACCTGGTTGTTGTTCAAGACAATTTGAATGCCAGGGGTACATAACCAAGTTTTTACAGCCTGTTGTCCAACCTCTATTTCGCCGACAACCTGGACTCACTTTTATGCATGATAATGCACGTCCACACACGACACGTATCGCCACAAACTTCCTCCAAGCCAATAATATTGACGTTCTGCCATGGCCATCCAACTCACCGGACTGCAATCCAATCGAGCACATGTGGGATATCCTAGGACGTCGTTTACGTCAACGACAGCCACAGCCTCAAGCGGTGCAATAGCTGACTGACGCTCTTCATCAGGAATGACCTCGCATCCCGAGGTACCTTCTGCGTAACCTGTGTGGCTCAATGAGAAGCAGACTGCAGGCTGTGATTGCTAATCATGGTGGACATACTCGTTAATGACACCTTCAAAGCAGTGGTCAAATTTAATCTTGAATAAAATGTGATGAATGTTTTTGTTTTAGCATAAAACCTTACTTCACCTTTGCACAACATCCCGCTCAGTAGCTTCCGTCAAAAACAAATAGTACTTGTATTTAATGTCTCGCATTGACCCACAGCTGAATGCATGTGAGGCGTTATTTATGACTGTCAGTATATAATTTCCCTTTTCTCGACGAATTCATTATATCACTCTTGAATGCCATCAGAATCGTTCACTATCAGTACTTTCAGTGCTTTCATTCTTTTCGTTTCAATAAAGTTGCAAATAAATTGGTTTTCCAAGACTTAGATAACCGAGTATCACTTGATGTAGACTTACTTATCTCCCTTGGTTTGGCCTTCAAACAGATGTCAAAGAGGAAGGTAAATAGGTCGAGATAGTATGCCTCTTTCGGTATCTCACTCTAGCTTTCTGGCAAAAACACTCGCGCATAGTATTACAATATGCATGCACTCAAGCACGTGCACAATAACTCATTCTCGCACACGCGCACACACACGCACACGCGCACACACTACAAAATTTGATTTATTTTTCGGTCAAACTAGCACTATTTGTCGTATCTATAGATCAACACAGCTATTTCGTTTATTTGATAAAGGATGTGTCGTCAACGTCGTTTCTGTACGTTTAAGCAACGTTTATGTTCCCGCGCGTTATAAGACACCAAATGATGTTATGTAAATGTGACCCGTCACGCATAAAGGAAGCATATGGGAAGAGCGTAAATTGTCGGTCCTATATAGTTATACTGCGCGGAATGCACAGACTGACTCGGGTAGAAACTTTTCGCACATTGCTTATTTTCTGAATCTAGAATGAATAATCTACCTTCATGTGAAAGAATTTTTGAAATTCAACCTCTGGTTGACTATTGCTGGATCTAATCTCGTTTTTAGATACTAATTTTAATGAGTTCCTAAAAGATCCCTTTTCGCGTGACGTGTAGCGGATATAAACACCCGTTATATAGCAGCACAGATATTGTTCCGTTTAAATTTGGTTTATCCATGATGATTCATGACTTCTCGTAATTCCCTTGACTTTTTTTTAAGAAATGGGCAACCATTTTAAAATAATGATTCATTTGGGTTTCGTGTCTTAGCTTTTGTGGTTGCGTTGTGGATGCTATAATGTTTGCTTGATCAACCTGTAAATTGGTCAGATTGGTTGTCTTGGTGAAATCTGGGTCAAGTTCGACATTGGGTCAAGTGGGGTCTACTATATAACGTGGTCAAATCTTAGGAAAAATACAAACTAGACACTCTAGTTATATGAAAACCTCAAGTTGACTTTCCCAAAACATGTATTTGGTTACTGATTTATTAATGAATTACCTCCATTTAATCTATAATCTAAGAAAAGTCAAAATATCACAAAACCCAACTCAATGCCCCATATTTTAGGCCCTACTTATTTTTTCCAGAATCCTCATCATGTCTACAATTACTGATAAAATATGACGAAATCGAACTGTTTGTGTTAACGCACTCACAGCTTAATTTCCAATTGACTTTCTGACAATTTTAATGATTGTCAAATGCAATAACAGGGCTTAAGGTATTACGAGATGAAAAGATAACTTTATTCTTTCTGTCAACATTACATGAACTGTACACAAACGAACATAAAAAATCTTAACGCAGTTTGAAAGCACAAATTTACTAAACTCTGTCTGTCCGTGCCTTTTTTCCAGAAAACCATTTTAAAAATTCCGTATTTCGGTTTTTAGCTGACAACCTATTGCAACGTTCCTTTAACGTTTGCTGAATACTCATTTGAGAGACACTCAATTGAATCTCATTGAAAATTGCTCTCTACAAAACCGTTGAGACTTAAATGACCATTGGCTCACTTTAAAAGTTTGTCGCTTTGAAGGGCTAAAAAATTTATTGTACTTCCTTTTTCAAATGGTGGATAAGAAGTGCGTAAGCGAACGCGTCAACGTGAAATGACGAATTTGGCGTGACATCTTCCCACTGAGCCTATCGAGTTGAGGAAGACGAATTATAATGCTGCTTCATCGAAACTGATCAGCAACCGTCTTGATTGTTCTTCTCTTTCAACCAAAGCCCGTAAAAAATTACTACGTTTGTCGAGCTTTGATTGTGCATGTGTGCAAGTTTTCTTTTGTCTCTTTTCCAAACTTGGTGGTACCGAACACAATTAATGTGCGATTTTCTTAATTACGTAGCTCAGTTTCAGGTTAAATTCATTTGAAAACAGTCACAAGATCGCACGCGTGACGTACGTCGACTAAAAAAATAGCTAGTGACCAAAGTGGCATCATTATTACTTGAATACGATAGTATGATTAAACAAAGCACTGTCAACATGGCATTGGTGCCTTTTTTGATAACGTGCCGATACAAATGTAAAACATGGATATTGACAAAGGAAAATTGGATACTTTCTGTTTTGCGAGTATGTTTTCACAATCGAGAAAAAGCAGACTCCACCCACTTGAAGGGTCGATTTTTCTCAAAACCCAATCCATTGACCCATACTTTTAAATGTATTTTTGTAGTAGAATAATGCTTGGCTACATCCAATAAAAAAGAATCGGGAAATTGTACCACATGTACTTTTATCTCTGTACATAACGAACATCCTAAAAACTCGACTGGTGAGCCTGCCTCAATCAACAGAAAATGGGTAGCGTAGATGGGACAGGTTTATCATGGGCGTATCTAGGTTTTTGAAATTTAAACGCACTCAGAATGCGACGACTAAAGAATAATTATATAGGATAAAGGCGAAATGAGAACTGTGGAAAAAGATGAATGCCCTCTGTCATCTCCCTTATGATTTTAGGGTTGGTGAGTAATCAAAGCATCGTAACTACAGCTTGAATAAGCTGTAGTTTCGATGCTATGATCATTCATCAACGATATTATTCAATAGAGGATTATTTCTTTTACGCACTTGCGTAAATTGTGTAATGGGCGCTGCGCCCTTGTTTATCAATCTACCTAAAATAGTCTTGGCTGCAGACTCCTAAGTCTTCTGAAGTTGATTTCAAGAGGATCACGTGAGCTAACATCCGAAAGTTTAGAGAGTCCTGGCTACTTTTTTTGTGAGTCTCGGCTCCTCGCAAGGGCGTAGCCCCCATTACGCACATTACGCAATAGCGTAATAGAAATAAATCCTCTTTCGAAAAACGCTGTTGATGAATGATCATTTCATCGAAACTACAGCTTATTTAAGCTCAGTAGTTACGATGATTTGATTATTTATCAACGCTCAAATCATAAAAAGGGAGAAGATGGAGGGATTCCTCTTTTGTCTTTTGTCTCATATATCGCCCTTTTCCAATAAATTCTTTAGTTCTCGTCTTCTGAGTGCGTATAAATTTCAAAGTCAAAATGAAAATCTTTTTATTTTCCGTTTCTGTCTAAATATAAATTAAACTTTTTCTACAACTTCTTTTTCCGATTTACAATGGTACAGATATTCCAGTCTAAAATTGTTGCAGATTCTGATAGGACTATTTCATCGGTTAGTTTAATAAGTGTACACCGGCTTAAGATGAAAATTGGAGTTTTGCTGAATGAAAAAACCTCTTGATTTAGATGGCAAGTAAATGTTTCTCCTTCACTTCTGATCCTATAAAGATGTAAGTTTATACGAGAATTTAAAAATAGACAAGTTCATTTTTCAAGCACACGAAAAATCTTCATCTGCTGAGACTTGGGAATAGAATAATCACACAGACTGGTTCGGTATTCAGATTTTTCAAGTTCTTCTTTATTTGATATTTATTATTTTATTGAACATCTGTACCGTAGGTCAACCTGTTTTCGATAGTACATGAATTCAAAACCCTGCCCTTAAGTATGTGCACTTTAAGTGTTACTCTCCACTGTTAGCTGTCATTGTTAACAAAACTGTTTATCACGAAATCTTGGTGCAAAGATTGAATTACACCTAAAATCCAAATTAAACGGAATTACGCCAAATATCACCAAATTAAGTTACGAAAATAGGTTAAATGTGGTCCTTATTCTATTGTAAGCAATCATTTTAATGGAATCTTAATATTAACTTAAATTTAAGGTATTCGATAAGGTCCCTCATGAACGCCTACTACACAAGCTTCATTACTATGGTGTACGCGACAACACTCTTGTATGGATACGGAATTTCCTACAAAATCAAAAACAGCTAGTCCTGGTTGAAGGTGAACGCTCAACAGAGGCCGAGGTTGACTCCAAAGAACCTAAAGGAACAGTTTTAGGCCCCCTTCTTTTCCTTACTTTCATAAATGACCTACCAGATGTTGTCAAATCCCCTGTTCGGTTGTTTGCAGACGACTGTCTCCTATACCGAATTATTAACACCAAGGAAGATACCACCATTATGCAACAAGATCTCGCAGCCCTTCAAAAAGTGGAAGAAGACTGGCAAATAATGTTTCACCCTGAGAAGTGCACAACAATCCACATATCCAGGAAACCACATCCAATACACACAGGGTACCAACTCCATAATCACACGCTTGAGAGTGTCCCAGGAGGTTAATATCTGGAGTCTACATCAGCAATGATCTCTCCTGGAATAGACATATTCAGCAAACAGCAGCCAAGGATAACGGATCTCTTGGATTCTTACGTAGGAATCTTCGTGGATGCCCAGTTGACATAAAAGCCCAGACATACACTACACTAGTCAGGCCCGTGTTAGAATACGCTTCCACTGTCTGGGACCCATACACTATCCAACAGATCAACATATTGGAACAAGTCCAACAAAATGCAGCCAGGTTTGCTAAGGGTGACTATTACAGCAGAGAGCCAGTAGCAGTAACCAACATGATCAAGCAGTTGTCATGGGATTCCCTGGAGGAAAGAAGAGCAAGAAACAGGGTAATCATGCTGTACAAAATCATAAACAACTTGGTAGACATTCCTTTACAACAGTACATCCAGATGAACACTTCCAGAACCAGAAGCTTGACTAACAACAACATTAGACTTATATGCACCAGAATAGACACCTATAAATATTCCTTCTTGCCGAGAACCATCATAACCTGGAACCATATACCACCAGACATCCGGAACCTCCCCACTATCGACAGCCTTAGGCATGCATTGTTATCCACCAGCATGCCAGGCCTCATCAACATAAATTAAACTGAATCACTTGTTTTTAGTTGCTTTTAATTCTATATAATTAGAGTTTTAACTGTCAACCCACCATGCGCTGGAGTATTATCACTCAGATTGAGTCAACTCCATCAAGGGAAGAAGAAGAAGAAAAATGATAAAATATAATAAATGATGAGTAATATGCAGGCAATGTTTTATTGGAATTTTTTAATCCCATATGTTTATTTGAAGTCACCGAATTTCACTTATGGCCGTCATACTGTTACTAATATATTCTATAAACAGTGCGCAGTTAATTGTCTAAGATTTCATTTATAATTTGAATGACTAATTTAATTAAGTTAATACATAATAAATGCAATGTTACGCTGCATTAAGAGTAGCTCCATAGTTGCCAGGAAAAGTGTAATTCGGTTTTTCCTTCAACATCTTAGCCTATCAATTGTGAGGTGAAATAAGGGTCTCAAAAGTAATTCACGATTCAAACATTTCCCTTTGTTATAGACCATAAATTGTAGGTTTTAATCTTGTTTTTTTAGCTCCACTGGCTGAAAGCCACTGGGGCTATTGTCATGGCGTTGTGTCCGTCGTGCGTCCGTCCGTGTGTGCGGTCGTAAACTTTTTCTTTAAAAATCTTCTCCTCAGAAACTACTGCATGGATTTCAACCAAACTTCACAGGAATGATCATTGGGTGACCCTCTTTCAAAGTTGTTCAAGAAATTTTGATCCAATGAAAAACATGGATTTAGTGGGCGTGGCTAATTTCCAAATATGGTAAAAAGCGACTTTTCTCAGGTTCTAGTTGATAGATACCAATTAAATTTTACATGAATTATCCTTGGGAGACCCTTTATCAGTCAACAAAAAATTATTGTGATAAGATGAAAAATATGTATTTTATGGGCGGAGGTCATTTCTCTATATGTTATATAGTGGAAACTTAGAAAATCATTTTCTCAGAATCTAACTGATAGATATCAACTTAATTTTACATGAATGATCCTTTGGTGACCCTTTATCAGTCTACCAAAAATTATTGTGATGGGATGAAAAATATGTATTTTATGAGCGGAGGTCATTTCTCTATATGTTATTTAGTGGAAACTTTGAAAATCATTTTCTCAAAATGTAAATGATTGAATCAAACTTCATTAATATGATCCTTGGGTGATCCATTATCATGCAGCCAAAAATTATTGTCATTGGATGAAAAATATGTCTTTTATGGGCAGAGGTCATTTCTCTATATGATATAAAAGTGGAAACTTTGAAAATTGTTTCAACATCAGTAGAACACAAAATATCTAAAAATTTAGTCAAAACTTAGATTTGCTATTACAAGAAATTCAAGCCTGTGGAGCGACACAAGCCATTCATGGCTTTCTAGTTGTTGATTTAGTGTTATTACAAGGTTAAAGGTAAAGAAATTGAAAGAAGTGTATTAATATTTTGGGCTCAACTTCAGGAAAGAATTGAAGACTGTTTAAAGGAGTCTTCAATTATTTTCTGAAGTTGAGAGCTCTCCAGAGAGTCTATGTGACTAACATCACATAGTTTTGAGGGTCCTAGCTACTTATTTTTGTGTCTGAGATGCACAAAACCTGCATCCCTTAAAACCAAAATCCAGAAAATATGTCAATTTTACATACATGTATTTTCATGCAACTTACTCTACGTGAAAAAAACTTTTGTTTTTTGAAATCTTTTACTCAAAAATGGTAAACAGAAGGTTTTTTAGAGACAAAATGGGTTAGAATTCAGGGTTTATAACTTATTTTTGTAGGTCCATCATTTTAATTTGTTGCTGTTTTGAATCAAGAGAAAATCATTATTTCTAAAAGGATCAAAGGAGAAGCTTGGGCAACTCATGCACAAGAATTAGGGCTCTTCAAACTGTGCAATTTTAGCGACAAAGTTGCCAGGTTTGTGAAAAATTTGCCAGAGTAGAGCAAATTGAAGTCCTAGTGTCCCGGAAAATCCGAGAAGTCATCTGACTATAATCTGGCTCCCAGGCTTTAGAATTAGGAGTAATCCACAGCCGATTGGGATGGTTAATCAAGTGTATATCGGTCATTGATAGGCCATACCATGCAGAGGACATGACGTCTTTCATATGCCGCTGAAGGTGACATCTAAAGAGCCTCACATATATTATCAACAGTTTTGAAATCATGTCATGTCCTGTGCTAACCATGTGCACTTGTATGCAAGGTGGGGTACAACTTTAAAAAAACTGTTGCTCAGAAGATTGTAATCAATGAACTTGCAAAATATCTGTTTTACGATTTTGTGTATAGAACTGCTTCTGTAACACTGTAAGTTTAAAGGAAAACTTGAAAATACAAATGAGCACCTGAGTGATATAACTATCATTTCCCTTTTCTTTACATATTTAGCAGTAGTTTATTTTCTTTCGAAAAAACCACAAAGTTACTGTTAAGAATGTTAGAATGTTTGTATTTTTGAAATCTTGGACAGAGAGATAGATAGATTTTATTGCTCGGATACTTTCGAAGAAAACTCGAGGTATAATGATCACCTTGGTGTCGTTCGCTTTGGTGTTGATGTTGGCGTGACAAACTTTAACCTTTCTCATAACTTTTGAATGGAAAGTGATGGAGCCTTCATATTTCGCATGATCATTGCTTGGGACAAGACCTATCTGAAGGTTCCAAGTTCAAGGTCATTACTCAAGGTCATTTTTCAAGGTCAAATTTCTGTAAAAAATTCAACCATTGTCATAACTTTTGATTTGTAAGTCTTAGAGCCTTCAATTTTCACATGATCATTGCTTTGGACAAGACTTTTTTGTAGATAGCAAGTTCAAGGTCTTCAATCAAGGTCAAGCAGGGCTTGAAAGTTCTTGAAATTTCTACTTGTCCTACTATATATAGGATAATATAGTGAAACATTAATTTCATAAGTGAAATTTTGCAAAATCCAATTGTCCTGCTTATATAGACAAAGAAGGGAAAAATTGCAGCTATTGTTCGGTAAATTGTAACATTAGCAATAAAGTGTGTCTACACTTTATTGTTTATGTCATTTCAGTAATATAGATTACTATTGAGACTGATAAGTTTTGAAGTTTTGCTCTTTTTTGACCCCTTCAAAACCAGGTCTGACCCCAGAGTTTTATGGTCAAGGGGTCAATGACACCCTAATTTAAAAAGCTAGCACAAGCCCTGGATTACAATACAAAACCACATGTCAAATTAGGGAATGTGGCTAAAGTCTTATCCTTTGTTTTGTTTTTTAAGTTAATGTCAATAAATCTCTTTGATGAATACTGTTTGTCAGACTAGCGTCATTTATAGAGCAATCCATGCATAAATAATTAAAGTTTTTATATGCTCATGAATATTAAGCTTTTTTAAAATCTCTTTAGCAGTTCATTAAAAAAAAGATAATTTCACTATTGGATATTGCAATTAATGGAATGGAGGTAGAACTGATTGTCTTTATTGCAAGTAATTAATCCTTGACATGCTGAATAAAATCTTGCTAAAAAATGCTTAAAACCAGTTTATAAGGCTTGAATTATTGGAAGCACTATTTGTTTGTCAATACATGTATTTCTTTTGAAAATTAAATCTATAGATGAATCTGGTTTGAACGTGAGACAGGTGGTATAAAATTAAGATCAGACTGCATATTTGTGCAGACTGATCTTTGACTTTAGCTCCTGTCAAAACTGTAATACATGTATTTAGTGGTCAGGATGACAATGGTTAATGTAGAAATCATGGAGCTTCATTGATTCTTTCAATTAATTTATTTATCAGTACATGTATTTATCAATTTACAAATTTACCAATTTATCAATTGGTTTATGATTGATCTTGCACTAAAGGACAAAAATAATTTTAAACTTTCTTGGTTAAATGGGAAATTAAGGTGGAATCGGCTATGATCAGACTGCACATATGTGCTGGCTGATCTTTGTTTTTCAAACCTCATGCCAAAGCAGGAGTATTTTGAGTCTATCATTCTGTTAATTTCACCAGTTTGGTGGTGATACTATCAAGTCTAATCCATCAAGAAATCTTTTTAATCCACCTGTTGTTTAACAAAAATAAATAAAAAAAGTCATGTTTACTTATAGGAACAAGTGGCATCCTCCCCCCTCCCAGCTTTTTCACCACGGTAACTTGATAGCCAACACTTGACTGCTGATTAGATATTAACAGTTACATACATAAACTTTCACCGAGAAGTTTTACTGTGGAGAGATAACATGGCTTTTCAGTGGTCTTTTATCCTATATTCTTCTCTCATTTTCAGTGTTACATTTTATAATTTCCATATTTCTTACACAGATAAATTCGTATTGCTACAACTTCAGCCTTAGCATCAGTGCCATTTACATATTATAACATCTGCCTGTGTGAAGAATAACTTGAAGCTATGGATAAGTACATCAGCTTCAACAAAAGAACTGCAACAAGTTACTATTAAAAATGGCATGAAACCCCACACAAACAAGATAACTTAGTGAGATGTCTGTATATTAAGAATTACAGCTGATACAAAGAGGACCAATCTGAAATAAGTTTCCCAATGACTAAATGATTTTTCAAGGAAATGTCAAATTTTGCAGAATAATCTGATCTGGTGTTTGTACTTTGTCTTTACTTAAGCATAACATCAATTTATCTACCAGCTTTCATTCTTGTTATTAACAAAGGAACACAGTAATTTAGTGCACAATGTTAAGAATTCAGTATATTCTAAGCTTTTTCCGAAACCTTGTAACGACGACTTTTCAAGTTATAGTAAATATACTATATTTACAGTTAAGAACATCATGAAATTGACAAGATGAATTATTTTGGAATGATTATGGATGAAATTGAATGTGTTTTTGGAGCGAGTTTTAAGTGAAATTCAAGTGGGGGGGGGGGGTGATGAACAAAATAGGTGATATTTATTACCTCCCTTTAATAAAATATACATTATTTTCTGTTACTGCGCCTTCTTGGACCTATCAAACAGTATCGAGGATTGGTGAGATTCAGCTGCATCATGGAAAAAGGGGCCTTTATGTAAATGTTCTTGTGAACGCTACTCCTCCTTTATTTATGGACTGACTTAAATGAAATTTTCACAAAATGGACCAGGTCACCTGACCTTGCACATAATAAACAGGTTTTGTAAAAATCACTCGGGTCATGGAAAAAGGGGCCTTAATGTCAAATTTCTTGTGAATGCAACTCTCTCATTAATGGACCGATTGAGATGAAACTTTCACTAATTGTCCCTATTCGCCTGACAATGCCTATGGTATCACGATTTTAGAAATTTAGCCGGGTTTAAAGTAAATTATACCAAAGGTACCATAAAATGTTAAGGTATTCTACATCAGCTATGACAAAACTACAATAGGGCTATAGTAATTACTATGACTTTCTCCGAAAACAGCTGAGGTAAAATTGAACTTGACCTTGATGATAATGATAATAGTGAGGCGCAAAGGCTTTGGGCAAGCAATACACGTTTTAAATATGAGAACACAGTTTCATTACAATAAAAGTTGTTGCTAATAATTACAGAGAAAGGGAGAGTATTTAACTAAATTTTCAGTTAGAACGATTTGACCATCATACTAAATGGATTTGCCTAAATCTGTACTAAAAGAATGATTTTGTTACAAGCAAATTATTAGGGATAAATTTTATCTCTTTTAATTGAACGATTTCATAAACAATGAGGAAATCTATATTTTGCATGAACGTGACATTGAAAAAGACCTTGATTAATAACCCTGAAGAAAGTACCAACAGAAAGGTATTTTCAAATCAATTGACTTGTGAATATGCAATAGTAAAAGGCGATTTTTTTTCGATTCAAGTGCAGACAATTCATAAACTGATAAATAACTATCCATAGTGATTTGAATTTAAAAGGTCAAATGCAAAACCCAAAATCATACAGAATCATTGAGGAAAGTTTTAGGTCATTCAGTTGGAAACTAAATGATGCGTTTTACACACAAAATGTGATGACTACCTGACAGAAAGACAGATAGATGGAAAGACAGGCAAACAGAAGGAATGAGAGAGGACTGAGTTATATCATGATAAACCCTTCCAGAAGTATGAAAACACTTTATCAACTTTGGAATTTTACTTCCTTTCAACTAATACCAAGACTAAGGCAAGCATGTGCTCAGGTGAGCTTTTGTGATCATTCAATCTCCGTTGTACATTGTCCGTCGTCAGACGTCAACAATTTAAGTGTTTACCCTGTAGAAGCCACAATAATGGACCAATCATCATGAAACTTGGTCAGAATGTTTGTCAGGTCACAAGGATGAACCCTATAAAAAATGGGAAGGATCCGTGCCATATCATGGTAAAAAGGAACCTTAATGACTATTTTCTTGTTTACACTCTAGAAGCCACACTAATGGTCAAATAATTATGAAACTTGGTCAGTAGGTCACAAGAATGAACCCTATTGCAAATTTGAAGGATCCGTACCGTATGGGAAAAGGGGTCTTTATGACAATTTTCTTGTTTAAACTCTAGAGGCTACAAATATGGTCCAATAATCATAAAACTTGGTCAGAATGATGGCCAGGTCACAAGGATGAACTCTATTGAAAATGGGAAAGATATGTGCTATATCATGGGAAAGGGGGCCTTAATGACAATTTTCTTGTTCACACTCTAGAAGCCACAATAATGGACCAATCATCATGAAACTTGGTCAGAATGTTTGTCAGGTCACAAGGATGAACCCTATAAAAATGGGAAGGATCTGTGCCATATCATGAGAAAAGGGGCCTTGATGACAATTTTTTTGTTTTCACTCTCGAGTCCACAAATTATAAAAGTACAACTACGACTTTTTTGGAATATTTGATGATTACCGAAACTAAGAAACGAAGGTGAGCAATATAGGACCACCATGGTCCTTTTGTGCTTTTTTTATTTTACCTTCACTGGCGAAGGTCAGCTTGATATTGCTATGGTGGTTTGTTCGTCGTGCGTCCGTCCATCCCTGCTTGCAGAAACCTTTTTCCTTTAAACATCTTCTCCAATGAGCACTTTTACTTAAACTGTTAGAGAAATTTTGATCTACCCCCTAATTATGGGAGTGGCAAGTTGTGGCATTTTTTCACTATAAAATCTTTAAATTTCTTCTCCTCCCAAACCATTAGGCCGATTTCAATGAAACTTGGCATGGATGCTCCTTGGGTGACCCTTTACATATCTTAAAAAAATGGTTGACCTCTTGAAATGGGCCTGGCTGGACGGGGCTTATTTTCTCCATAAAAACCTTAAAAATCTCCTCTTCCAAAGACATTTGGCCGATTTCAGTGATACAAGGATGTTCCCCTTACTTAAATTGTTAAAGAATTTTTGATTGACCCCGTGGCATGGCTGGGGCGAGGCAGGTTTGTTTTTTCACTATAAAATCTTTAAAAACCTTTTCCTGCCAAACCATTGGGTCGATTTCAACAAAACTTTGCATTAATGTTCCTTGGGTGACCCGTGACTTTAATTATTCAAGCAATTTTAATTCCACCTAAATATGGGCGTGGCAGGGTGAGGCTTTTTTTCCACACTTAAATCTTTAAAATTCTTCTCCTCCCATTTCTTTGGGTCAATTTTGATTAAACTAAGCATGAATATATCTTAGGTGTATGTGGAAAAAGCATTATGAAGTAGTTCAAAAGAGATTTCAAAGTGTTGTTCAGTCAGTGTAAGCTTTGTTTAATGAAAGTCTAGAGATGTTAAAGTCAGTTGAGTAATACAGGCCATTTTGGGCCTCTTTTTTCTTTTTGCATTTATCAAATCAGAAAAGCTCTTGAAGCAAAATGATCATCTTGTTATACTAAGAGGGTCACCTGAGGTAATCTGAAACCAAGACTGATAAGCCGTCAGCTTGGACCCTGTGTTTATTTTATTTATGGCCAGAGGTATTTTGTTACTGTAACAGTTATCAGTTAGGTAAATAGCTTCTAAAATTAGTAACACCTTAGAATAAGGGATTTCTATCATTTGTACGTAGAGGTATGTTATAGAAAAGTAAACTTACTGATAGCTCAGTACAAAACAGTTGTAACTGCCTATAAACATACAGGCAATACAACTGTTTCATGCTGAGCCATTGATACTCTTTTTTATGCCCCCGATAGGGAGGCATCATAAATTTGACTTGTCCGTCCGTCCGTCTGTCCGTCCGTCCGTCCGTCATTCCGTCCAAAAACTTTAACATTGGCCATAACTTCCTTATTACTTAACATATTCGCATCATACTTTACAACAACATTCCTTGGTACATTACCTTTCTGTAGGCACATACTTTGGTGACCTTGACCCCTGGATGACCTTGAACTTCAACATAGATTGGCCATAATTTAAAATCAAAGCGGTGTCGGGGGCATTGTCATCTTACAGTGACAGCTCTTGTTTCCTAGATGATTGTCAACATTTTAGGATCTTTTTTTAAAAGATCTGAATGTGTAGTAAAATTTCTACTTTCAGGTAGATGTCGATCATTGAATAAATTGTCTTACCTGGCTTAACGGCACTTTCTACATAAGCCATAAATCTTGCCAAGGACTTCACCAAAAAGATCAAGAAGGACTCTAGCATTAAATCTGCCTCAATTTTAGATGGGAATGACTATTCCTTGAAGTTATTGGATAACCAGACGGGGATCATTATCACTTCCAGTGTTAGTTTTTATCAAGGACATTGACAAATTATTGAGGCCAGGAGCTTTGAATGTTTATCAGTGTAATAATAACCAAAGTACGATATGAAGATTATCGAGGCAAAAACTGAGTGCTGATAAGGAGCTGTGATAAAAGAGGTAAAAACTAAAGAGTTTTAAGCAATGGAGGTTTTGTGAGTCAGAAAGTCACATAGAAGTTGCAAGGACCATTAAAACAGTCTGATGCAAGTCCCTTACAAGGGCGTAACTACCATTACTCAGATTAAACAAGTACGTAATAGAAATAAATCCTCTTTTGAAAAATGTCATTGATGAATGCTCCTAACATCAAAACTACAGCTTATTCAAGCTGTAGTAACGATGTTTTGATTATTCACCAACACTCGAATTATAGAAAAGGGGAGCGGGTGAAGGACATTGATCTTTTGTCACGTCCACATATCGCCTTTATCCTATTTATTCTATGTTGGTAGCCTTCTGAGTGCGTATTAATTTTAAAATCCTAGTTACCGTATTTCACCTAATAAACGTGCCCTCCCTAATAAATGCGCCCATTAAATACAAATCCCGGAGGTCTCTGAACTACCCCGCCAACACCCAAACTAACATGGTCCATTTTGAAAAGATCCAGTCTCGAAATTAATATTACCAAACTTTTCAAAAATTCATGCTTAAACTTTCGTCAATCCCCCTCCGGCTAAGTGCAATTGAATAATTCAGCTACATCTTCCAAAGACCGACTGACTTCTGTAAAATAGTGCGTAAAAAATCGTGCATTTTTTGGAATACATAAAAGGAGAAAATTTTAAACAGAAGGTCTTTTCATTCTTAAAACAATTATCGGAGGAAAGTATTGTGATGATATCAATCTGATTTTATTTCTGAACTTTTTTGAATTATTTCAACAACGAAAATGAAATTGTTTGTGTTCCTCTTCCTTTACGTTGTTTCGGGAAAAAATTCTTAAATCATTTTACCTTTTTCAAATATTAAATTAAATCTGAGTAAAAAATACATCCGAGTGGAAAGTTCAACTGATATAAATTGACACGAGAAACCCATAAAATTCGTGTCCGAGGTTCTAAATGACGTCATTTCAAGATTCTGGCCGAGGGCTTCAAAGGACGCCGAAACCTGGCTCGAGACGTGTGTTCACAGCGACACACTTATGTCACAGATATTGTGTGTATCTATGTATCAAATAATTTGCGGATTTAAAACGGGAGTTTTCTTTTCACCTGTGAAAAGGTAATGATTAGCCTGTTTTTTCCATCCATAGTGGAACATTATATTTTGTTTTCGTCTGCAACTTAAGGTCATACCGAACTTATTTTCACCTGTGAAAAGGTAATGATTAGCCTGTTTTTTCCATCCATAGAGGAACATTATATTTTGTTTTCGTCTGCAAATAAGTTCATACCGAACTTATTTTCGTCGGCTACTGCTACCGGTATAATTTGCTTCTTGAAAGCTGCAAATAATTATTGAAGGTGGCCAAGATGGTGAAACAAGATTTGAAATATCGGAATAAAAATCTTTGTCAACATTCAAATCAATTTTTGTATTTTCATAGTGGTAATAGATAGATGGAAAAGCGTATCATGAGCCCTCGTCTTTCAATCGGTAATAACGCACGGGTTTGCAATTTGCCGGTGTTATACTGTATTACCGCGTAGGTAATTGGAATTTAGAAAAATTGGTCCGAAATAAAAGCGCATCCTTGACGTTTCGCATCGCGCCTGGCGCGTCTATTAGGTGAAATACGGTATGCCTATACCTTAGGCCTTAGAACAAGTTAGCTATTCCTCTCAACTTTAGAAAAGAATTGAAAACTGTTTTAAACAATAAAACTGTCCTCAATTCTTTTAATCAGTTGAGATCCAAAATATCACATAGCTGCCCATGTTTTGTATATGTGACCCGTCATGCGAAAAGGGACCATCTGGGAACAATGTAAGATAAATATTTGAAATAGAGATTGGGTCCAGTATTGGTCAACCAGAGGTTGCATTTCAAAAATTCTTTCACTGGAAGGTAGATTAAACATTCTAGATTTGAAAATAAGCACATAGGGAAAAGTTTCGACCCTAGTCAGTCTGCGCAATCCGCAGTCTTACTATGGTCAACACTTTACGCATTTCCCAGATGGTCCTTTTTCGCATGATGGATCACATAGATATCCTTAACCCTATTTGTCAAACATGGCAGTGCTTGAAAATTCTTGAAATTTCTTCTTGTCCTGCTATATAAGAAAATTAAAGTGATACATTAATTTCATAAGTGAAATTCTTCAAAATCCACTCTTCCTGCTTGTATAGACAAAGAAGGATGAGCGGACGAGTAGAATTTTCAAGCCCTGCATGGTCTTGTCTACTTGAGGTCAAGTATTTTTTTTTGTAGCCTGCTTACAGTGAGTGAGTTATCGTCGTCACACTCATAGCTCTATAAGTTTGTCCATTTGTATGTCCGTTCAGCAATTTCTTCATTAAAAGGAAGGGGGAAACCAGGGAAACTTTGGACATCTTTTACCAACTTAATTTTAGGCTTACATCTGAAGCTATAGGTTGAAACTCAGACACAAGTCATATACTATTCACTCGAGCAGTCATTATACTTGTATTTTATCCAAAGAATATGAAGCAAATGATGGCCAAAAGTGAAAATGAGAAGTTGAGGGTACAATGTTATGGGTTAAAGTTAAAAGTATATGGGGAATTGGGGATAATATCTTGATAAAACTCTGTTTTCAAAGTATACAATTTGTATTTTCTAAATTTTAGTTCTGCTAAAATGTGAAAGTGTAAATTTATAAGTCTCTATATTACAGTTCAAACAGTTACGGTTCTAAACAAATTAGAATTGATTATTTTTTTAAAATCATTCATATTCCTCTTAACAGTCAATTCTTACCAATCTATGCCCGTTTCTGAACTGATTACCAATTCACATTTATCAGCAATGTTTGAATGTTAGTTTAATTTGTAAGGTAGTCAGAAGTTTATTACATCAAATAGCTTTATTCTAAGTGCAGGGCTCGTGTTTGACCCTTAAACCAGGGTTTTGACCCAAAAAAATCTGAAAATATCTTGATTTGACCCCTAGAAATTTCTCCCGAGGGGCCCCTTGAGAGGAATTACTAAGGGTCAAGTTATGGTTTTATACCTAAGATTTTCACATATAACTATCTTAAGCTCTACAAAATAATTTCTTGCTTCATATCATTGCAAGAAACAGTTAAAGAGAGTCTTAAACATGCAAAATTCTACTTATGATTTGCTTTTTATAAGCTCGAAGGGTCGTATTATGTTATGGCCTCGGTCGTCTGTCCGTCTGTCTGTCTGTCCGTCAGTCTGTCTATCCGTCCGTCTGTCCGTCTGTTAGCAATTTTTTGTGTGCGCGACTCCTCCTAAACTATCAATGGGAATAAGCTGAAACTACACGCAATTACTCCCTATGATGTCTAGTTGTGCATAAGACCTTTGAAATTCAAATTGCTCCAGTCATTCCTGAGAAATCTTGAATTATCTGCCCTTTAATATAACCAAAATCCTTGTTTTTTGTGTGCGCAACTCCTCCTAAACTATCAATGGGAATAAGCTGAAACTACATGCAAGTATTCCCTATGATGTCTAGTTGTGCATAAGACCTTTGAAATTCAAATCGCTCCAGTCATTGCTGAGAAATCTTGAATTATCTGCCCTTTAATATAACCAAAATCACTGTTTTTTGTGTGCGCAACTCCTCCTAAACTATCAATGGGAATAAGCTGAAATTACACACAATTACTCCCTGTGATGTCTAGTTGTGCATAAGACCTTTGAAATGCAAATTGCTCCCGTCATTCCTGAGAAATCTTGAATTATCTGCCCTTGAATTTAATGAAAATCACTAATTTTTGTGTGCGCAACTCCTCCTAAACTATCAATGGGAATGAGCTGAAACTAGACACAATTACTCCCTATGATGTCTAGTTGTGCATAAGACCTTTGAAATTCAAATCGCTCCAGTCAATTCTGAGAAATCTTGAATTATCTGCCCTTGAATTTATTTGTGTGCAACTCCTCCTTAACTATCAAATGAAATGAGCTGAAACTAGACACAATTACTCTCTATGATGTCTAGTTTTGCATAAGACTTTTTTAATTCAAAATGCTCCAGTTATTCTAGAGTTATCTTGGATTATCTGCCCTTGAGTTGATGAAAAACCAAATTGTTTGTTTGCTCATTTTCTCCTACATTATGGATGGGAATGAAAGGAAACTTGCCATAATGACTCTGTAGGTTGTCTTTTTGTGCTTAGGACTAAATATATATTCATATTTAAATGTTATGGCACTAGTTGTCTGTCTGTTTGCAATATTTTTAGCTATCATTCAAGCTCATGTTACTGACAAGCCAAGGTTACTGACAAGCCCCTTCGGGCGTATATGCGCCGCTCTGCGAAGCTCTTGTTCTGTCATTTTGACCCCTTTAAATTCAGATTTGACCTCCAGAATTTCTTAGGTGAGGAGTCAATGAGTCGCCAATATCAAACCCTAACACAAGCCCTGTAAGTGCCTGTGTTTTCGTCACTTATCAAACTGACTGATGTAGGTTAAATCGCAGAATGAATAGAAATATTTGATAAGAACGCTTGTGCTGTTGCTTTTTCAAAGAGTTATCTTGAGAAGGATGTACGAACTTATACATCTGTCAAACCTTCTACAGTTTTCCCCTTATGTTGTGATTGTTATCTCAAAATTTATCAATTCCTTTTTTACGGACAAGTAAATTTTGGTCCTGGACATGTTTAAAATCATTTTTTACTTGTCCATGAACAAGGCATGTAGAGAAAATCTGTATTTTTATACAACCCACTCCCCCCCCCCCACCCCCCTTCTTTAAGTTTGGAAAACTAAATGACAAGTCAATAGCCTGTTTGATATCTGATTTAGGAAACCTCAAACTTTTTATAAGGACCTTTTATCCCTTTCCTGTCCAATCCCTTGTTTTTACGTCCCTAAGATTTTGTAATTGAGAAAATATTGTAGAAAAAGAGGAAATTGTTTGTGACAAACAATTTCTTTTTTTTCTACAAAATTTTCTACCCTACAGAATGGTTATTTTTCAAATCAAATCCACTTTAAATTTTCGTCTGCAAAACCTTTGAATTTGGACAGGTCCAAAATTTTGTAAAACAGGAAAGTGTTATACTCCAACTGTTGTCAGTCCTGTGAACCCTAATTATATGATGTCATACTAAAACTGCAAGGGACGGATAAGAGGGGGTAAAACGAGGATAATCGTTTGTTTCAGTGTAAGATTGATTTATATTTCATTGAACAACAAAGGCTATTTTTTCACGAGTAGAAAATATAGCTTTTGTTGTCCACGAAATGAAATATTAATTGATCCTACTCGATTTGATCCTACTCTATTTCTTTAATGCAAAAATGAGACAAAATGTGAAATTTCTAGGACATAATTTCGTTAAGTGCGTCATTTTGCATGTGATTGCTATGCAACATTCATTGTGATATCACTTATTTTGCCCTGCATAGATGACGTCAGGACGAAATGCACAAAAGCAGGGTATAAGTTTTTGATAATATCACTGCTTTTGCAGTGAGATTATCAAGTAATAATCTACCGTTATTTCTCGATAAACCATGGAAAAGCATTAAAGAAAATGAGTTTAAAATCATTATCTCTAACCAAAATCCTATGTTGTGTGTACTCATTTGAATCACCTCTGTGAGATGATTCCAAAGATAACCCACAGTGTAAGGTTCAGGAAAGTAAAATTGAAAAACTTAATCCAAAGTCAAAAATACCACCTATATCTGTAGCTCGGAAGCCGGGGTTGGGGTGGGGGTGGGGGGTGGGAGTAACATCAAGTTATGAGGATCATGGGACTTAATCTAGAGAAGAACAATAAATATTCATAAAAAAAAAAAAAAAAAAAGAAAAAGCCTGAAAAATAACAATTAGCATATTGCCTGGTTTATCTGTTTAATTCTATTATTTCTTCCTTGTCCAACGTGTTATCTCTGTGCTTGCACTTAATTTAAAATTCAAGTGGTTGCTTTAAACACTTCACATTCTCTATCTGATTATTTTAGGGATTAGTTCAGGTTTCCAGGTAGTATATTTAGGCATGTGTCTAACATTTCAAACATTTTTAGCTTGGCTCTTTGGGAACCAAAAGTTGAGTTATTGTGTCACCTTGGATTTGTAGGCAGGGTTTTAGTACAACATCAACAAAATGGGCTCCCAAGGACTCAATTGTATTGAGGCCCATAGGGGTCCTTGCTTGGGGTCTGCGTTACATGCTTTAAATGTAGATTTATTTTTTAGCTCCACTGGCCTAAAGCCACTGGGGCTATTGTCATGGCGTTGTGTCCGTCGTGTGTCCGTCCTTCTGTCCGTCTGGTTGTAAAATTTTTCTTTAAAAATCTTCTCCTCAGAAACTTCTGGATGAATTTCAACCAAACTTCACAGGAATGATCCTTGGATGACCCTCTTTCAAAGTTGTTCAAGAAATTTTTATCCAACAAAAAACATGGATTTAGTGGGTGTGGCTTATTTCCAAATATGGTAAAAAGTGAGTTTTCTCAGATTCTAATTGATGGATATCAATTAAATTTTACATGAATGATCCTTGGGTGACCTTTTTTCAGTCTACAAAAAAATTTTGTGATCAGATGAAAAATATGTATTTTATGGGCGGAAATCATTTCTCTATATGTTATATAGTGGAATCTTTGAAAATCATTTTCTCAGGATTTTCTGATGGATATCAATCAAACTTTATTGGTATGATCCTTGGGTGACCCATCATCATGCAGCCAAAGATTATTGTGATTGGATGAAAAATATGTCTTTTATGCACGGAGGTCATTTCTCTATATGTATAATGGAAACTTTGAAAAACATTTTCAACATCAATAGAGCCTAATTAACTAAAAATCTTGTCAAAACTTTCATTTGCTATTACAAGAATTCCAAGCCTGTTGAGTGACTCAAGCCATTCATGGCTTTCTAGTTACTATTATCGCGTACTAGTGTCATGCAAAAAGTTTGCCCTTATACACTTAAAGTCATGGAAACAGCTGAAGGTTCAATGGGTTTTTGATTATAATTAAGTACTTGTGGGTGCTTCTGTGTCTTACACATTCAGGTCAAAATTTAACACTACATGTATATAATTTCAATTGCTTATTTTGAGCCCGAAATCTTTGAATGACATCTCCTCCTGAACAGCTGAGCGAATTTTAATGAAACTTTACCAGAATGTTTCTTTGGTGACCCTTTTCAAATGTTGATAGCAAAGTTTTTCATATGCCAATAAATATTGGCATGGCAGGGGGAGGCTTAGTTTGAGCCCGAAATCTTGAACAACATCTCCTGAAACACTGGGCTGATTTTAATGAAACTTTACCAGAATATTCCTTTGGTGACCCTTTTCAAAAATTGTTAGTGCAATTTTGATTGGCCCATAAATTTGGGCTTGGCTGGATGGGGCTTATTTTGAGTCTCCTTAGAAATGAATGGTTGGGCAGGGTCTATTTTCACTTTAAATTCTTGTAATAACATCTCTTATTCGCTAATTTGGCAATTGTGAATGAAACTTTGCCAGAAAGTTACCTAGATGAGATCCACTGGACCAATAAATTTCAGGTGAGTGGTTTAGGCCCTTCTTGTTCTGGCCCTTCCTGAGTACAAGGTGCTGAAGCTTTAGCTTAAGTCTTAGCTAAAAGATGAATTCTCATAAAACCACAAGGCCATTAGTGCCATTGGAGCGATACTGGCCCTCTTGGGCCTCTTGTTTCCTTGTGTAATATCATAACCTGTGACCTATATGAATCTATGATGTACTTGAAATTTTTCAAGTTGTACTTTAATCTTTGGAGCTAATAGCTAGGGATTTTTATGGCCATTACTTTCAACATTGTGAATTGAGAAAGGGGGTTAAACACTTTAAGTGTTCAAATTCTACTGATAACAAATCAAACCTTTTCCTATTTTGTTCCATGTTAAGAAATTTTTATGCTATGAATCCTGTGATATATAGGAAATAATAAATGATAATGATAATAGAAAAAGGTTTAGAAGGAAACTGAATGGCTTTCCCTCAGGTTTTTGACAAAACCGACTTTAATTTCAAACAATTGTTTCTACTAAATTGTTTGTACTTTTGTAAAGAAATAGAGAGTTATTTGAGAGTACAAATAAACTAGACAGTACGGTATTAGGGGAAGGAAATTACTGACAAATTTGTGGAAACATTATTGAGCTTTACTTATTTAGGAGGGTGCATTAATAGTTTCTCCAGTAATTGTTTCTCAATTGGGAATTTAGGTAACTATAGACCTTCAGACTTGTAAGTACATGTAGCTCAATTGTTACTGGATTTTTAAAGAGAAAAATCTAAGATTTTATATCTTTGAAATGTGATGACAATGAACTTATTGGCACAAAAAGTTTTGAAACTTGATAATTTCTATTATATGGTATTTCTTAAACTATTACCTGTTTTTAGCTCCACTGGCTGAAAGCCACTGGGGCTATTGTCATGGCGTTGTGTCCGTCGTGCGTCCGTCCGTGCGTCCGTGCGTCCGTGCGTGCGGTCGTAAACTTTTTCTTTAAAAATCTTCTTCTCAGAAACTACTGGATGGATTTCAACCAAACTTCACAGGAATGATCCTTGGGTGACCCTCTTTCAAAGTTGTTCAAGAAATTTTGATCCAATGAAAAACATGGATTTAATGGGCGTGGCTAATTTCCAAATATGGTAAAAAGTGACTTTTCTCAGGTTCTTACGGATGGATATCAACCAAATTTTACATGAATGATCCTTGGGTGACCCTTTATCAGTCTACCAAAAATTATTTTGATTGGATGAAAAATATGTATTTTATGGGCAGAGGTCATTTCTCTATATGTTATATAGTGGAAACTTTGAAAATCATTTTCTCAGAATCTAAGTGATAGATATCAACCAAATTTTACATGAAGGATTCTTGGGTGCCCCTTTATCAGTCTACCAAAAATTATTGTGATCAGTTGAAAATTATGTATTTTATGGGCGGAGGTCATTTCTCTATATGTTATATAGTGGAAACTTTGAAAATCATTTTCTCAGAATGTTAGTGATTGATATCAACCAAATTTCACCAGAATGATTCTTGGGTGATTCTTTATCAGTCTACCAAAAATTATTGTGATCAGTTGAAAATTATGTATTTTATGGGCGGAGGTCATTTCTCTATATGTTATATAGTGGAAACTTTGAAAATCATTTTCTCAGAATGTTAGTGATGGATATCAACCAAATTTCACCAGAATGATTCTTGAGTGATTCTTTATCAGTCTTCCAAAAATTATTGTCATTGGATGAAAAATATGTCTTTTATGGGCGGGGGTCATTTCTCTATATGTTATAATAGTGGAAACTTTGAAAATCATTCAACATCAGTAGAACCAAAAATATCTAAAAATCTAATTGAAACTTAGATTTGCTATTACAAGAAATTCAGGCCTGTGGAGCGACACAAGCCATTCATGGCTTTCTAGTTAAAATTTTTACACTGATCTTAACCCTTGTCATGCTGAATAAAAAATCTTTTCAAAATTGCAACAAATCAAAGTGCTCAATACTCTTGATGCACTAAATGTATTTAGGTATTCATTTTGAAAATTAAATTTTCTAGCTTTTCTGGTTTAAGAATTGGAAAAACAGGTGGTATGGACAAAGACCAGACTGCGCATATGTGCAGGCTGATGTTTGTCTATAGCTCCAGCCAAGGCAGGAATAATCCTGGTTCAGCATGACATGAGTAGATAACTGGAAAAGGTTGCAAAAAGCAATAAAAGGTTTTGTGCAGTTGCGATGAAACCATGACATTTGGTAGAAATATAGTGGGAAAAGAAGAAATTGTTTGTTACAAGGAAATTCTTTTTTTCCCACAATATTTTCTCTAGTAACAAAATCACGGGAACATATAATCAGGGACTGTGTGTACAGTATAGCCTTAAGATATTTGAGCATATGTGTGACATTTCCAACTATATGACCTGTGCATGAAGGCCTACCATTGAGCAGCAAATATAGTCACATAGTGTAACTAAATTTAAAGGGTGTCTAAAGATAATTTGAGACCTTATCTATCTACGCAGCGGAAAGCGAAGACTCTGGTCAGGCTGTGCAAATGCAAACACTGCTAGAGTCTTTGATTGCGCATGTTTGTAATTGTAGGAAAGGTCATGTATAGGCTCATTTGGTATACAAATATTATGTTTGGGATATTTGCATAGATTTGATACTTATAATTGCCTTGTGTTTATTTAATACTGATTATACTTCTGGAATATACAGCAACATTGCTTTTTATGCCCACGCATAGAAAGATCAGGGGCATATTGTTTTACCATTGTCCGTCTGTGGATCTGTCTGTCTCACTGCAAAACTTGACCAAAAAACTTAAAATTGCCAATATTTTCAAGGCTATTCAATATACAGTGCTCATATTTGGTATGATGATAAGTCTTGATGATACGCATCTACTGGTATCAAGGTCAAAGTCATGTGACAAGGCTAAGGTCATCTGTCAAGGTCAAATTTCTAAAAAATTGCAGTTTCAGGGGTGTCACAAGACGGCTGAGCGGTTGGCTTGGATACGGGTCAGTAAAGAGTCAGGATGTGCATTTCCAAATTTTATTTACATAAACAAATACCAAATGCCAATTTATCAAAATGTAAACAAGTTAAACACACACAAAAAAAAATCAATAAAGTTCCTAGAGAATTACGATAGTCCACTACCACTGTATGATTTAGGTTGACGTCTAATGTCCACGTTACTTCACACGACTTATGAATTAATGCAAATGAAAAATATTAAATTTCTTCCAAACATCATCAATACCAAATTTCTAAAATTAAACTGTCGCCTGACCGCGCCTATATCACCAAGATAAAGTGATTGTCCAGCCGTTTGTTATATATCACTATGTTGTTTCCCGGTCGTCACATCCCAAACGTCCTTTCCCGATAACGCTGACGCCGGCACGAAACACTTCCCAATACTCCTGGTCTGGACTACACGTTTAGTTTTGCACGGTCAGGTCTCCAGCCCTCACACCACTCACGTCTATACGACATTAGTGTATATGGTAGGTTGTTACAAACAACATCAATCAACGACAAGCAACCTATAGGAAGTATAACAAATATTATAGCAACTACCTAATAAGAGCTCTAACAGCTCTACTTAACATTATGTTTTACAAACATCTCAAGACAATATAATATGATAGCATCTTTTCCCACAAAGTTTTCTGAAAACAACAATTCAAAGTACTGAACTGTGTTAAGATACAATTATACAGCATTTGACATTATCCAAATATCATTTGAACAATACAACATTAGCATTAACAAAATATGAACTGCTAAGCAGACGATTAATTATAAATTATCACAATGTTTGTTTCTTTGAAAATAGTTACAAAAAAGAAATAGCTTATTTAACCATGGCTTAAATGAAAATCTTACAAAACATTCAACGTAATAATTCTCCGATTTAACAGTGCAGGAAAATGAGAAATTAGCTATACAGCCATTTGTCATTTTCCGGCGTTGTTTGCGATAAATCAACAGACCAAAAGCTGCTCATTAAAGCCACAAAATCTCTAAAACCATTAACACAATGAAATCAATGTAAATTAAAAGTATTTACCCCAAGAAGAATCTACATCTCACACACAAATCTCCACTTCACTATCCAGCTATCATGCCAAAAATCGTCTACCCAACGAGTCATTTCAACGCAGGGTTTTTATACACTACAAGCACCCAATTCCCATGCACCACACTCAACTAGTAAAATCTACTCACCCAACCGCACGCTTAACCCAAGCAAACTGATTTACATAATGTTCAATTAAAACTACTAGCCACCAGAAAATGTATTAAGGCAGCCAATTTAAACCCATCTTCACGAGTCAAGGGGTATTGAATCGATAAGATCTTCTCGAATACCCCTTGACTGAATGAATAGGTATTTTCTGTACGATTTATTTTTAGCCGGCCAATCAAAAGGTCAAACGCGATTTCTGTGACTGCCAATCAGAGAGCTTTTAACAAACGACATCGGTACCTTTTAATCCCTATGGCAACCTGTTGTATTCCGACGACTGTGTAGATAACCCTTCATTCTTGGGTCAAGAAAATGCGTCGCATCGAAGACGTTAACTTTTAAGTACGTTTTTATTCGGTGACAGATAGATTTATTAAATCAACAAAATATAAATCAGTTCCTTTTTATCAGAATGAAAGGAATAGTAAGCCGAAAGTTTCCTCATTGTCCACCGTGAATGTTTCCGAAGCTCCCCCCCCGCCCCCTTAAATTGCATTAAAAATGAGAGTTCGGAATTCAGACTTTATCTTTCACACGTTTTTTATTTTTGCCGACAGTCTAACAAAAATAACATGAAATGACTTTGAGTTAATCTATTGAAAGCAAATATATTTCTATACTACATAGAATATAGTCAACGGGCGGCAAAACTACTTAATCATAATTTGAATAAGCTGTAGCGACGAGATTTTGGACTACCCCACATTAAAACACGTATATATCATATATATTAGAGATAAAAATCAAATAATCCCTTTTTAAATACAAATACATGTGTAATTCGATTTGGATTGGTAATTGCGCGTGATTGCATTGTTTTAAACGTAGTGAATAAGTTGTTTCATAGCAAATCTAAGTTTTAAATTTATCGTAACATTGTGACTACCTGCAATATGGGTACTTTTCAAATGAAAATTAATTCAAATAAATAAACAAATAAATAAATAATGAAGACAAATTATAACAATAAACAAATAAATTGATTAATTCTTCGTCTCCCACAATATTCTCAAGCGAGATTTATTTTACACAGATAGAGGATTTTTACTAAAAATTGTTCTACTATTTTCTTTCTTTATCTATTTATTTTCATATTTTATTCTCTTTATTTCTCTTGTCATTTAATGTGTTTAAAGAACAGTCTGCTGGAAAAGAAGGAGAAAAACTCCCGAAAAAAAGAATTCATATGAAAATTCAAGTAAATTATCATTTCTAAATTATTTCTATTTTTAAGACGGCTTAATTATTGAATTTATTCCAAATTTTAAATTTCGCGTACTTAAATATAGATGCATTCTACTATATTGGAGTATGCCATCGATTAGGTCTAAAACATTGAAATCTTAAACAGGTATTGATTGATTAAATAACTTGAAAATTCAAATAAACATTAAAAAATCGTAATACACTGTCATCGAGGGTAGAAAAAGAAGAATTTGAGAACCTTTCAATGTACCATCAAATTATTACAAAGATATGTTGTCATTTGAACAGATATAGGGATTTCGATCAGTTTTGGTGATTGTGTATTTCAGTCTTGCTAAGTGTCACAATTACCTAAAACTGAAGGGGTTAAGCGCAATTCTAAGGGTTAATTTCACATCTGGAAAGTAGCGGCGGGGTATATTGATCTAACACACCTCCCGCTGTCGGACCTTTTTGTAAGAAGGTTACTGATTGGTCCGCCTCGTTTTCCGTTCAGTGACGTCACGCGTACAGAAATAACCCATTCAATCAGCCAAGGGTAAGATAAGTAAAACGTTCGTAACCCCTGGTTCGACAAGATGATTTAAACCACACGGCATATAAAAAGAGGCGTAGTCTCGCCTTAACTAAGTAAATAACCCTTTACTCATAAAACTTAATGTGACAAGGGGCATTTGTGTTTCTAAAACACATCTTGTATTTTCTTGTAATGTTGCTGATTTCATGATCCTACGATGAAAAAATGTAACAAGGGATTTTCCATTTCCCACAATATTTCTATCATATTTCCTACTACAAAGGATGGTTTCATTTCAAAGTGTTCTTAATTTTGTTGTCACCTCTATTGTCCTTCAATTCAGACTAGATTTGTAGTCTTCAACTACTTTGGAATATGTCTGGTCCGAAATTTTGTCATCTGTTGATTGGTTAAAAGAATTAGACCAAACCAGATTGAAAAGACTACTTGAATTTCATCCTTACCAGCCTTGGGTTCATACTTAAATTTGTTTCTTACTAATTGATGGCTTTATCTTATACACTTCCAGAATCAGAACTGCGGCTGCAGATCTACATGTATGGGTCGCGTAAAGATAAGAATTAAAAATGTCCTAATACTGGGGATAACTGTGTTCATGCTCCTTGGTTCATTAGAATATAGGGTTTTACTTGTATTTTCAGAATCAGAATTGAGGCTGACGATCTACATGTATCGGTCGTATAAAGACTAGAATCAAAAATTTCCTCATATTTGGGACAGCTGTATTGTAGCTCCACTTCGTTCATCAGAATATAAGGTTTTACTTGTATTTTCAGAATTAGAATTGAGGCTGTATATCTGCATGTATGGGTCGCATAAAGCCTAGAATTAAAAATGTCCTAATACTGGGGATAGCTGTGTTCATGCTCCTTTGTTCATCAGAATATAAGGTTTTACTTGTATTTGCAGAAACAGAATAGAGGCTGCAGATCTACATGTATGGGTCGCATAAAGACAAGAATTAAAAATGTCCTTATACTGGGGATAGCTGTGTTCTGTCTTCTTATATTCTGGATTCATGGATTTAAAGAAGGTATATTAACTCTCTCCTTTAACCCTTATTATATTATGCTCAAATTCAAATTTGTTTCATATACTTTGCTGAATTTTTTTAACGTTATTAATAGTGATTGGCAGATTAATTGATTATTATCGTTAATCAGTTGGTTTTGGCTTCAGATAGTGATATTTGACTAAGAAATTTCATACTCTAATTCGATTGATCAGTCCCTAACACATACATGAAAGCCATAATGTTTTGTTTTCGAAACTGGCATTAGTTTCTTGCTCATCGTGAAACTGTTGTAACTGCCTATATGTTTATAGGCAGTTACAACTTTCATGCTGAGCCATGAAGTTGGTAGAAAAAACTGCACAAAGAGTCTTCAGGTCATGAGTTTTAACTTAACTTTCACATTCCATTCTTCAAAGGATTATTATAAGAAAATGATTGTACAATTGATCATTAATTGATTTACCCTTCCAACTGAAAACTGATTATCGATTGTGATTTGAAACTGATGCCAAACACTAATTATTACCAGATCAGTTCAATCTTTCCAAAAAATAATTAAAAAGAAAGAAGGCCTTAATAATATACACACAAGCTTGACTGCAATTGTGTGTAGACTGTTCTTTTACGTAATGTCTACTAAAGCTCTGTGTACAGTAAGGATATGCTGTGAATGACATCAGAAAGGATTAATATTATTACCAGATGTCAAAGGATTTCTGTTAAGGTAGTTGAACCGTAATAGTTCCGCAACATTTCGCAACATTGAATTTTCACAATGTTGACTGATGTTTCTTAATGAAAATCATTAGGAAACCTTGGTTAACACTGTTCAAGGTCATTACTTCAAAAACATCGCGGAACTATTACGGGTCCACTACCTGAAGGACAAACTTTTAGATAAGGGGTTTGTTTACTCATTTTCTCTTAATTTTGATGGAATTTTCCCACAAAAATGAAATAAATTTTCATAGAAAATCTATTTCAGTTAAAAACATTTATGTACTTTTTATCCTCAATTATTTGTATCTCCTATTCAATTGCGCTTCACTAACATTATCGATGATAAGATTAATTTCATTCATCAAGGTCATACAAAATACATACGCTTTTACAAAGAGTTTTAGTATATGATTACCCACTATATCTTGTTGCTGTTCCGACCCTTTAGATCAAACTTACCAGACAATCCTCGACGACAGTTACCTAGAGATGAAGGACAAACTGCTGCGGTCAGAACTGACCAACAAACAGTCACTGAATGACCTTCAAATGTTGAGAAGTCAATTCAATATTCTTGCTCATGCAATGTCGCAAAACTCAACAAACAGGTAAGTGTGTTTGTGGGTGTGTCAGGGGTTGTGCTCACTTTTGAAATTTAGGAGTTATTGACCCCTTGACCAAAAAATTCTGGCGGTCAACAGTGGTTTTGTAGGGGTAAACAAGAGCAACCCATGAAAACTTATCTACAGTCTTTAAAGTAATCTATATAACTGAAACAACATAAACAAAAAAGAGTGGACACACTTTATTGTTTATGTTGTTTCATTTAAATAGATCTTTTGTAAAAATATAAAGAAAACAATTGATCTATATAATCTTTTATTTTGCATAGGTTGCACAACTGGAAATTGAGTGGGTCAAATGACCTCCTGCAGGATTTTTTTGAGGGTCAAAATGGGATTTCTGGAGTCAAAACCCTAGTTACAGGGTCAAACACAACCCTGGTGTGTGGAGGGGGTGTTACAGAGAATAGAGGGCAAAGGAAATTTATCTAAAATCTTTATTTTGCAATGAAAACCTATGTTGTGGATACTCATTTGAATCGTCACGACGAGACAATTACAATGAGTACCAGCAACTTAGGGTTTAGATAAGTTTTGAAAAAATAAAATACTCAACAAATAGTCCCTCATATGTTGAGAAGTCAAATTTTCAAGATTCTTGCTCATGCCATGTCTCAAAATTCAACAAACAGGTAAGTTTTGATATGCAGGGGTAGGGATATTAGTGAATTATATGGCCAGTCTAAAATCTATATAACATTTCTAAATCTTAAGAAGGGGGTAGGGATATTAGTGAATAATATGGCCAGTCTAAAATGCATATAAAATTTCTATATCTTAAGAAGGGACCCCGACTCTATAACAAGGACCCGTATGTTTGCAACGGTTTAGCTGACAACATTAGAAAATAACAAGAAAAGAGATTAACATTTAGTATCTTGTATCTACACCTAGTGCCAAGTAAGGACCAAAAGTGTCTTATTTTGCATTTCCCCCAGTGTTTATTTTCTTCCCTTTAATATGCACGTCGCAGGACATTCTGTGATGACCTATGGCATTCATCAGTTGGAAGGCGTCCACTTCTTTGTCTGGAGCATTACTCAGATACCTTTACAGTGGATGTTGCTCGAGTGACCATGTCTATTAAGCGATCGATTTTTATTAAGCGACCATTATAATAAGTCCAATGATTGATGCAAAATCTTTGAAAAGTTTGGTATTTTATTACAAACAGTTGTTTTTAGCTCACCTAAGCACGAAGTGCTCAAGGTGAGCTATTGGGATCGTAGAATGTCGGTCGTCCGTCGTGCGTTGTGCGTCGTGCGTCATCCACAATTTCTTTAAACATCTTCTCCTCCTAAACCAGTGGGCCAATCTTGATGAAACTTGGCAGTTTGTTCCTTGGGTCAAGCTCTACCAAAGTTGTTCAAATAAATGAAATCCACCCTTAACTTTCCCTTTACCCTGAACAAAAAGGGTGAAAATATGAAAATCTTTAAAAATCTTCTTCTCTGAAACCAGAACTTGACTACCATAAAAAATCTTATTCTGGAAGAAACTAGCTTGCGCAAGCTTGCCGCAAGCTTGTCGCAAGCTTGTGACAAGCATGCATTTTGGTTTGGGGTACACGTAGCTCAATTGTTACTGGATTTTTAAAGTGAAAATTCAAAGTGTTTAATACCTTCCAACTGTGATGAAAATAAACTTATTGGCACAAAAAGATTTGATATCTTGATAATTTCTAATACATGGTATTTCTTAAATGATTTCCAGTTTTTAGCTCACCTGAGCACAAAGTGCTCAAGGTGAGCTATTGGGATCGTAGAATGTCCGTCGTCCGTCGTCCGTCGTCCGTCGTGCGTCGTCCACAATTTCTTTAAACATCTTCTCCTCCTAAACCAGTGGGCCAATCTTGATGAAACTTGGCAGGGATGTTCCTTGGGTCAAGCTCTACCAAAGTTGTTCAAATAAATGAAATCCACCCTTAACTTTCCCTTTACCCTTAACAAAAAGGGTGAAAATATGAATATCTTTAAAAATCTTCTTCTCTGAAACCAGAAGGCAGACAGCTTTCATATTTTATATGAAGCATCATCTAGTGGACCTCTACCAAGTTTGTTCATATCAAGACCCTTGGGTCATATTTGGGCTTTGCCCGGGCCCGACCCTTTTTACATAGAATTGAAGAGCGAAAATCTTTGAAAATCTTCTTCTCTGAAACCAGATGGCAGACAGCTTTAAGTACAGGTTCGCATAAGAATCAGGCAAAGGGTGATAAGTCTATATCTTCAGATTTCTTTAATATTTGGCATGTTAGTTAGTTTCTGCACCAAACCTTTATTTTTAGACTTAATTTTCTCCCATCTTCAATGCAGTTGCTATGGCAACCATGTCATATTTTGGGGGTCAATTTTCGAAATTTGCTGTAAGAAAGAGCAATTTTTCACACACTTTTGTGTATCTTTAAACCATATACTTAAATTTAAATTCATAAACTAAATATCTCAATTGATACATTGGGTCTTCTGTTTTAAATTAGTGGAGATAAAATGATTGGCTATATTTCTCCATTGTTTCTATGGTTTCATGAATTGGTTAACTAATTTCAATTGGGCAAATTTATGATTTTTGAGAAAATTTGCATTTTTCTTTGGTTCATATCTTCTATTCCCAAACACAATTCTTTACATTTGATGTACAAGAAGAAGCCACTATCCTTTGTCATTAAAAAAATTAACATGAAAGTGACAGCTTTTTACATTGCCATAGCAACCGCTACCTTATTTGATACAGCTGAAGACATTTTATCATTTTTTGGCAAAATTGATCAAAATACATCAACTATTTTTCATTTTCCAAAGATAATTCCTAAAACAATTTAACATACTGTTAAACTAATACCTTATTTCAACACAAATATCAAAAAGAAATTACATGCAAACTCGTGTTGCCATGGCAACTGAGAATTTAAGGTGGCAATAGTTGTGTATTTCTGACTTTTTAGCACTTTTTAATGTTTTTAAGACCATATCCAGCCAAACAAAATCAAGACTCAAATATTGCAGTACATTATATAAACACTCAACTTTTTCAATTTTGAGACATTACAATAATTTTCATGATTTATTTCTGTTCCTATGGTGTCCGGACAAAGGTTATGCATAACACATTTGTCATTTTCCTGATTTTTTGTCAAAATCAGCTTATTTCATTGGTTTATATCTTCTTTTCCCAAACACCAGTTATTATTGTAATTTTTCAGAATCAGGCACTTTCTTTTGTCATTACTTTAAGTTTACAGCAAAATGACAGCAGTTTTCTGTTTCCACAGCAACAGCTACCTGATTAATTCATCCAAAGACATTTTCTCATTTTTCGGTAAAATTGACCAAATATCAACTAAAAAATATTCAAATATTCTGAGTTTAATCCTGCAATCTATAAATAAAGTATAAAACAAATACCTTGATACAACACAAATATCAAAAGGAAATTACTTTCAAACTTGTGTTGCCATAGCAACTGAAAATTTTAGACCGCAAACATTGCACATTTCTTACTTTTTGACAATTTTTAATGCTTTTAAAACCATATCCAGCAATACAAAATCAAGACTCAAATATTGCAGTATATTATATGAACACTTCATTTTACAATTTTGTGAGACTACAAGGATTTCTATGATTAATTTCTGTTTCTATGTTGTTAGGACAAAGGTTATCATAACAATATTGTCATTTTCTTGATTTTTAGCTCCACTGGCTGAAAGCCACTGGGGCTATTGTCATGGTGTTGTGTCTGTCATGCGTCCGTCCATCTGTGCGTCCAGTCGTAAACTTTTTCTTTAAAATCTTCTCCTCAGAAACTACTGGATGAATTTCAACCAGACTTCACAGGAATGAGTGAATGGGTGACCCTCTTTCAAAGTTGTTCAAGAAATTTTGATCAAATGAAAAACATGGATTTTATGGGCGTTGCCGTTTTTTTGTGAAAATCAGATTTTTTACTGGTGTGTATCTTCTATAACCAAACATCCTTTTTTTTATTTCATGGTTATGAATAAGCCACTATCTTCAATCATTTCAAAAATGAAAAGCAGTGACATGCTGTTAATCAAATAGTGAAAGGAGATTACTTGCAAGCTTATGTTGCAATGGAAAAAGAAAATTTCAGATGGCATTGAAATCATTGAAAATAATCCAATTTTCATATTTTTTATCTTGCAATATATAGCCTTAAGGTTTCACATAGAACTTTAGTTCACAAAAATGTAAAATAAAATATATTTTAATTGATGTTACTATTGCAATTGAGAAATAAGCTAATTTGTATTTTTTCATTTCAATTTAACCATTTAGTCCAAAAAAGGGTTATGATGCAAATTTAACACGAGATGTGCCCCCCCCTCGCCCCATCCATAAGAGCAGGTCGATAGCATATTCTTTGTCTTTGCCTGTATCACTCCACTGGCTTTAACATCATTAGACTTGCATTAAATGAATCTTTCTTTGAATGAAAACAACACTTTGAAATCTCTTAAGACCTATTTTATATTAATTAACTGGGTATGGCTCACATTGCACCAAAATTCTCAAGTTTCATTGAAATCGGCCGAACCTTCATCAGGAGATGAAGTTCAAAGATTTCGGGCTCAAAATAAGCCACACCCTGACATGCCAATATTGATGGGCTTATTAATATTTCGCATACAATTTTTGAAAAGGGTCACAGAAGGAACATTCTGGTAAAATTTCATTGAAATCAGCCCAGTGATTCAGGAGGAGATGTCCTTCAAAGAATTCGGGCTCAAAATAATCCCCACCCTGCCACACCCATATTTACGTGCCAATCAAAATTTTGAGAGCGACTTTTAGAAAGGGTCTCCCAAGGAACATTCTGGTAAAGTTTCATTGAAATCAGCCCAATGGTTCAGGAGGAAATGTCATTCAAAGATTTTGGGCTCAAAATAAGCCCTGCCCTGCCACGCCCATATTTGGGGGTCAATCAAAATTTCTTGAACAATTTAGGTAAAGGGTCACCCATGGAACATCCATGCCAAGTTTCATTGAAATTGGCCGAAATGGTTTGGGGGGAGAAGATTTTTTAAGATTTCAAAGTGAAAAAATGACACGCCCTGCCACGCCCATATTTGGGGGTCAATCTAAATTTCTTTTACAATTTTGGAAGAGGGTCACCCAAGGAACATTTCTACCAAGTTTCATCAAAATCCGCCCATTGGTTTTGGAGGAGAAGATGTTTAAAGAAAACAAGAGGACCAAGATGGTCCTAGATCGCTCACCTGAGTCTCTATGACCCCTGGGACATCACATTAATTAGATAGGCAGATGTCAAAAAGAAGATAATTACCTAAGATCAATACCATGGAACGTTTTCAGCGAAGAGCAAGACAGATATGCCTTTTTGCTCTTTGATTCTATATAAAAAGGGATGCACCCGGCTGGACCCCAAAAGTGATCCCAGGGTCTTGATATGAACAAACTTGATAGAGGACCACTAGATGATGCTACATTCTAAATATGAAAGCTGTCTGCCTTCTGGTTTCAGAGAAGAAGATTTTTGAAGGTTTTCCCAGTTTCACCCATCATGCTCAAATGAGCTGAAAGGGATGCGCCCGGGTGGGGCCCAAATATGACCCAAGGGTCTTGACATGAACAAACTTGGTAGGGGCCCACAAGATGATGCTACATACCAAAAATGAAAGCAGTGTGCCCTCTGGTTTCGATTAAAGAAGATTTTAAAAGATTTTCGCTCTTTGATTCTATGTAAAAAGGGTTGCGCCCGGGTGGAGCCCAAATATGATCCTAGGGTCTTGATATGAACAAACTTGGTAGAGGTCCACTAGATGATGCTACATACCAAATCTGAAAGCTGTCTGCCTTCTGGTTTCATAGAAGAAGATTTTTGAAGATTTTCATTTTTTTACCCTTTTTGTTAAGGGTAAAGGCAAAGTTAAGGGTGGATTTCATTTATTTGAACAACTTTGGTAGAGCTTGACCCAAGGAACATCCCTGCCAAGTTTCATCAAGATTGGCCCACTGGTTTAGGAGGAGAAGATGTTTAAAGAAATTGTGGACGACGCACGACTGACGACGGACGACGGACATTCTACGATCCCAATAGCTCACCTTGAGCACTTTGTGCTCAGGTGAGCTAAAAATTACGCACGCAAGGACGGACACACGCACACACGACGGACACACCGCCATGACAATAGCTCGCTGGCCTTCGGCCTTCGGCCAGTGGTGCTAACAAGAGCGCCATTGTGGCCCTATATTGCTTGCAAGAGTTAACTGTCTTAATTTTGACCACTTGATCTCATTTATGACCCCACTTGAACCCCTTTCAATCTTGTCTTGGGGTTAATGAAGGTAATGATTTAAACCAAATTCCAGATTGATTGAGCAATAATATTGCCACTAGAGTGTCTACAATGTCTTTCTAAGATTTAACCTCGTGACCAATTGACATTGAGCACTTTGGGCTCAGGTGAGCTAAAATTAGAGCAAGAAAAGTTACTGTTCTTGTGCTATGCGCTTCTCCTCAATGAGATCTATCCACCTGTAAAGTTCATGATTCTAGCTTGCATACTTTTTGAGATATGTTCAGGACAAAAATCAAGTTATAAATTTGATAAAGGACAATGACTCAATTAACATGATGAATAGAGTTTTGCTTCTTGTGCAGTGAACTGACTGACTGACCTACAGACTGACCAATAAGTGCAAAGCAATATACCCCCTCTTCTTCAAAAGGGGCAAAAAAACCAATATAACCTAGGAGTCACTGTTATAAATATAACTTTTTTTCTTGTAAATTGAGACGTTTTCCTTCAAATTGCATTTGTTTGCATTGTATCAAGAAGTAGTTAAACTATTTCTTCTGCTGTGCTTGTTTAGCCTTTCACTGAGAGAGTCTTCAGTCCTCTATTTATTTCCTTGTTATGTAAGATAGTTCTCATTTCTTTTCAACATTAAGACTCTTTATTCTCATCTCAAATAAATTCCTTTTCTCCACATAATCACGTCAAATATTTTTTCGACAACTGTTCTGTTCCCTTCTGATCATGTTTCCTACAAAAGTCCTTTACTGTAGAAGCTATATCCGACATTCCAATTTCTGTTGAATAATATTGTGTAAGAAAGTCCATCAGTTCTCGCCCCTGTCCTCTGGAGGTTGTCTTCCTTTCAATCTATCACCTGGCTTATACTGTAAGTTGAAATTGGTTGTAGTAAACCAATAAATCTGACTTAAGCTTCATTGAGAACAAGCTGGAAAGAAAAAACAAACAGAAAAATTAGAAATTTAAGACTTGATATTACTTTCTGTAACCAGTATGGTTGAAAAAACGTTCAAATCTAACCCTTTTCAAATTAACAGCTCAAGCAGAGGAACTCACCAAGCATTAACTCTAATAAAGCTTGGACATGATTGTCTCTCCTAATTGTCATTGAAGGAATCATCTAGTATTTCATATAATCTTAACCCTTCTTGACAAACTAATACAAGCTGACAGAATCACTGATCAATACAATCAAAAGATGGACAATTTTGTTTCATATCCTTGGCATACACAATTTTGCAAATACATGGTCAATATATCTCTGTACACATCCTTTTATAGGAAGAATTTTGACAATACATGTAGGACTAAGACTATTACAACCTAATAATGGCTGCCCTTGTAGATTTCATGTGCAAGAAGAAAGACTGGTCTTTTTGACTTCATTATTGGTACTTACATCACATTACAAGGGAAATGCAAGGATTGTGCATTGCCATAAAGTATCTATAAAGTATTTATACAATCAGCAAGTTAACCCAGAAACTGACCTCTTGTGGGGCCTAGCCTAAAAGCAAATTTTAAGCAGGAGAACACTCATAGAATATACCAGTATCTCTTCTATTTCATTCTAATTCATACCAACCTTTCTTTAATTTGAAGATTTTTTTTTCATCTATCAACAAGTACATGTACATGTCAGTGAAGGTTTTCCCATGAATGATGTCACAAGATGTTCATCTGAAAAATACAAAAAAGAAATAGCACTGTAAAGGTTTTAAGTTGGTGTGAAATAGCCCTACTGCATATTCACATACAGCATGATAATAACATAAATAAGATGTGATGACAAGAAATGGAAAAACCATATCATTAAGTATGTTCAAAAGCTATAATAATATAAATTCAGTTTGCTTTCATGACTTGTGACAAGTTACATACACAAAAAACAACTAAAATAGATGTAAAAAGTTTAAGTACATGTATTAGACAACTTTTAAGAAATTGAAATTCAAAAACAAGAACAAATTCAATAAGGTAGAATTACCAAACTAAAGTAAAGCTAACAATATTTTAAAAAAAATACTTTTTCAACTAAATCTAAGTTGGGGCTAGCTCTGTGGTAACACATTGGATTTTTAATCCTTAGGTTGCCAGTTCAAACAGCAGTTTTGCAAACTATTATTTAACATTGTTACACGAGTCATTTGTATCACACAAATTGGAGATGCGTACAGGTTATACACTACAATGGGATGAGCATCTGGTGGCTCTTATAAAATGTTGACTTGTGATATTACTTGTTTGAGAAACCACCAAAAAACATGGGTAGAGGCACCAACAACTGTGATTATCTGGAACATTGTGGCTCTCATAAAATGTTGACTTGTGATAGAACATGTGTGAGAAACCATTGGAAAACATGGTCAGGAGCCACTGAGATTATCTGCAATGGTGTTGACAGTGGTGTTAAACCTCATGCAAGCAAACACATTTGAGTAGTCTCAAGACAATTTCACTGATTACAGTTAGTAACACCATGAAATTGACATTTATCTCAATCAAAACTATTCTAAATCAATCACACAGCACTCCATTAAATACCGGTACATTGAAACGCTCACTCCCATCACTCAAAAACACTCTGAATTCTTCAAAAAGACACTGAATTCTTCAAAAAAATACTGAATTCTTCAAAAATACAGACTTCATAAACACAGACTTCATTCAAGATGATCAACAGTTCATTCAAATCAAATAAATAATTTTATGTTTTCTTCTTAAAAGATCATTTGTTGATTTCATGAGTGTATGAAACTTAAAACCAGATCATACTGTGAATACAAAAAGCAGATTTACACTCACGTCGGGTAATCCTGCGCGTTGTCTAAAGCTGCGCAGCCCATATGACGTCATGTAAACTATGAAAATGGCCGCTAAACATAAAAGCAGAACAACCTACTTTTCATATTCAAAAATTCTATCATTTTATTATTTTAAGCAAAAAAGTCCATGTGTGTATTTTAAAGTAAAAAGATTCCCGTTTTTGTGTCAGTGTTCTTTTATTTTAATTCTAACAGATTTATGGGTATAAAAGTTAGATCTTTCCTGGACTGCGCGGGTTTAGCCGACGAACACTTAGTTGATAAAACACAACGGTGTCTCTGTTCCTCACCGGATTATGTAATTTGAGTTACATTTTTTTCTAGATGAAATGCCTTTTACATAGCCAAAATGGTAAATGAATTCAGTCATGTATTGATCTTTTGTGTACATGCGAAATCTTTGCACAATTTTGTACCTAACTTTCTTAAGTGCGCAGGATTAGCCGACAGCACTGTATATATTAGTGTGATAAGGTTTTTAGCTCCACTGGCTGAAAGCCACTGGGGCTATTGTCATGGCGTTGTGTCCGTCGTGCGTGCGTCCGTGCGTCCGTGCGTCCGGTCGTAAACTTTTTCTTTAAAAATCTTCTCCTCAGAAACTACTGGATGAATTTCAACCAAACTTCACAGGAATGATCCTTGGGTGACCCTCTTTCAAAGTTGTTCAAGAAATTTTGATCCAATGAAAAACATGGATTTTATGGGCGTGGCTTATTTCCAAATATGGTAAAAAGTGAGTTTTCTCAGATTCTAAGTGATGGAAACCAATCAAATTTTACATGAATGATCCTTGGGTGACCCTTTATCAGTCTACCAAAAATGATTGTGATCTGATGGAAAATATGCATTTTATGGGCGGAGGTCATTTCTCTATATGTTATATAGTGAAAACTTTCAATATCATTTTCTCAGAATCTAATTGATGGATATCAACTAAATTTTACTTGAATGATCCTTGAGTGTCCCTTTATCAGTCTTGTAAAAATAATTGTGATTGGATGAAAAATATGTATTTTATGGGCGGAGGTCATTTCTCTATATGATATATAGTGGAAATTTTGAAAATCATTTTCTCAGAATGTAATGGACGGATATCAACCAAATTTCACTGGAATATTCCCTGAGTGACCCTTTATCAGTCTACCAAAAATTATTGTGATCAGATGAAAAATATATATTTTATGGGCGGAGGTCATTTCTCAATATGTTATATAGTGGAAACTTTGAAAATCATTTTCTTAGAATGTAACTGATGGATTTCAATCAAACTTTTTTTGGTATGATCTTTGGGTGACCCATTATCATGCAGCGAAAAAATATTTTGATTGGATGAAAATATGTCCTTTATGGGCGGAGGTCATTTCTCTTTTTTTTATATAGTTGAAACTTTGAAAATCATTTTCAACATCAGTAGAACCCAAAATATCTAAAAATCTAGTCAAAACTTTTATTTGCTTTTACAAGAATTTCTAGCCTGTGGAGCGACTCAAGCCATTCATGGCTTTCTAGTTATTTTCATACCTCCATAAAATCAACAAATATTATCTTATAATTTGATTTTATAATGCAAAAAAGTTTTAAAAAATATCAAGAAAGAAAAGATTTCTTCTGGAAATACTTTGTGATGAAGTTTACAAAATAGCCGCAACCAGAAATTGTTTTCATTGATAAATAAAACCATTTTTCTGACAATGAAAATTCCACAAAAAAATAGAATTATCTACAGTTAAATAATTTGCTTGAGTGAATTTGAAAATTCAATACTTTTGAATAAGTTGACATTTTTTAAATCATTGTTGAAATACCCTTATTCACCAAATTCCCCTTATCTGTAAATCTGAAAAATCAAAAGTTTGACTCTTACCTGTGGATCAACTGATGAAAGAAAATCTGCCAAAAATCGATCGTTCGCCAAAAGTTCATACTGTCCACGCTAAGTCTTTCCTTGTTGACATTTAAGGATGCTCTACGATCTCACAACAGCGTAATTTGGTTTCTATTTATCCGTATTGATGCAATACAAGTCGAAATAAGATGATGATATATCGTTATAACTGAACTCATGGGCGCCGCCATATTGAATTTCAGCGCCACTTCCCAGGAAAGTTATCTCCCCTACTAAAACGTAGCCCGATCTAACAATTTTTAATCGAGGATTTTTTTGTATTTTATCAAAAAAGCTGTCAGAAATTATCTTTTGAATCAATTTTGCCACTTTCCTTCTTACTAAAAATCGCTAAAACTTTCCAATACGAGTTTTCGAATAGGCGTTATTCGCCGTCATATCAGGCGCTTTTTATATAGAATAAAGAAGGAAACTGAATTTGACGACGAAAAATATTTTTGATCATAACTTTTCTGATACATGTTTGTTTGCCGAAAAATTTTGTGTGGGGGGTTTTTTCATACAAATACTTAATTTGAATACAGATTTGATTAAATCTGTGATAGTCGACTTATCACGAAAATCCGATTTTGCCCGATTCTTACGCGAACCGGTACTTAATATTTGGTGTGTAGTATCACCTAGTGAGCCTCTACCAAGTTTGTTCATATCAAGACCCTTGGGTCATATTTGGGCTTTGCATGGGTGCATCCCTTTATCTAGTATGAGCACGAAGGGTAAAAAAACGAAAATCTTCAAAAATCTTCTTCTATGAAACTAGATGGGAGGCAGCTTTCATATTTGGTATGTAGCATCATCTAGTAGACCTCTACCAAGTTTGTTCATATCAAGACCCTAGGATCATATTTGGGCTCCATCCAGGTGCATCCCTTTTAGCTCATCTGAGCATGATGGGTGAAAAAAGAAAAACCTTTAAAAATCTTCTTCTCTGAAACCAGAAGGCAGACAGATTTCATATTTTGTATGTAGCATCATCTTATGGACCTCTAGAATCAAAGAGCAAAAAGGCATATCTGTCTTGCTCTTCGCTGAAAACGTTCCATGGTATTGATCTTAGGCAATTATCTTCTTTTTGGACATCTGCCTATCTAATTAATGTGATGTCCAAGGCGTCAAAGAGACTTAGGTGAGCGATCTAGGACCATCTTGGTCCTCTTGTTTAATGAATCTTATGTTGTTGAAACCCATTTGAATCGTCTCAATGAGACGATCCCAATGGGTTTGAACAACATAGAATTAAATTTCTCTCACCAGACAATCTACATTTGCTTTCAAATAGACCTGTTTTATTTGCCATGAAATATTGTATTAAGCGGCCATTCTCATAAGTGACCGCTTTTGGTTGTCCTGAAAGTGGTCGCTTAACATTAGATTTACTGTACTTTAGAAACATGTTGGGAACAGCAAGGTGATCAGTGAAAAGTGTGCACATTGAAGTTTTGGGTTCCGGGGCCCATTTTACTAAACATCTTACGATAACTTTTTGTGTTAGTCAAAAATTAAAGTTGCTTCTTTAGAAGTAACTAATAATGGAATTCTGCAATGCATCATCTCTTTGGAATCGTCTTCTAAAGAGATATTGCAAGGCAGAATCTAAAAATGAATGAAAAACACCAGGAAGGATTTGTTATTTTGACCTATGATTAATTTTTATGTAAGAAGCTTAGTAAAACGGCCTCTGGATCCTAAGAAAGAAGAATTGGTAATTTCTTCCTATAGAAACTAATTGTTTGGTATAATTGTAGAGTGAATTGCCAGTAATTAAAGATTTTATTATAGTCTTACCCAAATAAGGAACTGTAAATTAATTACAGCTCTCTTCCTTATTGAACCCTTTCCTCCATCATGAAATAAAAGATTTCCTTTCCAGTTTTATTCCGTATTCTGCTGAATTTAAATTTGTTTTAAAATGCCTATTTTTCGAGACATTTCAAACAGTCTGACTAAAGTTTTTTCCACTCAATTTAAGTAGCAATTAAGGAAGTAGCGTTGGCTCAGATGATACTGCATGTCTGTGTAGGAGATCCTTGTCAAACTGATTTCATGTTAAGCAAGAATCTCATTTCTTCGAAGTAAGGGATCAGTATCCTTCCATAAAATAATTTCAAATGAGCCTGTGCATGGCATTTCCAAGAATTTGAAATGTTCGTGAGGTGCACACATTGAGCTGCATAGACAGCCACATACTGTAAATATAAAAACCTTTTCAATCGACTAAGCGCATAGTGAAGACTCTGGTCAGACTGTGCGGATGCACAGGCTGGTCAGAGTCTTTGCTTTGCGCATATTTGAAATTGTTGGAAATCTCATGCACAGGCTCAATTTTCAGATTTTTTTTTCAATCCATGATTTATTATGTTTGCAAGGAACAAAATGAAGTTAAAACTCTTGGCATGCAGTGATATTAGAATAAATCATACAAATAACCTATGTTTTTAGCTCCACTGGCTGAAAGCCACTGGGGCTATTGTCATGGCGATGTGTCCGTCGTGCGTCCGTCCGTCCGTCCGTGCGGTCGTAAACTTTTTCTTTAAAAATCTTCTCCTCAGAAACTACTGGATGAATTTCAACCAAACTTCACAGGAATGATCCTTGGGTGACCCTCTTTCAAAGTTCTTCAAGAAATTTTGATCCAATGAAAAACATGGATTTAATGGGCGTGGCTAATTTCCAAATATGGTAAAAAGTGAATTTCCTCAGAATCTAATTGATGGATACCAAATAAATTTTACATGAATGATCCTTGAGTGAACCTTTATCAGTCTACCAAAAATTATTGTGATCGAATGAAAAATATGCATTTTATGGGCGGAGGTCATTTCTCTATATGTTGTATAGTGGAAACTATGAAAATCATTTTCTCAGAATGTAATAAATGGATATCAACAAAATTTCCGTGGAATGATCCTTGGGTGACCCTTTATCAGTCTACCAAAAATTATTGTGATCGGATGAAAAAAATGCATTTTATGGGCGGAGGTCATTTCTCTATATGTTATATAGTGGAAACTTTGAAAATCTTTTTCTCAGAATGTAATTGATGGATATCAATCAAATTTCACTGGAATGATCCTTGGGTTACCCTTTATCAGTCTACCAAAAACTATTGTGATCGAATAAAAATATGCATTTTATGGGCGGAGGTCATTTCTCTATATGTTATATTGTGGAAACTTTGAAAATCATTTTCTCAGAACATAATTGATGGATACCAACAAAATTTCACTGGAATGATCATTGAGTGAACCTTTATCAGTCTACCAAAAATAATTGTGATCGGATTGAAAATATGTATTTTATTGGCGGAGGTCATTTCTCTATTATATATAGTGGAAACTTTAAAAATCACTTTCACAGAAAGTAATTGATGGATATCAACCCAATTTCACTGGAATGATCCTTGGGTGAACTTTTTTCATGCAGCAAAAAATTATTGTGATTGGATGAAAAATATGTCTTTTATGGGCAGAGGTCATTTCTCAATATTTTATATAGTGGAAACTTTGAAAATCATTTCAACATCAGTGGAACCCAAACCTAGTCAAACCTTAGATTTGCTATTTCAAGAATTTCAAGCCTGTGGAGCGACTCAAGCCATTCATGGCTTTCTAGTTTCATTACTCTTTCCTTCGAATGTGGTATTAGCATTAGACTTTCAATCTGGAAGTCGTGGGTTCGATCCTCGGTGGCTGCAAATATCCTTTCCGACGTTTGTCTCTCACCAATGGGTAGATAATCGTAAACCTATGTGAGATAGCAGTGGGAAGCTAGGACAGGGTGTAATGGTAGTACAGGTGAAAGAAAAACAAGGAATCCATTGTTAGGTGCTCCGGCCGCTGGGATATAACTGCGAGATTTTTGAAAGTGGCGTTAAATCCATTCAAACAAAAAAATCCATTGAATGATAAATGAATGATGAAAAAATGGGATCCCTGAATATCTGGAGCAATCCTCTTTGAATGAAGAAGGGGTTACTTGACCCCATTGAACAGCTGCTTACCCCTGTAAAACAAGTTAGTTTTACTTAATTTCAGAACTTACAATGGTGACTTTCACAGCCTGTTACAGAACAATCCACACAACATTACAGATCAACTTAGTTCTCTACATTTACCCAGTATTTTCACCTACCTACCTCACCTTACAGACCACCCAAATAGTGTTAAACCTGTCTATAAACTATCACGCAATAGATATGGGAGTAAGTATAACATAAATATTGTTAAACCAGTCTATAAACTGTCCAGTTATAGGTTATGGGAGTAAGTATAGTCCAAATAGTGTTTTAAATCTGTATATAAAAATTCATAATAGATATGGGATATTATAGATATGGGAGTCTGTTTAACATAAATAGTATTAAACCTATCTATTAACTATCACACAATAGATTTGGCAGTAAGAATAACAAATAGTTTTAAACCTGCCCATTAATTGTCATGCAAACGATACGGGAACAAGTATAAACCAAATAGGGTAAACTCTATCTATGAACTGACAAGCAATAGACATGGGAGTAGGTATAACCAAAATAGTATTAATCCAGTATTTAAATGAGGATCAGTCTATCTTTAATGCTGCAGAAAGTATGACTATTTCTGTATCCTTTGCTAACTGTCCAGGTGACTTCACTCACGAATTCATCACATGACATGGTCTCAGTTATGAACTTAAACTATGGAAATCATGTTTTCTTTGGGATTGCTTGAATCATGGTCAATCTGATATTAGCAAGGTGCTTCTGCAATTTGTTTACAATTGACAAGAAATTTCTTTGTTTGCAGCTGCCATAGTGATGGGAATCCCCACCATACGTCGTGAGAAAGTGGACTATTTGACAGACACTGTAAAGTCTCTGATTGAAGGAATGACCTCCGAGGAACAAGCTATGTGCCTTATTATTGTATTTGTTGCTGAGGTAAGCATGACATCTTTATATTCTGATGACATGAAACAGAAAATGAACTATCAACTTAGTCCAGAAATTTTCAGTATTCATAACTTGAATGTTTTGTTTATAAATTGATGTATAGGATTTTATTATATACTTTGATATTGTCTCTATGTATTTGAACGGGATGAAAGTATGCAATATTTTTTGATACTGCATACTTTGATATTGCACTGAGATTATTTTCACGTGTGCAATGGACTGGACTACTTTCTGGTTGCTACCTCGCCATAAAATCACATTATCAACGCTTTTTTATGCCCCCGATAGGGAGGCATCATAAATTTGACTTGTCAGTCCGTCCGTCCGTCCGTCCGTCTGTCCGTCCGTCTGTCCGTCTGTCCGTCCGTCCGTCATTCCGTCCAAAAACTTTAACATTGGCCATAACTTCCTTATTACTATCAAAGCGGTGTCGGGGGCATTGTCATCTTACAGTGACAGCTCTTGTTTGTGTTCAATATTTGAGAAATACTTCTGTAAGAGTAAAGAAATACGTTTCAAGTTCTATGACTGCTTTAGCAATACAGCATGGTTTTAGTTTTCATCTATTTGAAACATTTTCCTGGAAATTAACCACTATATACCCCCCCCCCCCCCCCCCTCAAATTCTTTCAAATCACTGTTTTTGATTCTCCTTTATCTATGTAACTTTATAACTCTTTCAAAACTAATTTATGCCTATCCCTTTGTGTCTATCATAATCTAGTATCTATCTCTCTTCCTCCCTATCTTTCTCTTTTATCTCATCTTTCACCCCGTCCTTGCCACCTTGACTATCGCTAGTAATGTCCCGTATCAAGTACGCTGATTTATTAGTAAGTTCTGGAACATGTAACTGGTAAGAATAACAAATAATCAAGTTTTTATAAATAAATTTATTTCATTTTTATTCAAAGTAATTCGGAATCAACATGAATAAAAAATCGAAATGCGAATCAACACAAAAATGTCCACCATCCTTTTTCTTTACACTGTCACTTCATAGCAACAGATGTATTCATCTGAATGTAAAAATTTAACGGAAAGGATTTTGCGGGAAAAGGCGTATGGTGTAACTGTTATTAAAAAGCGGTTTGAATTTAAACAAAAAAAATCATTCTTGGAGTATAGGTGATGTATAGAAATTAATAAATAAGAAGAGAAAATCCTCCAACAATATCAAAGTATACAATAAAAAGGTAATTGAATTTAAATGGGAATATATTGTGTCGGACTCGTTCAATAGGCATAGTTGCCCTGGCAAGCTCGGGCACTCTGCCAAAAGAACTCGTCCCACACAATATATTCCCATATGAATTCCATAACCCTTGGGCCAAATCAAATGAAACTTACCATGTGAACTCCCTATGATATAGTGATGATGCATCTGTGACGGTTTTTGGATTTGAGGCCTCGTTTCGGAAAAAGGGGACTTAGGGTAAAATACAGTTTTTCTCAAATTTCTCCTAGTCTTATGGTCAGAATTTAATGAAATTTCACATTTGAGTAGAAAATCAGATGTCCTTTACCATAAACAATTTGAAATTTTCATACAAAAAATATATCATGGAAAAAGGGGGGCTTAATGTTTGTTACCTTTACCTTAGCTTGTAAAACACAGTTATTCTTTCATTTCTCCTGGTCTTATGTTCAGAATTTGATGAAATTTCACATTTTAGTAGCAAATCAGATGCCCTTTACCATAAACTATTTGAAATCTGTGTCTAAAAATATGTCATGCAAAAAGGGGGTTTAATGTTTGTTACCTTTATGTAAGCTGTATAAGATAACACCTTATTTGAGTCCTTGCAATCTGATCACGATAGATAGATGGATAGATCTCATGGAGGAGAAGTGCAATGCCCAAGCACTACAACTCTTGCTTGCATAATTTTGGAGTTATTGCCCATTGTTATTTTTGATACTTAGATTTTGTCTGGAGCATATCTCCTACAGTAAAATAGCTATCAACTTGGAACTTTATGGGTGGATAGATCTCATGGAGGAGAAGTGCAGTGCATAATAATTACAACTCTCGCTTGCAAAGTTTTGGAGTTATTGCCCTTTGTTTTTTTATTACTTAGATTTTATAGGAGGTAAATCTCTAACAGTACAAAAGAATCCTTAATCTATTAGGCTTCAGTTAACTATCAAGCTTTGGTGGCGGGGGATGTCCATGTCCATCATGGCTCTTGTTTTTGTGACAATGCCTTATTCAGTAAGCATAATTCATCTCTGAAGGCTCTTGTATGAAGTTGATCAAGAAGCACAATGGATCATGTATTGTTTATAATTTTCAGCCATGGGATGTTGCCTATGCAAAAGAAGTTGGTGACAAACTGTATAAAGAGTAAGTATCATTTTCAATTTTCACATTATTATGCCCCACCCCCTTTGAAGAAAAAAGGGTATATTTTTTTGCACTTTTTGGTCATAGGTCTGTCGGTCTGTCTGTAGACTGTTTTTCCGGAGCATATCTCAAAAAGTATGCAAGCTTGAATCATGAAACTTCACTGGTGGATAGATTGGGGAGAAGTGCAGTGCTTAAGAACCATATCTCAACTGGTCATATTTTGTGAGTTATGGCCCTGTGTTGATTTACAAAGAATAGGCCATTGACCTGCTTATATGGCCTGCAAAACTATTTTACAAACATCTCTTATTCCAATAAGTAATAATTATAGATTAAGCAAAGGCTTTCAGAGTCCCAGACTAAAAAAAGAAGCATGAATCAAACAAAAAGTAAAAATTTTTCTATGATGTATTTGTGGCAATGTTAGAAATTTACAAAGTTACTGCAGTGTTTTATCTAAACCCTTCTCATGCTATTAGTGACATACTCCTTCCAACACAAAGCTTTTGCAAACAGTATAGACCAAGATCAGCCTGCTTAGCTTTAATGTTCTTCATAAACCCTGTTACTACAGCTTGAAACATTAATGAGATTGGTGTGCAGTTTGTGGTACTTAATTGTGAAAAATACATGATATTGACTAGTTTAAATGTCAAAAAAATGGCATATTGATTTTTAACAAAATTTTAATTCAGTAGGATGAACCTTGGGTGTGTATTATATCAATTAATAAAGCAATAACCATAACTCTTGCAGATTTCCATCTAGTGTAGAAGCTGGTCTTCTTGAAGTGATCTCCCCTCCTGCAGAGTTTTACCCTGACTTAGACAACATAAAACAATCATTTGGTGATACAAAAGAGAGAGTTAAGTAAGTATTGCAGGGCTTGTTCAGTATTTTATGTGATAATGATTCTTTGAACTGATCAAGGGTTATCACACTGACACATTTTTACCTTGCAATGATTATTAGTCCCCTACCGGTGTTCACACCGGAGGGGACTATAGGTTTGCCGTCCGTCTGTCCGTCCGTCCGTCTGTCCGCTCTAACATTTCCAGATTAGGGATTAAAATATTGGTACAGGACAGGATTATGTTCTATTTTGGACTAAGGGCTACTAGCCCCTAAATTTTTCCAAAAAGGTCGGAAGTCCAAGATTATGTTCTGAAATCGCATTTGAACACCTAATAAAATTAGCCCATTATCCAATTGACACCGAATGTCCGTTTTGTCCAATGCCTCTTGTTTGAGTTGCTTCCCTTGCTCGGCAAATATCGGTCCCCTTGACGTATATTCCAAAGAGTTCCGCATGGACATAACTGTGAACTTATCCGTGACCAAGAAATAGCGACTGTTTCGATTTTCGCGGTTTTTTACGAAGCCGGTGTACTGCGACTGCGCAGTGACATTACTCAAGATAATTTGGCGAAGAAGGATACAAAATGTCAAAAAGTAAGTCAAACAAGTTTTTATTTATGTATTTCGTTAATGAGGGTTAAATTCAGGCCACGATTCTTTGATGTTATCGCAATTATATTGCAAAAATGTCGAAATGTGATTCTTGTCAGCATGTCCTAATTTCGCGTTTGTCAACACCTGGTTCTCGGTGGAAATAATCTTCTTTTTGAAGGGTATATAAGTAAAAGGAAATTCTTCTTGTCAGTAACACCAATAAATAAGTTGATATACTGTTACAGGCTTGTTCAAAAACTGCCAAGAAAGAAAAAGAAAGCACCAACCTAAATATACCAGTAACCGGACGAACCATAATTCGGATACGAAATTTCCTTCAAAATATATGCACTTTGAAAAGTTTTGTACAGCTTGTGATACTCAACTTTTGAAATGTTGAGTTTTTTTTTTCATTTTTGTTTGTTCTTATTTGTTTTTTTTTTCATTGACTTGGAGAAATTATGAAAAGATTTATACACTTATCCTCCCTGTCCACGTACAACAAACTTAGTTTGATCAAAGTAAACACTAGAATGGAATGAGTGTTTTCAGCTCACATAAGCAAGATGTTTTGTGAACTTTTTTGATAGAATGTGATTGATATCCATCTTGCATGTCTAAACAACTTGTCACATTTTAAAATACTTCTAGGGTTTGGGAATCCCAAGAGATTCAAAATACATGAGTAGCAATTAAAAAATGATTTTGTCATGCCAGTGCATCGAATTAATGGAGGCATTGAAGAGAGGGGTTGGTTCAATTTTCACTCTTATTATTTACATTCTATCCAATAAAGGCAAGTAAGATTCTCTAAGAAGAAACGCCCCAGCTTGACTGCTTCTGTCTTATTCCTACACTTTCAATTAGCCAGGGATGTGGGTCGGGTTGACTAGAAAAGTGCCTTGGCCTTGGCTAGGGGCCACTATGCCTGGTATTTCCCAGAAAGAGGGTAGGGGAATGAAAAGTATCACAAAGAAACATCAGTTACATGCAGGGTTTTAAGGGACGCAGGTTTTGAGAGTCTGAGACCTCCATATCAGTAGCTAGGACTCTCAAAAATGTCTGGTGTGAGGCCTTGGGACCCTCTCGGGAAAAGTATTGTCACCCCTCCAGCCTTATCAAATTCTTAGACATTACAACAGGCAGTTGACAATCTGCAACCTCTTCTTTTGATTTAGAAAAAGGCAATTTAAACTTCCTGTGAAAATTATTTATACATAAGATCTTATATATTTTCTATTAAAACACTAGTCAGCTGATTGTCTATATGTAACACATGCAATTTTCTGTAATTACACTCTTATTCATAACCGTGTGCATTCTATAACAACAACAGATCATAACCATTAATGTCTCATCATGATTTAGATACCTGCCATTGATGAAACCAGCAATGTCGTACGGTTCACAGTCAACTCGGCCTGTGAATAACTTGGCCCATCAACTCGGCCTGTTTATATATTATATAGGTACATGTATCACGATGCAATGTAAATATTTTGGGGACCTTATGTGCTTTTTTTTAGATTAATAATCACTCGTTAAAAATCTACTATTATTTGTCATTTGTGGAAATATGAGATAAAGTAGATATATATTAAATACTTATTCACCTTTTATTCAAATGTATTTTTCAAATTGTTTTTTTCTAAGCACCAAAGACGATGACAAGTAATATGGGTATCAAATATGAGTCTTAGACTTTAGTCATCAATAATTAATTTGCATCTTCTTTTGATTAACTATCTGATAAGTGTGCTTATATATCAGTTAACTAGGCTAAACACTATATAAGTCACAGGCCGAGATGACGGGCCGAGTTTTACGCGGGCCGAGTTTTTAACAGGCCGAGTTGACAGGACACCATGTCGTACATGGTATAATTCAGAAGTAAAATTCTACATCATTTTCAAAATCACAAATTAAATTACTTAATTCACTTAATTTCAAAAAACCCCTAAAAAATGGTTAAATGGATATTTAATAACCTATTTATAAAAAAGGTAGTGAAACGCAATACAAATACAAAAAGGTAGTGAAACGTCTGAATAGTGAAATGTCTCAAGTGTGAACAGTTTCAATAACGGTGCGTTTTGAGATGCATATTAGGTTCAACTAGCTTGATTTAAGTGAGACTCTTAATAATCAAGAATGCTTTATGCTGCTATGTAAAAAAACCCCCCTGAAATATGATGGCCCCTTGTTGTTAAATTTTTGAAGCAACAATGCAGGAATATTTGACAAATAGCCTCTAATCAAAGTTAGTTTAACTTTCCTATCTTTGTAAACAATTTGTGTGCCAGAGCTTAAACATATCAAAGCACTGAAAGTACTGATGGTGAAGCAGATTAAACAGCAGTCATTCTGCATTTTGACTTTTAAGCGTTATCCGCTATGGCTCTGGTACAACCTGAATGCCCCCCCCCCCATCCTCCGAATTTAAAGACCGCTGTTTCGTAATTGTAATTACAGGGTTTTGGTCTCTTTCGGTAATATTCAGTCTCGTGAAAGAATAATCATCAGATGCCATTGCATAAAAAAGAATAAAAAAAAAAAAAATAAAATAAAAAAATCAATAAAATCTATGTAGGAAGGTATTTTGTACAGCTAATGAATTGTCCAAATATAGTCGTTGTTTAAATTCTATTGCTCCTACCAAACGGCAGATAATCGTAAACCTAAGAGGGTAGAAGAAGGCAGCTACGTACGGATGTATGCTCATTATAGTTCTGGTGCGAGAAATACCAATTTCCATATTAAGGTAAAGATGCTCCAGTCCACAGGCGATTGATTCCCAATCCAAGTTTCGTTTTCTGTAATATTTTACATACTTCCGGTAAAACAAATAGATGAATGATTGTATTGAGGAAATTCTAGAGCCATCCGACGGATAGAAGCGCTACTATACAGTTGTAGTTACGATGTCAAGTACTTTGAAAAAAAAATCCATTCGATGTTGAAATTTAAAATTAGGTCTATCGTGTTGGGATATTTGTTCATTTGATTCTTTTATTTATTTATCTATTCACGACATTCATATTTTAACAGTAAATCGTACCGAGATTGCTATATCCCCTGTTTTCCAGCCTTGTTTGAAACGAAAAAAAAAAAAAAAAAAAATCAAAAAACCCCCAGGAAATTGGATTTGGGTAATATGATACAAAAATACCCGTAACCGAAGATATTTACATTACACAAGTATGCAACGACAAGCTTTAAGATAAAAACGGGATTTAAGCAAGAGGTGTAAATTTGGTAGTTGAGAACATAAGTTGTCTGGTAATGGTTTGAATTTTATTTCATATCAAAGTTGGTCACGGTCAAGTGGTGCGTGTTAATGTTTCAATGAGAATTTAGACGCGCCCTCCCTAATAAACGCGCTCCCCCATAAACACGATTCCCAGGCCCTTGACTATACGATCAACAGCATCCAACCGTCCATGGTCCGTGGTGAAAAATCTGGTCTCAAATTTAAATTCAAAAGCTGCTATTCCACGACGTAATGTTCATTAGATTGTGGGTTAACTATCATAAATTCCTATTAGGATAAGGCTGGTTGCGTCATTAAAAGATCGTTCAACATCTGAAAAACTAGCGCGTCCTAAATCGCGCAGTCTTCCGGAAGTGTGAAAGGTTAAAATTTAACACAAAATTAAAACTATTTCTCGTTATTCTTCATAAGTCACATGCAAACAAAATCCCCTTTCGTTGTTACGAAAATATTTCTGAAATCATTTCACCTTCTGCAAATATACAAAATATCCGAGTCAAATGATAAAATCCTAGTCACAATTCATACTGTTAAAATAGGAAAACCCCCGTAAAATCTCGTGTGTGACTTATTTCAAAAGCGACGTCGCCGCTTGCAAGAATCTGGGGACTTCAAAGGGTGCCGACACGCGGTGACCCAGCTAGCTCCAGACGTTTTGTGTTTTCACTACGAAACACTTTCATTTCATGTACCGGGTGCATTTACACATCACGAAATTTTAGGATTTAATACAGGATTATTTATTTCATACGTAAATAGGTAATGATTTATTAGACCGTTTTGTCCATCAGTAGCGGAACATTGAATATTGCATCGTCTGGAACTTCCTACCTTGAACAAATAATAACAATAATAATAATCTCGGCTTCTGCTAACACAATCACTTGCTTTTGAAAGCTGCAATTAATGGTCGAGGGTGACCGTATTTCGATAGATGACTTAAAATGACAGAATTACAATTCATTAGCTAACATTTTATTATATTTTTAAATCTATAGCCTTAATCGATAAATAGAAAAGCGTATTGGGTAGCGTACGTATTTCAATCGATAATTACGAACATGTTAACAGTTTGCTTCTCTTTGGTACCAAAATATGTATTTTTTTTTAATTAAGTAAAAGAGTCTGAAATAATAGCGCCCCCCACGACGTTTTGCATCGCGCTCGGGCGCGTTTAATAGGAGAAATACGGCAGGAACATTCCATTCGTTTGTAAACTTGACCTTTCGTAACTTATAAGCAAAGACTTCATTCATAAGAAGGTAGGTAAAATCGTAGTAGGTCATCACGTGGGATGTGGCCAATCAGGGGTGTGTAGAAGTTCAAGAGTTCACGACCTCAATAAACACACATTTCCGGCAAATTACTACATGTTGCAATAGCGAAGGTTTAAATCCAAAACATAGTATCTGTCTATACAGTGTACAGACACAACCTTTGTTTTTGCTCTCAACTCTCGACAATCTTACGCCGATCAAAAATTCGCCCGTATAGACATTCCAAGATATTTTTGTGTTTTTAAAGGGTAATTTTCATTATCTTCACTTGATGAAGAATGCTAGAAATTTGCATTACACGATACAAATAATGATTTTGTAGAGAGAAGTATCTAGAGATACTAAATTGAATCTAAAGAGGTACTGCTTTACTTAAAACCTATTAAGATCCTACAGGATTTTCCATACACGGTATATAACACTGGTGAACGAAACTTTCTTTCACCAAAAATAAATAGCAATAGCACAACAATTGCTTTTTTTCATTTATTATTATTCCTAGATTTCTGTTTGTATCCTCAGACTTTGTTTCCTTACATATAAATTATGCATCCTAAAACCCTGTCTTTGAATGTAGTGAGAACACCTATGACTTTCCCTTTACACGCAGCTAGAGTTAAAAGTAAAATCTTAAAATGAAAGTAGAAAGTATATGGTTACATGTATAATTAATTGTTTTACATAATTACAGTGAGTAAGGCTGAAGATGGCTGCGAAAAGGCAGTACCAGAGTAGTACAATTTTATCTTCCAACTACTGGCACATGTTCATCTTTTTTTTTGCTATATGGCTTGGAAAGGAATCTGTCAGAATTTACAATTTTTTCACAATTTCTAACGTTGATGTGTTCTTCTAAACAAAAAACTACATCTCATTAGAACAAGGTTTTGTATTGCCTAAAAAGAGTAAATATGCTGTCTTGTTATGTGTAATGTGAAAAAAAATCATATGATTATTTCAGTTTGGAAATGTGGCACATTGTTATTAGCAGTTTCAACACATGAAAACATGACATCTATACTGTGCAAAAAACATTTTTTTGTTAAATTTCTAATTTGCACAGTAAAATTTGTAAATTCTTTCTGATTTTGTTTAAATATTTGAAGATTATTTTTAGCTCACCTGAGCACTAAGTGCTCAAGGCGATCTTTATGTGGTCATATGATGCCCATCGTGCGTTGTCTGTCATGTGTCTTCGACATTAACCTTGTATACACTCTAGAAGCTATGTTTTTAGCTCACCTGAGCACCAAAATTGCTCAAGGTAAGCTTTTGCGATCGTATAATGTCCATCGTCAGTCGTCCATCTTCCACAATTTCTTGAAACATCTCCTCCTAAACCGGTGGACAAATCTTGATGAAACTTGGTAGGGATGTTCCCTGGGTCAAGCTCTACCAAAGTTGTTTAAATATATGAAATCCACCCTTAACTTTCCCTTTACTCATAACAAAAAGGGTGAAACGAGGAAAATCTTCTTCTCTGAAACCAGAAGGTAGACAGCTTTCATATTTGGCATGTAGCATCATCTAGCCGTAAGGGGACCTCTACCAAGTTTGTTCATATCAAGACCCTGGTGTCATATTTGGGCTCCACCCGGGGGCAATCCTTTTAAATGAGAATCAAAGAGCAGAAATCTTTAAAAATCTTCTTTTCTGAAACCCAAAGGCACACAGCTTTCATATATGGTATGCAGCATCATCTAATGGGCCATACTAAGTTTGTTCACATCAGACCCTGGGTTCAATGCATATTTGGGTTCCACCAGGGCGGATCCCTTTTAGCTCATGTGAGCATGGAGGGTAAAAAAAGGAAAATCTTCAAAAATCGTCTTCTCTGAAACTAGAAGGCAGACAGCTTTCATATTAAGTATGTAGCATCATTTAGTGGACCTCAACCAAGTTTTTTCTTATCAAGACTCTGGAATCACATTTGGGCTCCGACTGGGTGCATCCCATTTTACATAGAATCAAAGAGCGAAAAGGCATGTCCTTGCTCTTAGCTAAAAATGTTCCATGGTATTGATCTTTTGTAGAAATTATCCCCTTGTTGACATTTGCTCATTTAATTATTGTGATGTCCCAGGGGTCACAGAGACTCAGGTGAGCCATCTTGTATCATCATGGTCCTCTTGTTTACTCAATCAACATGACTTTCTAGATGTCATATTTTTTGCCCAATCAACCTGAATTTGGAACTGGTCTGACTGATTGCCTTGATGAAATTGAGCCAACTGGGGTCAAAGCAAGGTCTAGGGGTCGAATATGTAAGAAAACATCTTGTAGCCACTCAAGAGGCCATATTTTTGCCCATTCAACCTTAAAATTGGTCATTATGATTATCTTGATAAATCTTGGTAAAGTTCGAAAATGAGGCAACTTGGGTAAAAAATGAGGTCAAGGGTCAAATCTTTAAAAAATGTTTCGTAATCCTGATTGGCCCATGAATATGAGCATGTGCTTTTTCACCTTGAAATATTTGACCCATATCTCCTGAACCACTGGGTTGATTTCAATAAAACTTTACAAGAATTTTCCTGGGGTGACCCTCTTAAAAATTGTTCACAGAATTTTGATTGACCCTTATATATGGGTGAAGCAGGATGTGGCTTAGTTTGAGCCCAAAATCTTTGAACGACACCTCCTGAACCACTGGGTTGATTTCAATGAAACTTGTCCTTGAATGACCCTCTTTGAATATTATTTACAAATTTTTGATTGGCCCATTATGGCATAAATAGAAGTGTGGTAGGGCTGGGCTGATTGAAATTGAATTACATCTTCTGAACCACTGAGCCAATTTCAATGAACCTTACTAAAATGTTTCTTTGGCAAACCTTTAAAAAATATTTGCAAAATTTTGATTTGCTTTTAAATATGGGCCTGGCTTGTTTTAGCATGAAATCTTTGCATGAAATTTCTGGGCTTGGCAGGGTTGGGCTTATTTTGAGCTGCAAATCTTTAAAAATCTTCATCTCAGAAACCACTGGGTGGACAGGGTCTCATTTTACTTTGAATTCTTGGAATAAAGTGTCTTCTTAAACAAGTAGGCATTTGTGAATAAAACCTTGCCAGAAAATTACTTGGTTGAGGTCCGCTGAACCAATTAACCTTAGGTGAACGGTTTAGGGCCATTCTGGCCTTCTTGTTTTACAATTTATATCAATTTGTGAACTAAATACTAGGACACTGGGAAAATTATTTGTTTAGATGAATTTTATTACTTTCAGGTTAATGCGGGCAAAGATTCAGGGAAATATCTGGCCTGTCAAAAGGCATGATTGTGGTGATCAGATGCATATACATGTTTATGTGAACTCTGATAATGCTATGTATGTATATTATGTTTTCTATTTTTTGAAATCATGCAACTTAATCAAAAAGTGAAAAAAATGGCGTTTTGTCATTATTTACATACACATTATTATTAAATAATATTGGAGCACAACCACCAATGGGTTGATAATCGGAGACCTATGTGGAATAGCAGCTGGAGGCTAAGAAAGGATGTGATGATAGTACTGGTGTGATAAATACCAAGAATGCATTGTTAGGTGCTCCAGCCTCTGCGATATGGCTGAAATAATGTTAAAAGTCGCGAAAACCATTCAATCCATCCTAATTATATACCTGTCTCCTTATGTAGGATGTTGAATTCCCATGCCTGTCTTGTCTGACAAGGGTTTTTCTACGTGTGGACAAGTACATTTTGCAAAACCACTTGTCCATGGACAAATAAATAAACTAGGACAAATTTTACAATGGCACTTAAAGGAATAAATAGATCAATAATTTATTGCTTGTTTCAATCTAAGAATAGAAATCATTGTTTTTCAATGTTTTCTCAAAACTATCTTTTCCATTTCTTGTTGACAAATTCATTTTAATCCTGGTCTTGTAGAAAATCACACTTTATTTGTCATGGCACAAGTGGAGCAAATCTGTGTTTCCACATCGCTGCTTATTTTGATGAGCAGTTTCAGAAATTAATGATGGACACTTACTAGATCTTTATAGTGGGCATGATTTAACTCCTTATGTGTCCATATTTAATAAAAAGTTAATTTTGGAGTATTGTCATTATAATACATGTCTCCAAATAATGAACATTTTAAGAACCTATTGGCGGACACTTACTAGCTCTTTATAGTGGACATGTCAAAGCTCTTAATGTGTCCGTATTTGATAAAAAGGTAATTTTGGAGCATTGTCAAGAATATATACATGCACCTAATGATGAACAGTTTCAGAACCTAATGATGGACACGTACTAGCTCTTTATAGTGGACATGGTATAATTTTTAATGAGTCCATATTTAATAAAAAGTTAAGATTGGAGCATTGTCATAATTATATACTCCCCTAAGGCAGCTCTCATCCTTTCCGACTACTTTTCTACCACCAATGGGTTGATAATCGGAGACCTATGTGGAATAGCGGCTTGAGGCAAGAAAAAGATGCGATTGTAGCACTGGTGTGAATGATACCAAGAATGCATTTTAAGGTGCTCCAGCCCCTGCGATATGGCTGAAATCATGTCAAAAGTGGAGTAAAAACCTATTCAATCCATCCTAATTATATACTATCTCCTTTACTAGGATGTTGAATTCCCATGCCTGTCTTGTCTGACAAGGGTTTTTCTACATGCGGACAAGTACATTTTGCAAAACCACTTGTCCTTGGACAAATAAAAAAAAACAAGGGCAAATTTTAGAATGGCACTTAAAAGATTAAATTAATCAATAATTTATTGTTTGTATCAAAGAATAGAAAACATTGTTTTCAATGTTTTCTCAAAATCTATCTTTTCGATTTCTTGTTGACAAGTTCATTTTCATCCTGGACTAGTATAAGATCACACTTTATTTGTCATGGCTTAAGTGGAGAAAATCTGTTGCTGTATTTCCACATCCCTACTAATGATTAACTGTTTCAGAACCTAATGATGGACACTTACTAGCTCTTAATAGTGGACATGGTGTAGCTCTTAATGTGTCCATATTTAATGAAAAGTTAATTTCGTAGTATTGTTTTCATTGTATACATGTCTCCTAATGATGGACAGTTTTAGAACCTAATGATGGACAGTTTTAGAACCTAATGATGGACACTTACTAGCTCTTTATAGTGGACACGGTGTACCTCTTAATGTGTCCATATTAAATAAAAGGTTACTTTTGTAGTATTGTCTTGACTATATTCATGTCTCTTAATGATGAACAGTTTAGAACCTAATGATGGACGCTTTTAGCTCTTTATAGTAGACATGGTCTAGCTCTTAATGTGTCCATATTAAATAATATTGGAGCTTTGTCATAATTATATACTCCCAGATGGGGGCACTCATCCTTTCTTACTACTTGTCTACCACCAACGGGTTGATAATTGGAGACCTATGTGGGATAGCAGTTGGTTGGCAAGGAAAGGATGTGATGGTAGTACTTGTGTGATAAATACTAGGAATCCATTGTTAGATGCTAAAGCTGCTGGGGTAAAGCTGAAAAAGTGTTGAAATCGGCATAAAACTCCATCCAATAAATCTTTCATTTAGCCAGTTTCAATGAGATTTCTGGCTGGAAAACGAGGGAATCAACATATTTCACCCCAAAATGATTCCTAAGCATGGCTGAAATTATGTAAAAGTGGAGTTAAACCCCTTCAATTCATAATAATTATATAAATGTCTCCTTGTGTAGGATGTTGAAACCCCGTGCCTGCCTCGTCTGGAATATGTTTTTCCAAGTGCCGACAAATTCATTTTGCAAGACCACTTGTCCTTGGACAAATAAAAAAAAAACTAGGGCAAATTTTAGAATGGCACTTAAAAGATTAAATTAATCAATAATTTATTGTTTGTATCAAAGAATAGAAAACATTGTTTTCAATGTTTTCTCAAAATCTATCTTTTCGATTTCTTGTTGACAAGTCCTGGACTAGTATAAGATCACACTTTATTTGTCATGGCTTAAGTGGAGAAAATCTGTTGCTGTATTTCCACATCCCTACTAATGATTAACTGTTTCAGAACCTAATGATGGACACTTACTAGCTCTTAATAGTGGACATGGTGTAGCTCTTAATGTGTCCATATTTAATGAAAAGTTAATTTCGTAGTATTGTTTTCATTGTATACATGTCTCCTAATGATGGACAGTTTTAGAACCTAATGATGGACAGTTTTAGAACCTAATGATGGACACTTACTAGCTCTTTATAGTGGACACGGTGTACCTCTTCATGTGTCCAAATTTAATGAAAAATTAGAACAATTATGTATGTGTATCTTAATTAACACTTTAATTAACTAGTGATAGAAACTTTATAGCCCCTTGATAGTGGACAAGCTGAGGCCCTCAATCTTTTTTAGCTAAGTAGAGAAAAACATTAAAAAGCATTTAGGGATAACTCTGGCTCAGAATATCATGTGCAAAAAATATCATTAAGCCAATGATATAACATTTTTCTTTCATTGAGCCAGTTGATTATCGTAGACCTATGTAGGATGGCAGCTGGAGGCTAGGAAAGGATGTGGTGGTTGTATTGGTGAGAGAAATACCTGGAAACCACTGTTAGGTGCTCCAGCCGCTGCGATATATCTGAAAAAATGTTGAAAGCGGCATAAAACACCATCCAATCAATTGTTCATTGAGTCAGTTTCAATAAGATTTCTGGCAGAAAATCAGGGAATCCATATATTTCACCCCAAAATGATCCCTGAGCATGGCAGCAAGTATCTTATCTAATAATGGAAAGAATAAGAACTGAATTAATAATGCTAGATAACTCCTTATCATGGGCATGTATTGCTCTTAATTTATCCTTGTAATTGTAAACCCTAATAAAGGACTTATTAGATGAGCACTTATTGATGGACACTAAACAGCTCCAAATCCTTATAATGGACTTCAATGTATTGTTCTCCAAGATAAGTGTCTTTGGGTTATATTTGATTGATATTCATCACACCGTTTTTCTCAAAGGTTTTAAGAATATGAGCTGTTCTCAACCTACCATTTGGGTTGCTTTTGGTTTTCTAGAGTAAAGTTTTTCATGCAACATTATCATATCTATGTAACTACTCAAGCTTTTGCTAAAGTTGCACATATATTTTGGACCTCTTTGACTTTTTAAACACTTTGACAATGGTTCATGACTTTATACTATTTTATGATCGTTGCTTTACATGATAATGGACACAAATAATTCAACCTTGTTATGTAACTATGCAAGACATACAGGCTTGAAAAGTACTTTGCAAATAAGAGACATCTTGAAGAGAACTTTAATTTCAATACTTTTGGTCTCCTGATGAACTTAATTGAAAGAACTTGTTAAAATATAAACATGCATGGTTTATATAGGGATTTAACATACTGATAAGGAGAAAAACATTGATGGAACAGGTGAAATTGCTCATCATGAGCATTTTCGCCTTTTTGCACAATGTTTTCCTACCCTGTCCAATATTATAAAGCATTATATGTCAGAAAAGGGATGAAAGAATAAGTCCTTGAAAATGAGTATTTATGATGGTGAAAAATCCCTAAATAGACCTTTAATTCTGAATCACTACTTTCCTGTATGGAACCTGCTTTTATTCCTTAAAATGATATCCCTTTTTTCAGTTAAACTAAAAAAGAAAGTAAACACTCTGAACACATTAAGGACCGACTTTCAGTGGTGTATTGAGAAACAGCTACAGTCAGACTCGGAACATGAAATAAAAGCCAAAGTGTATAAGTCCATTAGTGAACTTGACCGAAATCTGAACGACTCTGATGAACAAGGTGATCTGATCAACTCTGTTAATTCGAAAACTGACAGTTGCTGTCACTGGCTTACAAAGAATATTGTGTGTGGTACCTGTGAAGAAATGTCATGGCATAGGTTTCACTGGAATGCAGTTTATGTGAAATACAGAGGAGTTAACCTAGTTTGTCAATTACTTCAATGTGATTGAAAATAGAGATATATACCATTAGCATAAAGTTAAGCATATTTTTCTAGAAGTTTTTAAAAATCTTTGACAATTTTGTACGACTTTACTGTAGGAGAAGGTATTCGAAAGTCACTTGTGTAAGACATAAAGATTATGAATTTGATGATCAAGTGGTGGTGAGTCGTCGTTTGATAGAGGGGAGGATAACACCGTATATACCGGAATTTGAAAGAAGCCATTGACTGCAATTTTCAATATTGCACATGATTCTGAAAGTGTTAAGCAAAATGAATAAATCTTGAAAATTTCATTAATTGTGTGGTGTTATTTAAAGAGATTTGATGCGTTTTGGGCATCACAATTATTTAAGGTAGACTTTCAAATTCGCATACTCAGTTTATATGTCAGTGATAGTATCAATTATTTTATTCGTTGTCATCTAAGTAAATGAATGCTCTGAAAAATATGGATCTCCTACTGAGGGGAGTAGAATTCTCAGTTGCGTCCCAAAAGAGCAACCTGTTGGCGGTGGGTTGCGTTTATTCGATAGCAGATCAAGTCTCCATTACTTTAAGGAATTTAACCATTCAAATCACCTTTTACTGATTTTTATCCCCCGCTGTTTTCGGTATTGGTCTCCGTCCGTTGTTCTATCGTTCCGAGGTTCCATCACTAAATTTATCTGAAGCATATCTCCTCAGGTATAATAGCTATCAACTTGAAACTTTGTGGGTGGATAGATGTTATGAAGGAGAATTCCAGTGCAAAAGAACTACAACTCTTGCTTGCATGATTTTGGAGTTATTGCCCTTTCTTATTTTTAAATACTTAGATTTTGTCCAGAGCATATCTCCCACTAAAGTATTATAGCTATCAACTTGAAACTTAATGGATGGATATATCTCATTGAGGAGAAGTGCAGTGCTTAATAACTGTAACTCTTACTTGCATAGTTTTCCAGTTTTTGCCCATTGTCATTTTAAAGACTTAGATTATGTAGGGGTTATATCTCTTAAATTACAAAAGAATCCTTAATCTATAATTAGGCTTCAGTTTACCATCAAGCTTTCACGGCAGGGGATGCCAATGTCTGACATGGCTCTTGTAAATCTGTTATTTTTTATTTTGGCAATATTCCTGGAATGAACCATAAATACACTTAACAACAGAATGGTTTTAGAATGAAATTGAATGAGTGTGTGGCATGAGTTTTGAGTGAAATATTAGGGTGGTAATCCACTGTAGCTATTATTTTTAGAATGAAAAAATTGGTGATATAAATTACCTCCCTGTAATAAAATATGTAAACACGTTCTATAAATAGCTTCCTATTTCTTCAAAAACCAATCAGACGCTTCAGAATTCAGTTATGTCACTGTAATCGCAAATTAGTTCTTGCTTTATTCATTTTAAAGGTAGTTGTTGATTGTATCTCTTTTAGTCATTATGAGCGGTTTTGATCGATTGGAGTGAGTGTTTGGAATGAACGAATGGAGCGATGAGTAAGCGATTTAGAATTTTTTCATTGATATGATTGCCAATTTAATGATGTAACTAACTTCAACAACATGAAGTTACAAAATCCATTTAAAAAGGAATCTTTAGATTTTTAATACTTAGTTCTTTGACAAATAGCTCTTTGTCAAAAACACTGGTAGCTCATAAGCTGAATGTTAGAACAAAAATCGAAAGCTCCTTATTTTGGACAGCTTGATAGCCCCTAAGCAGAATGCCACATAATGACCCAATGTTGGTCTGTCCGTCCGTCTGTCTGTCCGTCCGTCTGTCCGCTCAAATCTGGATCCCGCGATAACTTAATAACTAAGCAAGCGTTTTGATGAAAGTTGGTATATGACAAGATGGCAATGTGTAGATTATGCACATCATTTTACTTTTGTTTTTCGACTTAAATTGAGGTTGCTATGGTTACAGAAATAGTGAAAATATGGCCAAAAATGGGATCCTGCAATAAGATAATAACTAAGCAAGCTAGTTTGATGAGACTTGGTATATGACTATATGGCAATGTGTAGATTATGCACATCATTTTATTTTTGTTTTTAGACTAAAATTGTTGTTGCTATGGTTACGGAAATAGTGAAAATATGGCAAAAAATATTGGATCCTGCGATAAGTTAATAAGTAAGCAAGCTAATTTGATGAGACTTGGTATATGACTAGATGGCAATGTGTAGATTATGCACATCATTTTATCTTTGTTCTTTGACAAAAAGTGTGGTTGCTATGGTAACGGAAATAGTGAAAATATGGCTAAAAATGGATCCTGCAATAACTTAATAACTAAGCAAGCTAACTTGATGAAACCTGTTTTAAAATGTAAAAAAATTTATAAGCCATGTTAGTCAGGGTGTTGATGCAGCAGTATTAATCACCTCCAGTGAAAGTTCTCATTTTTTACCAACAAGACTGAAGAAAAACATCTTGGATCAGACAAGGTAACTGTTATTGATACTATTTCTTGCATCTGTCTATTGCTTGCATGAATTGTATAGTGGGCACAGCAGAGACAACAACTCATGTAAGTCTTGTTTAACCCTTTCCAAAACAAGACCTGGTTTTGACGTCCCTGATAGAATTGGCATGGGAAAACATTGAGACAAACGAAGCCGGTAGGGGACTTTATGTGTTGCATACAACACCAGATACTTGTCTTATAAATGACATTTATGTTATCTGGTAGGTAAGAGATACATTGTACTTGCATTTAGCAAGTTTTCATTAAAAAATCAGTTCTCATTTCTATACTCCATCAGATGCAGATATATATTCTATCATCTTTTTTGTTCATCTATTTCTCATTATAACCCACAAAACTATGTTTGGGGGGTAAATAGGAATCAGCTTGTTGGTTGGTCGGTCCGACGGTTCGTCCCACAGTCTGTAGATTTTTTTTATGTCCTGAAGTTTTTTTCAGCAACTGATGGGCAGATTTCATTGAAACTTCACAGATGTTATCAGTATCAGGCAGAGATAAGCAAGTGATATTTTGATTACAATCCATTTCCTTTTGTCAGAGCTATGGCCCTTTTATGGAAAGTGGCTTTTCATTATTGACAAGCACTTGTAGGGGGGTATTAGTCCCCTTTGTGACAGTGTAGGTAACACTGCTTCTCCCACAATTATGGAAGAATAGGCATGAAAATGTCAAAGAAGGTTCCCAGGCACGTGACTTTGGGCATTTTGTTTTTGTTTTGTTTGTAATGCCTCCTAACAGAAAGTGATGACTTTAACTATATTGTGAGAATGACACTCTTGTTGTACAAATGTATGAACTAAAACAAGTCTTAACTGTTATTCTTGAAAAAAATGTCAAATTATCTCTTTACCAAAATTCTTTAGCACACATCAAGAATTTTGAAAAAAAAGAGTATAAATATAGGCAAAACAAGCAAATAAATTTGTCATAGATAATCATCAAACCCTTCTCTAGCTGTTGACAAGACAGTCCTGTTTTACACAAAGTTTTGGCAGACAGTAAATACTAAGATCAGCCTGCAAAGACATACAGGCTGATCTCATCCTACACTGCCTACATGTACTTTGTACCAATGAACGGGTGAAAATCTTGAGGCAAACTCATTAAAATACACTATCAATGTATCACATCCAGTGCAATTTGTTTGAATGGAAATTAAATTAAACAGGAAAAGGGTTTAATGGACATGTATAATTTTTAATCAGGTCTATAAGTCACAGAAATGGCAAGTGTGTTTCAAACTCTCCAATATTTCATGAAAGATTGGTAGGTAGTGTGGGATTGCAAAGTTAAAAGTGAATATTCTGAACTAATATTGCTTCCTAATACATACTAGCTTCAATTATTCTCACACACATGTATGGATTAGATGCAAATACAGGGTTTAAGTCTAACTTTAATAAAACAAGGTCCAAAGTTGACATTATTTTGAATCTAAGGGGGGGCCCTTTCTTGAAGTAAAGGAGTCCTTGCTTAAGATATAGAATTTTTCTTTTAAGCACTTAACTTGTTTTAATCTAATAAAGATCTATTCCCTCTTTAAAGTTGAAGAAAGCATTTGATATATATTGACTATTCTGGGCTCAACTTCAGGATAAAATTGAAGACTGAAACAGTCTTCAATCTTTTCTGAAGCTGATCCCAAGAAGTCTTCTGGACTCACATCAGATGGCTTTGAGGGTCCTGGCTACTTATTTTAGAGTCTCAAACTCACAAAAACTATATCCCTTAAAACCCTGAAAATAAATTGGCATTAAACCTTTGAAATAAACATATTTATTTATATAAATTCATAATGATGGAAAGTTGAACCTCTCCATGGAAAACTTAGTTTTCCAGGAATGATATGAAAATATTTTTCTGTTTTTCATTTTAATATGACTTAGTCTTTACTACTGTTGGCAATCAATGTCTTGGTCTTGAGTTTTCCTGAGGTTCAAAAGAATAAATTAAATGATATTAAGGTTCAATCAAAGACTTTACTAAGGGTTTATATGATGTATGTATAGCCTGGTTAATTTGACCCGACTTTGACCTCTGTGGAAAAAATGCTTAATTAACAATTACCGACATATTTTATCAATAAACAAAATGTATAATACATTCAATATTGTTTGCTATTCATTCCTATGAAAACACGTGCAAAGCCAAGTAGGAATAATCATATTTTTATTCATCTAAATAGCAGGGGTCAGATTCAAGTCAATAAAACCGCACTATACACTTAGTACAGTCCTGTGCAGATTCCTTGTAATGTTCATCTGACAATTTTAAAAGTCAATTATCACTTACCATTGAATAAATGATGAGAAGCTTGCTAGAGTGGGATAAGTTCATTGTAGCTTGTTGTAATATTGTGATTGTACTAGTAATATTTCTATTTCAATTTTGGTTCTGTCCATCAAGATTTGTGCACTCTGATTGGCTAGAATATTGGTTTTATTTATCAATGGAAACAATTTTTAGTACACAGTTGTTTTGTAAGCTTAAGCGTAAAGTAATCTCCCTAAAAATGTTGTCTCATTTTAGAGAAAATCTTAGTTTTTTGACTAAGATTATTAAATATAAGATATAAATGAAGTATTTTAAGAATTCATGGAGGCATGAACCTAAAAGGACAAATACACTCATGTATGAATCGACTTTGCTTAATCATACAGTGTGATTTGGTTTTTAGCTCCTCTGGCCGAAGGCACTGGGGCTATTGGCTATTGTGCGTCTAGTCGTAAACTTTTTCCTTAAAAATCTTCTCCTCAGAAACGATTGGATGAATTTCAAGGAAACTTCACCCAGGAATAATCCTTGGGTGACCCTCTTTCAAAGTTGTTCAAGAATTTTTGATCAAATGACAAACATTTTTTTCCGAATATGGTAAAAAGTGAGTTTTTAGCTCACCTGAGCACATCGTGCTCAAGGTGAGCTTTTGTGATCATTGAATGTCCGGCGTCTGTCGTCCAGCGTCCGGCGTCAACAGTCTTAGTGTTTACACTATAGAGGCCACAAATATGGCCCAATCTTCATGAAACTTAGTCAGAATGTTGGCCAGGTCAGAAGGATGAACCCTATTGAAAATGGGAAGGATCTGTGCCATATCACGGGAAAAGGAGCCTTAAAGACAATTTTCTTGTTTACACTCGAGAGGCTACAAATATTGCCCAATATTTATGAAACTTGATCAGAAGGTTGATGAAGCCACAAGGATGATCCCTATTGAAAATGGGAAGGATCTGTGCTATATCACGGGAAAAGGGGCCTTAATGGCAATTTTCTTGTTTACACTTTAGAGGCCACAAATATGACCCAATCTTTATGAAATTTGGTCAGAATGTTTGCCAGGTCACAAGGATTAACCCTATTGAAAATGGGAAGGATCTGTGCCATATCACGGGAAAAGGGGCCTTAATGACAATTTTTTTTGTTTAAACTCTAGAGACCACAAATATGGCCCAATCTTCATGAAACTTGATCAGAATGTTGGCCAGGTCACAAGGATTAACCCTATTGAAAATGGGAAAGATCCATATCAAGGGAAAAGGGGCCTTAATGACAATTTTCTTGTTTAAGCTCTAGAAGCCACAAAATTTAATATAATTCAATTTTTTTGAAACATGGTCAGAATAATGGCTAGGTCACAAGGATGAACCCTATTTAAAATTGGAAAGATCCATGTCATATCGCGGGAAATGGGGCTTAAATGACAATTTTTGTGTTTACACTCTAGAGGCCACAAATATGGCCCAATCTTTATGAAACTTGGTCAGAATGTTGGCCATGTCACATAAAACTAGTTTAGAAAAGGCTAGAAATTTATGCAGTGATCTTAGAAATAGAGTTATGTCTTTCTTTGAAAAAATTTAATGATCATTTAATGATCTTTCAAGCATTTAATTTTGCTAAGGGAAAAGTCAAAGAGACGAAGGTGAGCGATATGGTCCTCTTGTTTAAGATTCTAATTGATGGATACCTATCATATTTTACACGAATGATCCTTGGGTGACCTTTATCAGTCTACAAAAAATTATTGTGATTGGATATAAAATATGTATTTTATGGGCGGAGGTCATTTCTCTTTATGCTAAATAGTGGAAACTTTGAAAATCATTTTCTCAGAATATAAGTGATGGGTATCAACCAAATTTCACTGGAATGATACTTGAGTGACACTTTATCAGTCTACCAAAAATTATTGTGATCGGATGAAAAAAATGTATTTTATAGGTGGAGGTCATTTCTCTATATGTTGTATCGTGGAATATTTCAAAATCATTTCTCAAAATGAAACTAATGGTTATCGACCAAATTTCACTGCAATGATCCTTGAGTGACCCTTTATCAGTCTACCAAAAATTATTGTGATTAGATGAAATATATGTATTTTATGGGTGGAGGTCATTTCTCTTTATGTTATAGTGGATACTATGAAAATCATTTTCTCAGAATGTAAGTGATGGGTATCAACCAAATTTCACTAGAATGATACTTGAGTGACACTTTATCAGCCAAAAATTATTATGATCAGATTGAAAATATGTATTTGATGGGCGGAGGTCATTTCTCTATATGTTATATAGTGTAAGCTTTGAAAATCATTTTTTCAGAATGTTACTAATGGATATTAATCAAACTTCATTGGTATGATCCTTGGGGACCCATTTTCATGGAGCCAAAAAATTATTGTCATTGGATGAGAAATATGTTTTTATGGGCGGAGGTCATTTTTATGCCCCCATATCAAGAGATCGGGGGCATATTGTTTTACTCATGTCTGTCTGTCCGTCCGTCCATCTGTCCAAAAACTTAACCTTTGCCTTTTCTCCAAAAGTATTTGACATACAAATCTCAAATTTGGCATGATGAAAGATCTCAATGATCCGCATCTGCTAGTACCAAAGTCAAGGTCATGTGACAAGGTCAAGGTCATCTGTCAAGGTCAAACTTTGAAAAAAAATTGCTGTTATGGGGCATTACTGTTTCACAAACACATCTTGTTCTATATGTTATAAAGTGGAAACTTTGAAAATCATTTTCAACATCAGTAGAACCCAAAATATCTAAAAATCTAGTCAAAACTTTGATTTGCTATTACAAGAATTTCAAGCCTGTGGAGTGACCCAAGCCATTCATGGCTTTCTAGTTAGTTTCATATCTTTACGAAATCAACAAATATTCTCTTCATCTCATGAATACACTGACTGCAATTATATAACTGAAATGCTGATGAAAGTGGTATTTAACTCTTCACAAGTGTACTTCATATACATAGGGCTACAGATAGAGGAGATTTTCTGGATATTAGATCAAAGTATTTTTAAAATTATACTTCAAACTTTGTGTTGTTGGTACTCATTGGAATTGTCTCCTTAAAACAATTTCAATGAGTACCCACAACATAGTGTTTCATTGAGAAATGAAAATTTGAGACTGGCTTTACCCCCTCTTATCTGTACCTTTCTATACACATTATATATGTGACCCGTCACACGAAAATGGACCATCTGGGAGTCTGTTAAATAAATATTTGAAAAAAAAATTGGGTCTAGCAAAGGCCAACCAGAGGTTGCATTTCAAATGTTCTTTCACAGGAAGGTAGATTGATTATTCTAGATTCGGAAAATGAGTGCAAAAAGTTTCGACCCTAGTCAGTCTGTGCATTCCGCGCAGTCTGACAAGGGTCGGCACTTTATACATTCCCAGATGGTTCCTTTCTCGCGTGATGGGTCACATATATATATATTAATTTTTAGCTCCACTGGCTGAAAGCCACTGGGGCTATTGTCATGGCGTGTCCTTCGTGTGTGTGTGCGTCCGGTCGTAAACTTTTCTTTAAAAATCTTCTCCTCAGAAACTACTGGATGAATTTCAACAAAACTTCACAGGAATGATCCTTGGATGACCCTCTTTCAAAGTTGTTCAAGAAATTTTGATCCAATGAAAAACATGGATTAAATGGGGGTGGCTAATTTCCAAATATGGTAAAAAGTGAGTTTTCTCAGATTCTAATCAATGGATACCAATAAAATTTTATATGAATGATCCTTGGGTGACCCTTTATCAGTCTACAAAAAATCATTGTGATCGGATGTAAAATATGCATTTTATGGGCAGAGGTCAATTCTCTATATGTTATAACGTGGAAACTTTAAAAATCATTTTCTCAGAATGTAACAAATGGATATCAACCAAATTTCACTGGAATGATCCTTAAGTGACCCTTTGTCAGTCTACAAAAAATGATTGTGATTGGATGGAAAATATGTATTTTATGGGGGGAGGTCAATTCTCTATATGTTATATAGTGTAAAAATTGAAAATCATTTTCTTGGAATGTAACCGATGAATATCACATACCAAATTTCACTGGAATGATTCTTGAGTGACCCTTTATCAGTCTACAAAAAATCATTGTGATCAGATGAAAAATATGCATTTTATGGGCAGAGGTCATTTCTCTATATGTTATATAGTGGAAAATTTGAAATCATTTTCTCAGAATCTTATTTTTGGATATCAACCAAATTTCACTGGAATGATCCTTGAGTGACCCTTTATCAGTGTATTAAAAATTATTTCGATTGGATGAAAAATATGTATTTTATGGGCGGAGGTCATTTCTCAATATGTTAAATAGTGGAAACTATGAAAATCATTTTCTCAGAATGTAACTGATGGATATCAATCAAACATTTTTGGTATGATCTTTGGATGACCTATTATCATGCAGCCAAATATTATTTTGATTTGATGAAAAATATGTCTTTTAAGACTGGAGGTCATTTCTCTATTTGTTATATAGTTGAAACTTTGAAAATCATTTTCAACATCAGTAAACCCTAAATATCTAAAAATCTAGTCAAAACATTTATTTGTTTTTACAAGAATTTCTAGCCTGTGGAGCGACATAAGTCATTCATGGCTTTCTAGTTTAAAGATTTTTCTGTATCCTAATAACCTTTTGATATTGAAAAAATAGTAAAAAACAAACTGTTTATGACACAATGTTCAATTTGAAATGGTTTTAGAAAACATTATGTAGAAGAAAAAAATCTTGATACAGACATTTACCCATATTTCATGAAATATTTTCTATTCTGGTTTTGGTTTGAACCTTTTCACTTTACATTACTGGAAAACAAGTTCTTACAACTTAAAATTAATACCACTCTGTTCTGCCTTCTGAATATGACAGCTTTCATTCCAGAAATGTGTGCTATCTTATTGTATCATCATAAAAGCTGCCGTCATAGCGCAGTTGGTAGGGCGATTGACTGTCAATCTAGAGGTCCGGGGTTCGATCACTGACGGCTGCACTCATTCTTTCTGACTATTTGTCTCTCACCAATGGGTTGATAATTGTTTACCTATGTGAGATAGCAGCTGGAGGCTAGGAAAGGATGTGATGGTTGTACTGGTGAGAGGAATACCAGGAAACCATTGTTAGTTGCTCCAGCCGCTGCAATATAACTCAAAAATGTTGAAAGCAGCGTAAAACTCCATTAAATTGAATGTATCATCATAAAATTTTTTATCTTTTTCCTTGCAGATGGAGAACAAAACAGAATTTAGATTTTGCATTTCTGATGTTGTATGCACGTTTACGAGGGTTTTACTATGTACAGGTAAGTAAAGCTTTATTTTATCTCATTACCAGATAAAATTTTTGCTTTGTTATATAAAACATCTATTCATAAAAATCTTACTAGTGCTAACATTTACACAGTACCCAGATGGTCTCTTTTCCCCAGACAGGTCAAATGGCAGCTGAATATAACTCAGCGCAATGCAGTTATAACTGCCTATATGTTTATAGGCAGTAATAACTGTTTTGGGCTGAGCCATCAATGTAACTATGGTTCAACTTGACCCAAATCTGAGATGTACCGGTAAGTTAGCATTATTTCAGCAGTTTTGCAAAATACAATAATTCCCTTAGAAAATTTTTAAAGTACAATGTATTTGAAATACTTTCCCTCCTAAGTAATTAAATTCTCTTCTGAGCATCATCCTCTTGACCCAAAGGTCCTGAGTTCCTTTTCCTGGAGGGGCTATTTATCTTGGTTCTTTCAATGACCAACACATTCGGCACAAATACTAGTAAATTTTCCAGGAAGCAGAATTGAGAAGGGATAAATCTAAGTTGTAAGTACTGGATTCCCAATCAATGTAAAATAAAAAGGTTTGAACCAAACCTATCTCAGATTGTCCTTTTTTCCCTGACAGGTCACTTATTGATAGCTTAGCTCAAAACAGTTGCAACTGCCTATATGTTTATACTGTTTTTCATTTAGCTACAATATATTCATGATTTCACTTGGCCCAAATAAGAAAGATAAAGTTAATATTATTCTAGCAGTTTTGCAAAATCCTATCCGTACCCAATGATTTCTTAGCATGGTCCGTTTGTAGTGATGGGCAGATTAATCAATTATAATCGAAAATCAGTTGGTTTTGGCTTCTTGTTGTGATAATTGACTAAGAAATTTCATAATTGATTAATCAGGTCTTTATACATAAATGAAAGCCATTATATTTTATGACGGAATTGACATCAGTTTGATGGCTCACCATGGAGTTTGTAGAAAAATCCAAAGGATGAGTCTTCAGGTCATGAGTTTTAACTAAACTTTCATATTCTATTCTTCAAAGGATGATACTTGGAGTGCTGTATTATTTTCTAAGAAAACGATTGCACAATCAATCAATACAATCATTTATTGATTTAGTCTTCCAAGTAAAAATTATTATCGGTTGTGATTTGAAACCGATTGCCCAACACTATCTGTTTGTAATACTTTCTAACAGTTATTAAATTCTCTTCCCTGCTTAGTTAGAAGATGATATAGTTGCCAAACCTGGTTATATTTCTGTGATGAAAACTTACGCAGATCAACAGAAGGGGACAGAATGGGTGCTACTGGATTTCTCTAGTCTCGGTTTTATAGGTGAGTTTATATAGAAATTTTTATAAAACTTACGCAGAACAACAGAAGGGGACAGAAGTGGTGCTACTGGATTATTCTAGTATTGGTTTTATAGGTGAGTTTATATAGAAACTTCTATAAAACTCATGCAGATCAACAGATGCGGACAGAATGGGTGCTACTTGAACTTTAGTCACAGTTTTATAGGTGAGTTTATATAGAAATTTCTATAAAACTTAGGCAGATCAACAGAAGAGGACAGAATGGGTGCTGCTTGATTTCCTTAGTCTTGGTTTTATAGGTGAGTCGATAAAAAATTCTATAAAATTTATGCGGATCAACAGAAGGGAATAGAATGGGTGCAACTGGATTTCTCTAGTCTCGGTGAGTTAAACAGTTATACGCAAAAGGTGGCACTAGATTTCTAGAAATGCTATCTACAACACCTGTAAATGTACATTTAACCCATGTCCACAATATTGCAAGGATTTGAAAATCCTTGAGAAAAAAAGAAGGAATTTCTTATTTCAAGTAATTTTAACTATCCACAATTGTTTCTTCAACAACTGCCGCCGCAGTACTACAGTTGGCATTCAAGCATATGGTCCAGGGTTCTATCCCCTTTGGCAGCACTATTCTTTCTTGATTATTTGTCTCGCATCAATCGGCTTATAAATATAGACCTATGTAGGATAGCAGCTGGAGGTTAGAAAGGAATGTAATGGTAGTACTGGTGAGAGAAATACCAAGAATCTATTGTTTGGCGCCTAAGCCACAGAGATATGACTGAAAGGTTGTTAAAAGTCTGTCAAACCACATAAACGAACAAATTCTTTATCAGCTGAAATTTGCAACTTCATTGACATAGAAAAATTCTAAAATTGTTGCTGTCCAGTTTAAGTATAAATCAAATTTAGTTACCCTAGCTCATTTTGTTTCAACCAATATTTCTCTTTATTTTCAGGAAAGTTGTTCAAGTCCTCCCAAATCCCAGCTATTGTTGAGTTCTTTTTGATGTTTTACCAAGATAAACCCTGTGATTGGCTGCTTGACCACTTTTTGTCTGTGAAAGTCTGCAGTCCAGAAAAAGACATGGTAATAACACATTCCAATACACATAAGGCACCCTTAATTATTAAGACTTTCAATTTAAGCCTAAAAATCTTAAGCCAAAACAGTATTAAAGATTTAAGTAAATATTTTTTTTGAGAAATTTACAGCAGATCGATTTTCCTTGAACAGGCGATGCCTCAAAATAGTTTTATGTACTTAGTTGTTGCTATGCTAAATTAAAACTTTGACAAAACTTTCACTAAAATCAAAACGCTGAAAGCTTTCTATGCTATCATTGTGAGTCAGTATTTATTTTGAAAAACATAATTTTAAGACTATCCTGAAAAGATAAAATCAAGTGGTTCAGACTAAGATCAGACTGCACATATCTGCTTACTGATCTTTGTCTATACCTCCTCCCAAAGTAGGAATATTCGGGTTCCGTCTGACAGGAGTAAAATTTCTTTAATGTAATTATAAATTTCCTCTGTTTGCCCTGTTTAATGGAAGTTTGTTTGTGTGTCCGCACATTCAATAACAAAAAAGTGCAGTGTAGAAATAATTGGTGTATTGTAAATATTTTGTTTATCCCAGTAGTTACCTTATGGTGTTGTTTTCAGAAACACTGTGATAGAATGAAAGGTGAAATAAGAAAAAGATTTAAACCTTCTTTATTTCAACATGTTGGTATGCAGTCTTCATTGAAGGGGAAAACACAAAAGTTGAAGGTGAGCTACATTTTGCAATGACTAGGAAACAAGTTAAACCTCGATAAATCTCTCATGATGCTTTCTAGAACCTGTATGCCAAGAAATGTTGGCCATTTGACAAAGTAAGATTGATAGCCATTCTCAGAAAATGAACATGATTGATTGCTTGATTGAATTGGGTTTTAGCTGCTTTTAACATTCTTTCAGTCATATCACTGTTGCCTGAGCACCTAGCTATGGATTCCTGGTATTTATCACACCAGTACTACCATTTCATCCTTTCCTAGCCTCCAGCTTGTATCCCACATAGGTCTATGATTATCAACCCATTGGTGCGACACAATTAGTTGGAAAGGATGAGTGCCGCTGTTAGGGATCAAATCATGAACCTTTTGAATGAAGGTCGGACACACTACCAGCTGTGATATCATTGCGGTGGAAATGGACTTGAACAGTGATTTCTTGATCTTGCATACCTTAGTTAAATCTTTATCCTTTATTAGAGATTTCAAACTTGTCAACATTTAAAGAGACCACAGACAACAATAAAGAGTGGGTGCAATTTGAATTAATTAAATTTAAGTTGTTGTCATCAAGATTCATATGTTCTGATTCACTAAAAAAATGGCTTTATTAATCAATGAAAACAATTTTGAATATGCAGCTATTTTATAATCTTACCCACAAAGAAGTCCCAGATCTGATTTGTTATGAATAAATCTTAACAATCTTGTGTCTTGAAATTAAATAATATAATATGAAGAGAGTATTTGTCGATTTCATAGAGGAATGACACTCAAATACACTCATGGATGAATCCAATTTCGTATGTGCACAATGCCAAGACTTTTATTAGCTCTGTATGCAAACCTAATCAGAGTCCCCACTGTTGGCCAAGTCCCTGCTCACAACCAGAGAATGTTCACAATAAAGTTATTGGCTGAAAAGGAAGCTAAATATCTGTCAAGCACAAATGAAGAGTGACATGAAATTGTTGGAAGTGTCCATCAGATACTCAAACATGTTAAAAAGATATGATAAGTTAATGGACCTGTGTTAGATCTGCAACATGGGGGAACTCGTGATCTTTCAAATTGTTGACCAAGGTATCCATATGATATATTCAGAAACATAGTTTAAGACTGTTAAAGTTCATTACTTTCGAAAGTTGCAGAACTATTACAGGTCCACTATTTTTATGAAGTATACGGCTGAAAAGGGAATCTGAATATCTCTCCATGACACATGCAAAGTGATATGAAATTGTTAGAAGTGTCAGGCACATGCTCAAAAATTGATTTTAGTTGTGTCTAATTTTGTGCATTCTGATTGGCTGAAAAATGGATTTTTTCCCAAATGAAAAATATTGTGAGCATGCAGCTATTTTATAAGCTTTAACACATTCCTGTTTTACAAAATTTAAGACCTGTCCAAATTCAAAGATTTTGAAGACGAAAATTTAAATTGAATTTATTTTGAAAAATAACCATTCAGTAGGGTAGAAAATAGTGTGGAAAAAGACGAAATTGCTTGTCAAAAGCAATTTCTTCTTTTTTCACAATGTTTTCTCAATCATAAAATCACAGACACGTAAAAAGCAGGGATTAAACAGGAAAGGGTTAACACAAAAAAGTCACATTAGAAATCTGTCATTATGGTAAAATCTTTACACTATTGCTTCATGATATTAAACTAAAGATATGAAGAGAATATTTGTTGATTTTATCACATTTCTGTATGAATCGGCTTAACATATTCATACAGTGTGATTATATTTTAAGTTTCATACCTGCATGAAACCAACAAATGATATCTTCCTCTTTTAAATGTGTTTTGAAATACATTGATGTAGAATAATGTTGTAGCTTTAACGGTAAGGTATTCTTCATTTAAAATTAGTTGCTACAGAATATAATGGTGGAATCTACTTTGTGAGTACTAAAATTCACGTATTTGAAGATGGGTGAATTGTCTTTTTATACTTCAAAAGGTTTTCTTCCCTAAAAAGATAGATATTTTAAAGAAAAGAAATCATCAACTAAAAACTTTTTTCTGTAACTGCTTTGAATTCGGACTAGGTCAACCCTTATCACATTGGCTGTGACATATTCCTGCTTTAAACAAAACTTAATCAGACTGTAAACACCAAGATCGGCCTGCACAGACAGGGAGTCTGATCTTAGCCTTCACTGCCTGCTATGTTTGTATTTAATAATGGTGGGAAAACTTGATCCATATTGGTACAATATTTGGAGGGGTCAGTGCAACACTATTGTAAGTGCCTATATATTATTAGGCACTTACAATAGTGTTGCACTGACCCCTCAAAATGACCTGATAATTTACTATTTGTTTGAAACAAAAAAATTTAAATTCAGCAGAATAAGGGGATAAAGTTTGTTGTCAGGTAGTGGGTAAATCTTATTTCTCTTCCATCCTACAGGATAAAGATTTTGGTAAGCAGGCGATCTACAGAGCGCATGTGAACCCACCAGCTACCATACATAGTTCTATGAAGTCCTACCAGAAGTATTTTCTATCTAAAGCCTATATAGGTGAAGATGTTTTCTGGGGTCTTACTCCGGCGGAAGGGGACACTATAGAGTTTAAATTTAACCCTCATATAGAAATTGCAAGGTGAGTGGATCCTTTTCTAATTTTAGCTTGGCTGTTTTCAAACAAAAAGACAAGCAATTGTCATCACTTTCGGTTGTGTTTGATAGTGTTACTGTGGCAAGCTTCTAAAAAGATCAGAACTTTGTTTCTACTTAAGATATTGGCTTTAAACATGGCATGTGTGTTCACCATTACAAGAAAAAACTATACTACCAAAGAGGATAACTAGGAGTTTTTCGATGTATGTTGAAAATATAAGACTTGTTTGAAATTTAAATGAAAAATGAATGCTATACACCTGCAAAATGAATGTTTTAGAGGAAAACTGGAATCGGCCTGTCTGTCCATCGTTCTGTCTGTGGACATAACTATCAACTTTATGTCACCCACTCCTCCATCAATTTTCATTTGCTAGTAATAAAACTTAATGCAAACATTAGTCACCTGATGAGATTTTGCAAGACACAATTTTGGACTCTCAAATCCCATTGATTCATGAGTCATTTCCCCTTGAACTTAGATTTTTTTCTTTTGCCTTTGTACACATATATTAGTAAGTTTGTGTTGCAATATCCTCCTTTAGTTTTCATTCAATTGAAATGAATTTTTTTACAAACAATGAAGATATGTTTAAGTTTTGAAAAACATAATTAGAAATAACTTTGCTAGCTTTAAGAATTACCTCCTCTTGAAATGAGTCATTATTTTCCTTTTTTGTACATATATAGCAATAATTTTGTGTTGCACACTCATTCAGATTTCCTTCATTGATTGTGCATTGGAAATGTCCTGTTCCACTTAATCCTAATTTTTCTGTTTAAGAACAAAATCTCTTATTATTTCACGATCAACTAGTATCTCATTACTCTTAAAGCACTTGTGGGGTTATGAAGTCACATACTGTGACAAGCTCCAATTTGAAATAACATCAAATCCTGAAATTACACTGGAAAGGGTTAATATAAATAATGTATGTGTTTTATGGGCTAATGTTTTTAACCCTTTCCCAAACGGCAAAAATTTAGAGTTGTCCCATTTGAAAGCTGCTGCAGACGACAAATTGGATGCTACTTAAGGTATAATTTGACAATATTATAGCTCAGAAAACATTGAGACAAACGGAGAAAATGCTGTTTATCAGCATTTTCTTCTTTTGTCTCAATGTTTTCCCACGCCAATTCTATCAGGGACGTCAAAACCAGGTCTTGTTTTGGAAAGGGTTAAGTATCCCTATCAACAATATTTCATAAAAGTTCTCATGGAATAGAGATTTTGTCATATCATTTTAATCCTCACCCTGTTCCCAAGCATTTTCCTGCTGTACACAAAGCTGTTGCAGACAGTATAGACTAAGATCAGCCTGCATATACATGCAGTCTGATCTTCACCTACACTGCCTGCACTTTACTTAATTCTTATGCCTATGCATCAATAAGATCGAGGGGGATATTGTTTAACTGTGACTGTTTATCTATTTGTCTTTCTGTCTGTCTGTCTGTCTGCACAGAATTAACCAAAGAACTTAACATTGCAAATTACTTCAAGGCTATGAAAGGTACAATGCTCATATTTGGCATGATCATAGTTCTCAAGAATATGCACCTGTAGATACCAAGGTCAATGTAATGTGATAGATCAATGTCATCTGTCAAGGTCAAAAGCTAAAAAAATTTGCTGTTTTGGGGGTATTTGTGTTTTACACACGCATCTTAATGTGGATAAACTTGAGCCAGACATGTTGAAATATCCCAAATGTTCATAATATATTTTTCAAAACAGTTTGAATTTAGCTTGATTTTGGTAACAACTGTAAAACCCTACTTAAACCCTGACAATTTTTATGCTGCTTTAATAGCGTTCTTTATCTGTGTACACATACCCGTACATAAATAACTTTTTAGTTTGATAAGCCCTTATCAAGCTGAAATTAAATTTTGTTTCAACTATTTAACCTGAATTGTTTCCAACATAGGACTTTCAATACTGGGACCCTAAGTAGTACCCCTGTCTTGTATAAGTGTCTGTTGACTTAGATGAAATATTTAATTGGTTGTAATCACAGGGCAATTAAGGGTTTTTTCTTGTTTAACCCTTTCCTGTTTTACAAAATTTTGGACCTGTCCAAATTCAAAGGTTTTGCAGATGAAAATTTAAAGCGGATTTCATTTGAAAAATCACCATTCTGTAGGCTAGAAAATAGTGTGGAAAAAGAAGAAATTGCTTGTCAGAAGCAATTTCTTCTATTTTCACAATATTTTCTCAATCATAAAATCACAGGCACGTAAAAAGCAGGGATTAAACAGCAAAGGGTTAATGTGTATATAAAAGCATTTTAACGTTTTCAAAACAAGAAAAAAAACGTCAAAATGCCCTATGGTTGAAATGGTGTAAGAAATAACAGGAGACCATGGGTAGGTAAGTATATGCAAAAGCAATATAACTCCCAATAAAAGTCGCGTTGAACCACGGATAAAAAAACATGAATCAAGACAGTATTTTTGGAGTCTGCTTGTGACATTTTCCACAATTTCACTTGTATGCAATGTTTAGGCTCTGATTGGTTTATGCAGTCACACAGGCTGATCAGAGTCTTCACTCTGCTCTCAATACATAAGCATGAACATATAGTCTCTGTTCCCAATCAGAGAATACTTCTGATAGACCATGTTGCTATCTAATCTTCTCAATGTGTGACCATCTTGCCTGCGAGAAATTGTTAGAAAATGTCTTGCTCAGATCCATTGAGATGGGTCAGGATAAAAGAATTGTGAGTGTCCATAAATATATCGAGGGCTTACTGCAAGAACATAGTATGTGACTAAAAACATACTTTGTTTTTGCGTTAACTCCTAGATATAAGCATTTAAAGTGGAAGAGGACAATAGCATTATTTGAGGGAAGTGAATAATTTTTGGTATATATGTAATCCTTAAGTTAATACGATCTCAACAGCGTATATTTTTTGCTTTTTTATTTAGAAATAATGCTACCATGATGTCGTAAAATTCACAATTTGGCGTGCTTTCTACATAGTACCCTATTCCCATTTAAATGCACAGTGTAATTTAATTCAAGACGTTTGCGTTCGGCAAATTGCACTTAAAATAAGCTTCATGAACGGTCATAACCTAAAATGCTATACAAAATATAAAAACATGTGAGTTGATAGAATTCAATTTTCACATATTTTACTGTTCCAAAAATCTCGTTTTTAACAAAATTTTACAAAATTTGCCCGATGATTTTTTTCAAATTTTGATATTATATTCTCCAATTTTAGTTTGGTTAACAGGAAAAGATTTAACAACTTTCACCACACAGATTTTTTTATAATTTAGATTTAAAGGTTGATATTTTGATGTTAAATCTATGACCTTGACAGTCAAATTATGCCTATTAAGTTTCTTTCTTTATATTGATTAATTTGCGATATATAAGTATATAAAGATAAAAGTTCCAAGACGTGTTCAATAGCCTTTGAGGAAAAGGCCCTCAAAATTTCATTCCAATAAACTTAAAACTTCTCGTTACACATGAATTTACCCAACACAAGTGTTGATGATCTATGACATCAGTAAGAATTACGTCGATTTGTAAATGAACACTGATTTTTGTAAGTTTTTATCGCATGCTCGGTGTTATGAGGTTTCTATTAATTAACACATTAAAACACTATTTTTGAGGGAGTGATATCATTTCAATTAAAATTGGAAAATCCCACTGAATTTTTATAAAAAACGAAAAATCTTTTCGACGTTTACTTTTTCTATATACAGAAATCTTTGAAATACTTTTAGTGAAGTATGTCGAAAGAATTTATCAAATTTTTTGACTTTCTGCATTTGTCTTTTTCCAAATTTCAACATTAGGGCAATTAACTTCAACTATAGTAGAAATTCCGTACGGTGAAATGCCACTTTAAGATGCAAGCATATAAAACGGAAATAGGCAAAAGAAATATCAAATTTCAGACAAATATCTTTGGACCAAATTTAAAAAATGAGTTTAATGCTATTTTTTCGGGCCGCAAATTTTTGAAAATTTAACTTTGATTCATTCACATGTTACTGTCATTGAATATAAGTATTTCCTGATAACATGTCAATGTATCCAATTTATTTGGCGTCATTTTGGTGTTTTCCATAGAATTGAATCACCTTAAATACCATCAAGTAAGCGTTAAAAAAGGTATAGGGTAATTTGTGAAAAACATGCGAAATCGTCATTTTAATGACATCATGGTAACATAAATTCTGATTTGAACCTTAAAAAAATATACAGTAAAACTCGTGTTAAGCGACCACTTAGGGGACCACCTAAAAGCGGTCGCGGGATTGTCGCTTAATACAAAATACCATAATAAATGTGACTGTTCATTTTGATCACATTTATAGATTGTCGGTCAAGTCTTACTGAATCCTATGATGTTCAAACCCATAACAATCGTCTTAAGATGATTCTAATGGGCTCCAACAACATAAGATTGAAAAATAACCAATTTTTCGTTAGGAAGTGACTAGCCGTACGGGTCCCTATGGCTAGTCTCGTAGGCTAAACGTACGGACCCATACGGCTAGCCAGTCCTCACTGGACAGGCTAGCCATACGGGAGTTTTTCAACCAATCAGAATACAGAACGGGAATGAATAATAAATGTTAAGTAACTTCGTTTTTTTTTGTTTTTTTTTTTCATTCTGTATGTATGTGGCTCGAAAGTATATAAAATATATACAGTGCAAAAGTTTAAGTCTATTACCGGACGACAAAAGCGTAATAATATATCTTCATTGCTAAGGAAATTATTCGCTGGGCAATCAAAATGTCGCAATGTCGGAATGAACACGGACCCTAAGTTCCTGCATTTAATAATTCTAAAACTAAGATCTTCTACAAAATCTTATCACTGGAGATTTACAATGTTATTATTCTTGTGGGAAAAGGCTAGAAAGAAGGAAATTTAAATTTTCGTTGTAGTTGGAACATTACAGAAATTACACATTTAAAATGACTTTTTGTTGGAAGTTCAAAATCAAAATGCGAAAAATTCAAATAACCAAAATCTGCAAGTCGGAAAATAATTTAGTGCCTGTATGACTGTGTTAATGGGAAAAACTAAAGGTCTGAGCATATTTAAGTGTGAATTTCTTCAATTGAAATTAATACGACAATCTTAAAATAAAGAAATAGAAAGAATGCTTATTTCTTTTACCTTGATTTTTAGCGCCCGTCTCTTGTGAATTTTTCAAACCACAAATATTCTTTTTGTATCGGAAAACTTCCGTATTTGTTGAACTATTCTGGGCACGTTTACAGGTTATCGTTCGTTCTATAACATTTGGTAAAGTAAGTAAATCCTATTTCAAGTTCCCGACACGTTTGCACATTAGACAAAATTGTCAAAAAAAATGACAAACCGGTATGTCTAATATTGAGGTAAAAAATCTGATATTGGCCTCTAATTAATAACAATTAATTGCCGATTGGGCTTTGAAAATCATGAAATAATTTTTGCTCCATTCAAAAACGTGTGACATAAAATAAAGTAGTTAATTAGGTCGCTGATTGCAAAAGACTAAGGTAACAGACCATTTTACTATGATAATTGTTGTTACAGGCACTTACTAGTGTTTTATGATTATTTTCCTTTTTCTAAAGGCATAATAAAAGATAAATAATCATTGAACAATTGATAGATGAACCCGCAGATGGTATATAATCGGAAATCAAATACAGTATTCTGATTGTTTGAAAAACTCCCTTACGGCTAGCCTATCCAGTGAGGACTGGCTAGCCGTACGGGTCCGTACGTTTAGCCTACGAGACTAGCCGAACGGACCCGTACGGCTAGCCACTTCCTTTTCGTTAAGGTTGTCCTCTTTTTCAGAGATTTTGCTTACAGTGAAGGGGCTTCTTATGGTGGTCCCTCACTGAATAGACATGGTCGCTCGAGTAATTTCGACTGTACACCGTTTAGATCACACAAAGGCAAAGTTTCAATAGATGCCAATCTTTAAGCACTTATCTCAAAACATGCTATTGTCCTCTTCCACCTTGGTGATCACAACTAAAATTAAATTATTTTAATTAATACCCCTTTGTTTTCAGTTACCTGTTTAGGACAGGGAATATAAATCATCCATTAGACAAACTAGTCAGTACAGTAGTTGAGGTATTACCCGAGACCTCGGAGACGGAATATCAAAAGGTGGGTGAGTTTAGCGAGGAAGGAATAGCGATGGGGGATGTGCCGGATGATCTGGGTAAAATACAGGTTCTACGACTCCGAGTTTTGAGGGAGTTGGAAAACTGGGTGCTAATTAGCGAGGTAAGAGAATAAAACTCTTAAGTCTTTTGATAGAAGATGTTTTAAAAGAGAGAGAAAAAAATAGAAAAAGTGTTAAATATAAATATTAAGAAAACATTAGATATTAGCCATTTACCAAGTACAATTAAGTTTCATACAATGTGAAACATGTCGTCTAGTAAGTAAAAATTTTGAAATTTTGAAGGAGAAAAAGATAAATTGAAAACTATTTTTCTTTTCCTAGGCGAACGAAAATTTCCAAAACTTAATTTGTTTACAATTACTCATTCTCAATGGGCATTTACTTTCTATATTCTATTTCATATTAATCTTTATAGTATAATTCAAGATAAAAGGTAAGAGGTTAAAACAGTTTCAACAATTTCAATTTCTTATTGTTTGTTTATAAGGTCTCCTAGTGAAACCTTTAAAACTGTTAAAAATCTTTAATTTCAGAGCAATATTAAAACTTTTTCATTACATTTACCCAGAAAACACCAAAAAGAGCCTGTAATTAAATTCTTAATCAAAACATTCATATTTGCTCTGGCTGTGCTTGCTCTAAGCAAGTAATGGATTTTATTATGCTCCCCGAAGGGAGAGCATATAGCCGCCGCTTTGTCTGTCCGTCTGTACGTCCGTAATTCCGTCCGTCCGTCCCCACCTATTTCTCCATAACCCCTGGGCCAAATTGAATGAAACTTATCATGTGAACTCCCTATGATATAGTGATGATGCATCTGTGACGGTTTTTGGATTTGAGGCCTCGTCACGGGAAAAGGGGACTTAGGGTAAAAAACAGTTTTTGTCAAATTTCTCCTAGGCTAACAGTCAGAATTTAGTGAAATTTCATATTTGAGTAGCAAATCAGATGCCCTTTACTATTAACAATTTGAAATTAACGTAAAAAAAGTATATCATGGGAAAAGGGGGCTTAATGTTTGTTACCTTTACGTTAGCGCGTAAAATACAGTTATTCTTTCATTTCTCCTAGTCTTATGCTCAGAATTTGATGAAATTTCACATTTGAGTAGCAAATCAGATGCCCTTTACCCTAAACTATTTGGAATTTGTGTCTTAGAATATGTCATGCAAAAAGGGGGTTTAATGTTTGTTACCTTTATGTTAGCTGTATAAGATAACAGCTTATTTGAGTCTTTGAAATCTGACCACAGAGCATATCTCCTAAAGTACAATAGCTATCAACTTCAAACTTTATGGGTGGATAGATCTTATGGAGGAGAAGTGCAGTGCACAAGAACTACAACTCTTGCTTGCATAATTTTGGAGTTATTGCCCTTTGTTATTTTTGATACTTAGATTATATCTAGAGCATATTTCCTAAAGTATAATAGCTATCAACTTGAAACTTTATGGGTGGATAGAACTAATGGAGGAGACGTGCTATGCACATGGACTACAACTCTTGCTTGCATAATTTTGGAGTTACTGCACTTTGTTATTTTTGATACTTAGATTATATCTGGAGCATATTTCCTAAAGTATAATAGCTATCAACTTGAAACTTTATGGGTGGATAGATCGCATTGCGGAGAAGTGCAGTGCACAAGAACTACGACTCTTTCTTGCATAATTTTGGAGTTATTGCCCTTTGTTATTTTTGATACTTAGATTTTGTCTTGAGCATATTTCCTAAAGTATAATAGCTATCAACTTCAAACTTTATGGGTGGATAGATCTAATGGAGGAGAAGTGCAATACACCAGAACTATAACTCTTGCTTGCATATTTTTGGAGTTATTGCCCTTTGTTATTTTTAATACTTAGATTAAATAGGAGGTAAATCTTGGACAGTACAAAAGAATCTTTAATCTATTAGGCTTCAGTTTACTATCAAGCTTTTGTGGCGGGGGATGTCCATGTCCAACATGGATCTTGTTTTTGTGACAATGCCTTATTCGGGGAGCATAATCCGTCTCTGACGGCTCTTGTTCTGCAAAACAAAATGCATAACTTGATTTAAGCTAATATGGCAACCATAACATAAGATCAAACAGTGTATAACATCAAAAAATGACCTTGGTATGACTGTTGGTTAAATTTAAAAAAAAGGAATTTTGACAAAGGTAGCCTTTCTTTACTCTTTATTTTTTCATATTGTACACTAAAAGGCCTTTATTTTCTTACATTGGAGCCTTTATAAAAAAAATCTGTTTTTGATTTGGTCTACTAGGAGGCCTGCTTTATAGTTATGTTGAAATATTAAACTTTGTTTTAAAGATTCATCACTTTGGTCAAGGAAGACATTGTGTGTAGCCAAAAAATAATAATGTTATCTTTTCTTGTGATTTTTTATCAAATATTTCCTTAAATTGTTGTTTTTTCAGAGGACTTAAGAAAAGTGGTAATTGTTTGATGATATATTTATACCCCCAAACCTATATTTAGGGGGTATGTTGGAGTACTAGTCAGCTTGTCTGTTGGTCGGTCCGTCTTAAGCTTTTTTTTGTCCGGAAGTTTTCTCAGCAACTGATGGGTGGATTTCATTGAAACTTTACAGATGTGATCAGTATCAGGCAGATATGTGCAAGTGATATTTTGGTTATGATCCATTGACTTTTGAAAGAGTTTTGTCCCTTTGATGGAAATGGCTAATCCTAATGGCAAGCACTTGTAGGGGGGGGGGGGGGGGGGGGAATTAGTCTGTTTTGCCACAGTCCAGCTTGTCATGCTGAACAAGGAATTTTCATCAGATTCTTCAAACTTTCACAGAATTATTGTTCTAAAAAAGGATAATTTTTTTTGAAATGGGTCCCCTAGCTGCCTCATGGTCTAGTTTTATAAGCCCTTGATTCATGATGTGGTTGCCTGCAGTTTGATCCCTGTGAGTTAATGGGAAAAACACTTAATAACCAGCCCCAGTCCACCGAGCTGGAGAATTGAGTAGCAGTTGGTTTAAATCCCTGCCTCTCTCTAGAGGGTGTTAAAACATCTTGATAGGATGTTCAAGATTGACTCTATAAGCTTAAGCTTTTATTGCAATCGAACTAATGTAAATTGGTATCAAAAAGTCTCAAAGTATCAAAGGAAAAGATATCTTATGAAAATTTGATAAAGATATTTTAATAATTGAAGTAAAGTTCCCGGTTATCAGATTGTTTCCTAACTTTCACAGAATGAATGATCCATCATAAAAACCATTTATTGGTTATAACAATATTTTGATGTAACTTATAATTGCCTTGGTCAATAGAGTATGATTATACCCTAAGTTTACAATATCTTTTTACAATAAATTTGGTATATCCTATTCTGTTATTTTCCTTTTTATCATAGTTCACCTCTTTTCTTTTTACAGATTCATATCGTAGAGAAAAAGAAGAAAAGCTGACAGTAGCTAGGGCTTCCGTAGACAATATGCAATAAATCAAAGTTGTGCCAGACTCTTTTATAATTGTGTTCACTTTGTACGGAATGTTTTTAAGTCACATTTATTCTCACCAAAGTCCTTACTATTTGTAACCCTTCATGCAAAAATGAAGATCTTGGACCTCCTTAGATATATTGATGTCTCAGTACAAAAACAGTTATACCTGCCAATTAATTCAAAGGCAGTTCTAGCTGATTCACACTGAGTCCAAAAATTATTCCAAAGGGAATCAAATAAACACTATGAAATAATATACTGTACTCTTTTTCGATATTTCGGCTAATGCCTTTTTTCTAGAAATATTACATCTAATTTCTTGAAAAAGGCATTAGCCGAAATATGGAAAAAGAGTGTATTATTTTAAAGTGATTTACACTGAGCTGTCAATATGCAATAATTCTAAAAATGTTCCAGAAACTTATTTAACGGTGTTCACATGTACTGATCGTTTCTATGTCTCATTTCTTCTCAACCAATTCCTTGATTTTTATAACCCTTCATTTTTAAAGAAAAATCTTGGAAGTGCAAAAGGTACTTCTTTTTTGTAAAAGGACATCATGGAAGTGCAAAAAAAGCGTTTAATATATTTAATGTAATCTCCGTAAACATATCAATGGATTAGCATGAAACATTTGTAACTGCCTATTAACATATGTATATGCAGTTACAATTGTTTTGCACTGAGCCATGTAAAAATTTAAACTGTGCTTTTATAATAGTGTTCACTGAATGTTTTTACATCTCATTTTGATGGCTCAGCACAAAACAGTTGTAACTCCCTGTATGTTTATAGGGAGTTACAACCGTTTCGTGTTGAGCCATCGATTTCTTCTATTCAAAGTCTTTAATAATTGTAACTTTTCATGTTAAAAGGAACATGTTGGAGGTGCAAGAAGAATCAATCCTGTTCAGACTGCGCAGGCTGACCAGGTTGGAAAGTTTTTGTTATTGGAATAATTTCTGAATTTTTATACCCCCTAAAAAATGTAACAGTATATGGGAGTCAGCTTGTCAGTTAGTTTCTTGTCCACTCAATTTCCCAGTAACTAACAGGAGGATTTCATCGAAACTTTACAGATGTGATCAGTATCAGGCAGAGATGTGCAAATGATATTTTGGTTACGATCCATTGACTTTTGCCAGAGTAATGTCCCTTTGATGGAAAATGGCTTTTCATTATTGACAAGCTCTTGTATGGGGGTAATAATGCGACAGTCTAGTTTTCTCTAATCTCCATTGACTTATATACTAATTTAAAGTTGTGCTTTTATAATTGTGTTCACTTTGTACAGAAATTTTTTTACATTACATTCCCTCTCACCAAAGTCCTTACTATTTTTTGTTTATCTTTAAAGCATTTATTTCATCATTTTCATCCTTTTACTTCTCTACCCTTCTCATACTGTTCAGGATATAAAAATGAAAATTTGAAAAAAAGGCAAGTTCTCAGAAAATACTTCAAAATGCATTATGTTAAACTTTGTTGATATAATATGCAGCTTTAACCTTGGACAGTTAGAGTTAAAAAAAAGCAAAGGAAAATTGATATAATATGCAGCTTTAACCTTGGACAGTTAGAGTTAAAAAAAGCAAAGGAAAATTGAAGTTAACCAAAGTCTTTAATTTATTAATTGCATAATTTCATTTTTCATTTATAGTATCATAAAATCATAATCTATAATCTCTATCATTCTATGATAAGTATTGCAGATAGCTTTATTTTTAAACTATCTGTATTCTACTTAGGAAGAAAAAGATAAATATATTACCAGATAAATTTTTAACTAGAAAAATAATTATTATTATTATTTATTAATCCTACACATGTTGTTCATGGTATATTCCCATTGAACTCAAAGCTTTGGCAGATTGTACATCCTGCATTTTCTATTGCAATACTTTCAGTCTGGATTTACTCATGTAAATCTATTTCTACAATAAATTGATTGCCACTTGTTATATGTATATTTAAATAAAATTTATATGCGGATTTTTTAGAAATGAGAAGTTTTTGAATTTCCATTATTTAGATTAGATTTTGTTTCTTATAGATGTAAATGAACTTGTATATGAGATATTTTATGACATGTCTTTAAAATTTTTAGGTTTGATATGATTGGTTCTACATTATTTATCCACACTCTATAAATTGATAAATTTTTGATGGCTCGGGACAGCACAGTTGTAACTGCCTATAAATATAAAGGCAGTTACAACTGTTTTGCTTTGAGACATCTATTTTGGAGTATCTTGTTCTACATGTGTTTGTATTTCCATTCATTAGTCTCTAAAACTTGAACTTCATTTAGAAAAGGTCACTTTCATCTAACGCTTTAGTTAAGGTAACTTAGAAGAATACAAATTTGTGGATAAAAAAACCCAACCTTTTTTAAAGCATAAGTGTTCCACCAACGCATCTTGTTTAAATATGTATGATTTTTCAGAGACATAATTTTAAGATTAATAGACAATCATAAGAGATTTTTGTTGACAAAGGCTTTAAAATTTTGTAGGAAGATAATTTATCTCTGTTTTTTACATTCTTACGAAATTTTAAATTGTTCTCTACGGGGATGCAACAATTGTGTTAGAAGGTCCACTGTCAAGCACTTGCCTTGCGTTCAGGATGACAGAACTGTGGAAAATGTTTCAAACAAGTTCCCCTTTTTGCATACAAGAGATCTTTCAAAGTAGAGAACCATTCCTTAATCATGAATGCTTTGATTTTGAACCCTGGTCTGGTGTGAGTGAGTTGTTTTGTTCTGTTTTGTTACACAAAATAATGTGCTTAATTAAGAGAAAAGAAGTTATGGAAAACAGAAATGTATATTCGGGGGTATTTAAGGTAATTTATTTTTTTTCAGCTATGTATCCCAAATCTCTCTTTCTTCATGGCTGTAAATAAGTGTAAATGATCAAGATACATCATTTGTTCAGAAAGGTGCATATTATATTCTATAAATTTCAAATTTTGCCCAAAGGAGTTGCTTTGAGCCTATTTTGATGACTCGGCGCAAAAACAGTTGTAACTGCCTATAACAATTGCTTCAAGCTGAGTCATCTATATGAGATTTCAAACACTATCACAACAAGTACCAAGTAAGACTCTGATCAGCCTGTGCATCGGCTGAGCTTGATCAGTGTCTTCACCTCTTGCTGTGTAGAAAGCGATTTTGTTACAAATACGCAATCTGAATATGTTGCTGTTTCTGCCGCCCATTTATATGATTACCATACTAGTTTGAGGTATTGAACACGTAATAGTGCAGCAATGTTTCAGAAGTCTTGAAGTTTAACAGTGTGAACCTAGGTTTCCTAATGATTAGGTAACCTCAGCTAACATTGTAAATGATGATGTCGAGGGCTCAGCGTGAAACAGTTGTAACTCCCTATGAACATATAGGGAGTTACAACTGTTTCGCGCTGAGCCATCAATGTGTTCCAAGGTGTTTCAGAACTATTACGGGTCTACTACCTTATATCTTATCTTACTGAATGTGGATTTTGTATGAAAATAAGACAAATATTGGGACATTTAAACCAGTCTTACTCATGTATGCCCCACAATTTCCAAGTAGAATATAGGCAGTATAAACTAAGATCAGGTTGAACGTCTGTGAAGGTTGATCTTATCCTTCACTGTCTGTCAAAACCTCTTGTAATTGTCATGAATAGCAGGATGAGGCTTAAAATCATCCCATGTTATATCAAAAACTTTCAATTAGTTTATTTCACTCATGTATTAAACATGTTATTAAAACCCCTTCCTATCAAGTAGAGGGGATATATTTTGGTTTCACCGAGTCTGTCTGTGTATGTGTCTATCAATCTGCCCAAAGACCTATTAGTTTTTGGTCTTCAACTTTTTTTTACTTTAAACGGTTAAATTTCCGTGCTATTCCTTCAAAATAGATAAAACAGGGTTAAACAATATCAAAAAAAGATACAAATTACCCTTCAACTAATTGCTTGTCTTAGATTGTAAGGATTACCCATCCATGTACTTTCAAAATTGAAAAGGAGGGATCATGTTCAATACCTATCATATGCTTTATAAACATACCCGATATACCTATGGTAATGGACTAAACACCTATGTCAGAGCTCAGTTTTGAAAATACACCTGTAGTAACATGGAACTTTATACAATTGTTTACAATGACCTGTGGAGGTGCCCTAATATTTTTTGGTCACACAGGATAATTGACAATTGAACCTTGTTAAAAAAATATTTCCAAATCTATCTCAAGAAGCAATGGCCTTTCTGCACTGATAGCACTTCTACATAAATAATGCGCTGATGGGGGTTATTAACAATTCTAGATCGTAACTATTCGAATGCCATATTCCGCAGTTCAAAAAGACGCAGATCAGTACCAAAAATCAAGATCATTACAATACCATTGTAAATGCCTATATAAATATAGTTACAATAGTTTTGCACTGATGTCTTGAATTGTTAGATAAATTCAGTCTAGCCAATTTTGCACTGCTTTTGAAGAAAACTTTGAATATTTTATATCTTAGGAGCCCAAACAAAATCAATAGTACTCAATAGTCAATGTCACTAAAACATGATAAATTATATTGTGAGTCTGCAATTGAAAATATCATTCACTAGGTATTGGCAACTTGAAGGAATTTTCAACTCGGCTGTTTTCAGAGAAAACCCCAAGGTATTGCCATTACCTTAGTATTATTCCCTTTGGCATTGTTGTGGTCTTCAGCATGAAAAACTAAAGCCTTGGTCATATATCTGTTGTTTTCAAATATATCCTCATGAAACTTGGCATGTGTGTTCAACCATCACAAGAGCTATCCAGGCTATCAAGGGGTGTAATTCTGAAAGCAGTTTATGTTATGCCCCTTTTATGACATAGATTGTTTTGCATTTTCTAGCACCTGCAGCTGAGTGTTGGCACCTGTGGACTGTGCTCTGTTTAATTTTATGGTCAATATTGGTCAAAGTGGTAGTAAAACCAATTATGAACATTTTTATTCTATGTTAGTTCTTCCTGATTAGAGAATTGACATATTTTTACCCTTAAGGTAGTGGATCCGTAATAGTTCCACAACATTTTGGAACTCATGATCTTTCACAATATTGATTAAGGTTTTTCTAATAAATTCGTTGAAACCTGGTTTAACACTTTTAAAGTTCATTACTTCCGAAACATTGCGGAACTATTACGGGTCCACTACCTTAATGAGGAAATGAATAGACTAGTCAATTGTTCATTTTTCAAATGTTTAATATAAATGTTTTTTGTCAAGTTTGATTGTGGCGAGGATGACTAAGATGTCATAATGACATGATGTATGTGCAATTGTCCGTCTGTCCATTCCCTAGTCCAATTTTGTCCAATTTTGTCGTCACAATTACTCCTATATTTATGGATGAATTACAAATTAACTTGGCACTATTTGATGGTTCAGCACTAAACAGTTGTAACTGCCTAAATGTTTATAGGCAGTTACAACTGTTAAGGGCTGAGCCATTGAATTGTTCTCCATCATGATAAGATGTACTAGTTGAAAGAAATTTTCAGATAGCTCCAAGGTAAAGGTCACATCGCAAGGTCATATGTCAAAATGTTGTTTACCTTGGTGGTACTACTACTCCTACATTTATGGATGAATTACAAATTAACTTGGCACAATTCGATGGTTCAGCACTAAACAGTTGTAACTGCCTACATGTTTATAGGCAGTTACAACTGTTAAGGGCTGAGCCATTGAATTGTTCTCCATCATGATAAGATGTGCTAGTTGAAAGAAATTTTCAGATAGCTCCAAGGTCAATATCACATCTCAAGGTTATATGTTAAAATATGACTCATCTGGAGCAATGGTCAAAATTTTGCTGGCTAAATAGCAGACATCCAGGGACAACCATTAAAGTTTTGACTAGTAGCCAAAATGTTACATTGTCAAAGTTGCTTACCAACGTTTTTATCTTTTACTCACCCACCAAAAAAATATTATTTTTCTGCTATGTACATATATTAGATGACTTGCTTGGTTAAAAGATCATGTTTTAAGTATTTTGGTTAACTTTCTATCGATTTTGATTTTATATCAGTTTCTAATTATGATATCCCCCCCCACACACACACACACACCTACAAAGTGGAGGAGGTATGTTGGTTTCACCATGTCTGTGTGTCCATCAGTTTGTGTGTGAGTCAGTCTGTCCATGGTTTCTCTGCTCCCAATCAAGAGTTAATGGATTTTGAATCATGAAACTTCATACAATTGTTTCCCTTTACTCTAAGAAGTGTTCCGTTGTTTTGCGGTCATTAAGGTCAAATGTCAAGGTCACAATTCAACTTTTTCTGAAAACTGTTCATGTACTCAAAGAGTAATGAACATAGAATAATTGAATTTCTTAAAGTTTATCCATGACTTCCAGAGTGGTTTTTTGTTATTTAGTCAGGCAGGTGAAAGGTCTAGGTTTCAATTGCACTTTGTCTGGAAATAAACAATAGAACTTTATCCTAAATGTTTTACTAAACTTCTTGCTAAAAGAAAATCGTAAGACAAAATCACAAATCGTACATGGTGTTTTCATTCATTGTTAGATTCTGTCTTGCAATATCTCATTGGAATCGTCTTTAGAAGACGATTCCAAGGAGATGATGCATGACAGAATTCTATATTTAGTTTCTTCTGTAGAAGTTATCCTCTATTTATTATTAAACAATATCTGGTCTAAAACATCAGACCTGATTTACTTGGATTGAATAACTTTATACAAATGTTGCCAATGACCCAATGATTAACAATTTTGTTTTTGGGAAACACAACTCAAAGGTCAAGGTCATTATTGAACTCTGTTTAAATTCAGTTCTTGTACTCTTACTCAATATTCAATTAGCCAAGAAGTTAGAAAACCTTATTATGAAGTGACCTTTGGATATTGGGGTAAACACATGTGATGAATTCATTGTGTTGAATGGTATTTTAGTCGCAAACACATTCTACACTTGCACAGGGACAAAGCTATACCCCACGTTCAGGATGTCAAAACAGTGTAAACAGTTTTCCAGTTATACCCCGCTTTGCATGTGCAATTACATGCAAAGCGGGGTATAAATGGAAAACTGTTTGCATAGCATTGTCATCCTAAACACAGGACATGTCTACTTTCAGTCAATATAATAGTTTCTTTCTATAGACTAGAGTGGGGGGGGGGTTGTCATGTTTGCTGAAGAGGGCTTATTAATCTATTGCTTTTGATTTTAAGGATTTACTATTACATTGATATGTAATTGAGGTTAAATTTTTATATGTGTGAAGTCATTATGCCCTATTTGTGTGCAATAAAGATTTATATGTTTGTCATGTGTTATTTTCTTCTTTTGGGGCCACCGTCATTTTGCAGTTACAGCAGCAAATAAGATTCCAAATCATGGAATATGCCCTGTTTTTAGGATGAGAAAATGTGGCAAACTGTTTGCAGGTTATGCTTGATTTTCATATGCTTTTGCATGCAAAGGGGAATATACTTTGCAAACTGTTTTCCATGTTTTTTTCATCCTGATCGCAGGGCTGGTTTCAATCTCAGGCGGTTGCACATGTCTTTTAAGACATTTGTTGCCAATCAATGGGCTCATAGCCCAATAATCTGTCAATAACACTTGCTTCTCTCAATCCTGAAATAATTAGTTCAATCCCTGGCTCATCCAATAAGTAATTGTTCTGGCAGTCATTTGTCATGTACCATTGTGTGAATGACACACCTAGGTGAGATGGTCAGCTTAAAACTTTGATGACAAGTGGTTGTACAGGTGTTAGAAAATGACAAGAAACCATGGTTAGGTAAAGCAGCCCCCGGCATATAACTGCAATCCTGTTGAAAAGGTTGTTAGGCCCTATACAAAACAAGAGAGCCTTTGTCAAAACAGTTGTGCATTCTGATCTAAAGATACACTGTCTGCCCTTTTCTTTGGGAAGACCTTTTAGCTCACCTGAGCATGAACATCTTCACGAGTCAAGGGGTAGCGAATCGATAAGATCTTCTCGAATACCCCTTGACTGAATGAATAGGTATTTTCTGTACGATTTATTATCAGCCGGCCAATCAAAAGGTCAAACGCGATTTCTGTGACTGCCAATCAGAGAGCTTCTTACAAACGACATCGGTATCTTTTAATCCCTATGGCAACCTTTGGTATTCCGACGACAGTGTAGATAACCCTTCATTCTTGGATAAAGAAAATGCATCGCATCGAAGACGCTAACTTTTTAGTACGTTTTTATTCGGTGACAGATAGATTTATAAAATCAACAAAATATAAATCAGTTCCTTTTTATCAGAATGATAGGAATAGTAAGCCGAAAGTTTCCTCATTGTCCACGGTGAATGTTTCCGAAGCTCCCCCCATTAAATTACATAAAAAATATGAGTTGGGAATTCACACATTATCTTTCACATGTTTTGTATTTTTGCCGACTATCAAAAATAGAATGAAATGATTTTGAGTTAATCTATCCCCCATATTGTTCCATAGAAGAATATTTTGGATAGCCTTCTCTCCCCCCCCCCCCCCCCAAAAAAAATGTATGAAATAAAAATAAATAAAATTAATGGCCAGGGTTTTTTTTTGTTTGTTTTTTTATTGAAAGCAAATATATTTCTATACTGCAGAGAATATAGTCAACGGGCGGCAAAACTACTTAATCATAACTTGAATAAGCTGTAGCCACGAGATTTTGGACTACCCGGAAAACACGTATATATCATATATATTAGAGATAAAAATCAAATAATCCCTTTTTTAATTACAAATACATGTGTAATTCGATTTGAATTAGACATTGCGCGTGATTGCTTTGTTTAAACGTCGTGAATAAGTTGCTTCATAGCAAATCTAAGTTTTAAATTTATCGTAACATTGTGACTACCTGCAATATGGGTACTTTTCAAATTAAAATTAATTCAAATAAATAAACAAATAAATAAATAATGAAAATAAAGTATAACAATAAACAAATAAATTGATTAATTCTTCAGCTCCCACAATATTCTCACGCGAGATTTATTTTACACAGATAAAGGATTTTTACTAAAAATAGCTCTATTATTTTCTTTCTTTCTATATTTATTTTCATATTTTATTCTCTTTATTTCTCTTGTCATTTAATGTGTTTAAAGAACAGTCTGCTGGAAAAGAAGGAGAAAAACTCCCGAATAAAAGAATTCATATGAAAATTCAAATAAATTATCATTTCTAAATTATTTCTATTTATAAGACGGTTTATTTATTGAATTTATTCCAAATTTTAAATTTCGCGTACTTCAATATACATGTAGATGCATTCTACTATATTGGAGTATGCCATCGATAAGGTCTAAAACATTGAAAACTTAAACAGGTATTAATTGATTAAATAACTTGAAAAATCAAATAAACATTGAAAAATCGTAATACACTGTCATCGAGGGTAGAAAAAAAAAGAATTTGAGAACCTTTCAATGTACCATCAAATTATTAAAAAGATATATTGTCATTTGAACAGATATATGAATTTCGATCAGTTTTTGTGATTGTGTATTTCAGTCTTGCTAAGTATCACAATTGCCTAAAACTGAAGGGGTTAAGCGCAATTCTAAGGGTTAAATTCACATCTGGAAAGTAGCCGCGGGGTATATTGATCTAACATACCTCCCGCTGTCGGACCTTTTTGTAAGAAGGTTACTGATTGGTCCGCCTTGTTTTCCGTTCTGTGACGTCACGCGTACAGAAATTTCCCATTCAATCAGCCAAGGGTAAGATAAGTAAAACGTTCGTAACCCTTGGTTCGACAAGATGGAGCATGAAGTGCTCAAGGTGAGCTATTGTGATTGTACAATGTCCGTCGTCAGTCATTCGTCGTCCATTGTGCGTCATCCACAATTTATTAAAACATCTCCTCCTAAACCAGTGGTCTGATCTTGATGAAACTTGGCAGGGATGTTCCTTGGGTCAAACTCTACCAAAGTTGTTCAAATAAATGAAATCCACCCTTAACTTTCCCTTTACCCTTAACAGAAAATCTTCAAAAATCTTCTTCTCTGAAACCAGATGGCAGACAGCTTTCATATTTGGTATGTAGCATCATCTAGTGGACCTCTAACAAGTTTGTATATATATCAAGACCCTAGAATCATATTTGGGCTCCACCCCGGGCGCAACCCTTTTTACATAGAATCAAAGAGCAAAAATCTTCTTTTCCGAAACCAGAGGGCACACAGCTTTCATATTTGGTATGTAGCATCATCTAGTGGGCACCTACAAAGGATGTTCATATCAAGACCTGGGGGTCATATTTGGGCTCCACCTGGGTGCATCCCTTTTAGCTCACCTGAGCACAATGGGTGGAAATAGGAAAAGCTTCAAAAATCTTCTTCTCTGAAACCAGAAGGCAGACCGCTTTCATAGTTAGTTTGTAGCACCAACTAATGGACCTCTTCCAAATTTGGAGTCATATCAAGACCCTTGGGGTACAGTTGGGCTCCACCCAGGTGCATCCCGTTTCACATAGAAACAAAACATTTCCTTCGAGCAACCAGCTGTTCATCAAACTTAAGCATACTACATATCATACGTGTACCCATCATAATCGGGAACCTTTGGCGATTCTTCGGAAAAGACCAAAGGAGTACATGTAATGATGGCGCTCATATTACAGTGCCTCATGTCGCACGTGGGTTTTTGTGACGTCACAAACATTACTCAATATGGCGTTGCGAATAAGAAAGTAAACGAAAGATTAAAACTGGACATTTTATAATGTTTTACTGCATTGTCATCAAATTATGAAATGCCTAAAGATGTACAAATGATTGGAAAGCATTTAAGGAATTTGTTTTTCTTCAAGTGTATTATTATTTATCTACAATGACCTGGCACTCATTAAATATTCCTTTTGACCCCTATTGATAGTCGGTAAATATGTTTCTTAATATAGACTTATACTCGCGAAGTTAAGATATAAAAATATGTATCACAACTCATAGTGTATACGGAAATTTAGCGGTGGTGGTAAGGATGCTTTCCCATAGTCGAGAGATCACGAGTTCAAGCCGGACCATGACCAGACATGATTTCTATTTCTTTATAAGGTAGCATTTTTTTAAGTACCCATTTTTATACTTTTAATATTTTTAACAGTGTTGCATAAGACTATTGATATTCGACACAGTCTTTCCGTCAGACTCAATTGACATTCAAAGTCCTGTCTATAAATCATTGGAAAATTACTGAAAATAATTATAAATTTTGAAATGTGTATAGATCTATATTTAAGAGATAAAGAGGCATTTTTTTAAAAAAAATTTATGACGATATGAAATTAAAAACATTAACAGGGTTTGAACACGTTAATCAAAATCCATTTTAGGTGTGATTAGGTTATTAACGCCAAAAACTGTATTCTCTTCATATCACATAATTCGATATTGCGAAGCAAATGAGATCTTTATTTGGACAACTATTTGGTACAAGCTTACTAATAACTTTTTTTTCATTGAGGTATGAAACAAATCTTACCCTCGATCAAAATACAATAATCTTTGTTTGAGCAACGGAATTTGAATGATGAATAAAAATATTAATCGTAACTGACTAAACAGTGGCGTAGCCATGTTATTTACATTGGTGCGGCAAAACTGAGCTCCGAAGGAGCGAATGCGAGCGCCGAAGGCGCGAAGCCCTTCTAGGGGGGTCCGGGCGCATGCCCCCCCGGAAAATTTTTGAAAAAATGGTGCGATTTGGTGCATTCTAGACTATACTTGATCACAATTTTTGATTCATTTTAGAGCAATTTCCAGGCACGTAAAAAGGCAGGGATTTAACAGGAAAGGGTTAACCCTAGTACGAGGACTAATCGATAATGACATTAACAACTCACCATGTACTCACAGGGAATCGCATGTGGAGTGACCTCACTGGAATTTACTTCCGGAGGTCGTTGTATGGTAAAAGTAGATCTTAAAGAAAAAATAGTTCGTCTTTAAAATGGCATTTTGAAGTGGAGAATAGTGATCCACGTGCATATTTATGTGATTTTTTGCTAGTTTTGAATCTCTTCTTTAATATAACGCTTGGTTCGATATTTTTTGTACACGATTTCCTTTCCGGGAGGACGGATAAGGGACGGGGGCGTACCCGAACTAACTGTCCTCTTCATGGGTGGGAAAAAGACGGTGCCTTTACTCACTTACAGACGCTTGGAAGTTTAGATTATTGATGAGTCATCCCAGGATGCTGGCATTTCGTTGTGTATGGTGGATTAAAAGAACTATAAGACATCATGTTTTATAAACGTTTTATTCATCCGTTATATGCTCACATACATTTTCAGTCATTTAGCGGTCAACATAATCCAGTTTTATTGTAGCGGCATGCCGCATCTACGGCAATTATTGGTGCGGCGAATGCCGCACCTGCCGCACCCGTGTCTACGCCCATGCTAAAGAACTAATATAAAAAAATAAGAAGAAGAAATGTAATTTAAAACATTAAACGAAAAAAATCAATATGTTAAAATATGTGTCTCTGTTGGGAATTGAACTCGACCCAACAACTTATCTATGTACGGGAAGGCGTCTGTAACCACTGGACTACCGCGACTTTTCATAAAAGTTGTGAAATAATATAACAAAACCTAAAATGAAATTGAGTTACGCTGCGGAAATACTCGAGCACTGACGGAAGTTAATGAGTGCCAGGTCATTTTAGATAAATAATAACTGAAGTACCGCCTTAAGCCGAATTACATAAAAAATGACCTAAAATTACCTCATTTTCGTCCAACGTACTTTTCAGTTAACGAAAAAGTCCAAGCGATGTTCCGAATTACACCCATCGGTGGAAGACAAATGACTCCCGCCACATTGACTTTTTTCAAATGTCGGATGAAAGTTGACCAAGCCGGAGTTTGAACTCACGCCCCCCCTCACTCCCCCCCCCCCCCCCCTCAACCCCCCCCCCCCCCCCAAACATCGTGGGTTGGTGAATCAATTTTTAGCTCCACTGTCTGAAAGCCACTGGGGCTAATGTCATGGCGTTCTGTCCTTCGTGTGGTCGTTCTTCTGTCCATCCCTGCGTGCGTCCAGCCGTAAACTTCTCAGAAACTACTGGATGAATTTCAACCAAGCTTCACAGGAATGATCCTTGGTTGACCCTCTTTCAAAGTTGTTCAAGTAATTTTGATCCAATGGAAAACATGGATTTAATAGGCCTGGCTAATTTCCAAATATGGTAAAAAGTTACTTTTCTCAGATTCTAATTGATGGATACCAATTAAATTTTACATGAATGATCCTTGGGTGACCCTTTATCAGTCTGCTAAATATTATTGAAACTTTGCAAATCATTTTCTCAGAATGTAATTGATGGATATCAACCAAATTTCACTGGAATGATCCTTGAGTGACCCTTTATCAGCCACTAAACATTATTATGATTGGATGAAAAATATGTATTTTATGGGCGGAGGTCATTTCTCTATATAGTGGAAACTTTGCAAATCATTTTCTCAGAATGTAATTGATGGATATCAACCAAATTTCACTGGAATGATCCTTGAGTGACCCTTTATCAGTCTACCAAAAATTATTGTGATCGGATGAAAAATATGTATTTTATGGGCGGAGGTCATTTCTCTATACGATATATAGTGGAATCTTTAAAAACCATTTTCTCAGAATGTAAGCGATGGATATCAACCAAATTTCACTGGAATGATCCTAGAGTGAACCTTTATCATGCAGCGAAAAATTAATGACATTGGATTAAAAATATGTTTTTTATGGGCAGAGGTCATTTCTGTATATGTTATATAGTGGATACTTTGAAATTCATTTCAACATCAGTAGAACCCAAAATATCTTAAAATCTAGGCAAACCTTAGATTTGCTATTTCAAGAATTTCAAGTCTGTGGAGCGACTCAAGCCATTCATGGCTTTCTAGTTTCTAATTAAAAATGATAACTGATATATGGTTATGTGAGTGAAACTAATACGATTCCTAATACAAGATGTCAAGTGGCATTAATTTATATATATATATATATAATACATACTTAGTGTATTATATCAAAAAAAATATCTAACGAGGTTGGGATCATTGATAATTGGCGAGGCTCTGCCGAGACAATTATCAATTCTCACAACCGAGTTAGATTTTTTTTTTCATACAATACACTAAGTATGTATTATATTTATCTTATAATCTCCATTTGTCTTGTTTTTTGTTGATGTTTCTAGCTGAAATGCAAGTTTCTAAAAATAACTGCATTATATAATTGTTCTAAAAATAACTATGTGATATCATAAAAAATATCATATGGGTTGTTATCACACATATATTAGTATAGTTATAAGATAATTTACTATTTCACACACAAAATAAATTATCAAACATAATAAGTGACTACTGAATGATATACTTCTTATTTGCGATTTCTGATTCAGGAGCTGTAATACTATGTTTCTTATTAATTTGTTTTTGCATTGCCATGGCTGGTGTTGCTAGAATGTCAGTATATTCTACCCAGTTAATAAGAGTTGGAATTCTGGCAAAGTTTGTAACCTTGGATAGATCCACCGTTCGCTTATTTCTTCTCTTTCTCTGTTTGATCCTAGATTTAGTTTTTAAGTCATAATTATAATATATCTTTGTTAAGACCTTTTGCTCTATCACCGCTTCTTTCTTTGCCTTTATCAACATATTAGTTTCCGATGAAGTCTTTTTAGTTTTTACAAAACTTGTCTTTGCAACTCGTTCAATTTCACGGACAAAACTCCATTTTTCGGGTTTCTTACGTTTAGTTTTTGTTTGACTTTTTATTGATTTTGCTGACTTTGATTTTTCTTCTACAATCGATTTCACATCTTTCGCTTCGTTTCCTATCTGACTAAGTTTCAAACTGTCCGTTAGATTAATGGGTGGACCTATCGGTTGGATATCCTCCTCAAAGTTGGAACACATGAAAAAATTGCTATCACCATCATCATTAATATTCGCATGGCTTCGCTTATTTACATCCGATATGCCTTTATCAATTTCATTTGTTTTAACTTTCGGTGGTTGGAGATTGAGTTTACCATTTGGACGTTTAAGCTCTTTAACCAAGTCAAATCCGTACATAGATTCTTTTGACACAGGACGCGGTTTTTCATCGAGTGTAAGCGATTTAGTCGTCACGTCATCAAGTTTTACCTTTTTAGGTGTCTGTCTTTTACCGACTAATTTCACCTTATTTTTCCTGTAAACACTGTGAGTATCTTTAAACTCTACTTTAAAGCGACTACGTTTTGACCTCGACCCTGTATTTTTCAACGGTTTCACTGTTAGTGTAGCACCACGGTAAGATTTTCTTGAAGTCGGCTTTACTGAAGGTGTGGCAATAGACCTTGTTGTGCTCTGTGCCGATTTACTTTCAATCTTTTTAATGGTCTTTTCTTCCAAAATTGATTTTTCTGAGAGAAGTTTGAGTGAAATATTTTCTTCATGAACAGTTGTTGCGCGTGATAGAATAGATATAGCAGTTGGTTCCCTTGTAATAGTTCCTGGTAATTCTAGTCTTAATTCCTTTGGTGCCATATCCACCCTGGGTGCAGGGTCTGCAGAGCCTCTTGATCGTAGAGTTATCGGACGAGGAGTTGTGGAATCTGGAGGACGTCTCGGAGATTTTATTGGCTTCAGAATCCTAGGTGTAATTAAAGTTGGCTCTCTGTTGTTTAATCGTTTGTAGGGAATAGGTGACTTTGTGTCGGTGGGCGGTGTTGAGATGGGTCGCCTGTCTACTCGCTTGATGGCGATGCGCTTGTGGAGTTTTTTGCCTACAGTAGTTGTTGAAATGTATGTACTTTAGAGGGAGGGATTTGAAGCTCTTCTAGCGTGCTACAAGAGACAATGTGCGATAGCACAGATTCAGATGGGGTGATATCTATGTTATCATCCTGCTTATATATATATGAAAGTTTTACAAATGTTGAAATGCCTACATTTGAATTAAAAGGGAAAGCACCTATAATTAACATAAAAGGCAAATGCGAGGCTTTTCCATGTTATGACTCTCGGTAAAGTCGCGCATTCATCATTACACTTACATCTACTACCGAATATAGTTTAAGGTTCGTGTAAAGTGTGTTTTTATACTCTATTTACAGCTTAGCTATTTATCAAATTGAAGCTCTAGATGAGTACAAGCAGTAACAGTAAACAACATCGTGAAATTAACAATATAAATGATTTTGGATTGATTTTTGGATTGACATTGTATGAGCTTGTGGAGCGAGTTTTGCGTGAAATTAAAGGGATGTAATCCAATTCCGCTAATTTTGTTCAAGATGAACAAAATAAGCGGAATTAATTACCCCCCCCTTAATAAAACATACATACTTAACCGTTTCTGTGTCTTCGTGGACCAATTGGACGCTTTAAAATCCACATCAGCCAATAAAATCGTAAAGTAATTTGATCGATTTGAATTAAATGATGATCGTCTTGAACGATTTTGTAACGATTTAAATAATTTTGGATCGTTTTTGATCGATTTGAATGAGTGTTTGGAATGAATGAATGGAGCGCTGAGTGAATGATTTAGAAAGATTTTGATCGGAGTGAATGTCACTTTCACGATGTTATTAACTGTACATGTGATGCCACACGCTACATATAATTGCGTGTTCTCTTCTAGAGCTTCAATTTGATATATAACTAAATATAAAATTTAAGATCAAGATGGGTACAAACAATTACAAAACGTAAGACACCATATCGTATACAATGAGAGCCAAAATATTGTGGAAATGTGTCTTTTTGTTCGAAGCAAACACCTTCGTGGCTGTTTGATAGAAATTGCACGAATTTGAACAGAATAAAAACTAAAGTACAAACAAGCCCGGTACTACTTCTACTACAAACGTAGTTTAAATGTTCTGTTTAAAAATACAGTTTTCAAGCCTTAAATATTTACCTATTTCGTTATATTTATAACAGGTGTGGTTAAGTAGTATACCAAAATTTGGGCATAAATAGTTTATACACCAGATTGGTTGTCCATATATCTCAACCTAGATCACCAAATAGTAATGTAACTTATTAATTATGTTGACTTCAATGATTTGTATTTTGAAATAAATGAAACAAACTTAACGGTATAAAGAATGATGTGGCGTTACGTTGCCCCATACATTCAAAGTCACAAAACCGATTTGACATGAAGATTGTTTATAAATAAGTGAAAATTGATTGTTTGCAAAAGACCCGTTTGAGTCAGTCCTTTTTACGTACGGTTACAATAGAACCTTATAAGTACTTTATTCGGTATTCTTTTTTACAGCAAGTAATATCGTGAAATTGACGTTCATCTGAATCAAAACCATTCTAAAACGCTCAATTATCGCTCTATTCATTCACTCATTCATTCCAAAAACTCATTCAAATCATTCAAAAACGCTAAAAATGACGAAAAAAGATGACATAAACAACCAAATTCAAATAAAAATAGTTAGAAAAAATCGCAATTTCACAGACATAATTAAATCACAAGCGACTGGTTCTTGAAGAAATGGGAGCATTTTTATAGTTCGTGTATGCAAACTTAATTAAAGGGAGGTAATATATATATATTTAATTTTTGTTCATCCTGAACAAAATTAGCAATATTGGATAACACCCGTTTAACTCACTCGAAACTCACTTCTCGCACTCATTCAATTGCATTCCAAAATCATTCCAAAATCATTCATCTTGTCAATTTCTCGATGTTGTTAACTGTATTATCTGTCAGTTTTACCCAACAATCATGGAGTTGTTAGTTTGGAGCAAATTGACCCCCTTTTCATAATTTTTTTTTTATACTAGTATGACATTGAGTTTGCGTCTTTAGTTTTCTTTTTATTTTATTTTATTATTATATATTTTTTTTTTGGCTGACTTTGAATTTTCTTCCACAATCGATTTCACATCGTGTAACTGCTTGTGCTCATCTAGTGCTTCGATTTATTATTTGCTGGCATTACACTCATCGGGTTTCTACACGAGTTTTGAAGACGGAAGTAACACTCGTGGGGAAATCAATACGATCTGATTGATTGGCGTACGGAGTATCTAACAATAGATTCCTGGTATTTCTCGTACCAGTACTACCATTACATTCTTTCCTAGCCTCAAGCTGCTATCTCAAATAGGTCTACGATTATCGACCCAAATAGTCGGAAAAAATGAGTGCCACCGTGGAGGGCCAAAATAAGGTTGTTTTCAAATTTTCAATGATGTATATTCCATACTTAATTCAGAATTCAAAGGATTAATTGATTATTTCATATCTTTACAAAAAAGGTCAATTGGTACTGAAACCTGGAAAAAATCTACTCACAATTTGCTGGTTTGGACCCTATTGACCCCTAGAATTTCATGGTTAAATGACTCTGAAATTCCAAACACTAGCACAATCCTCGGATTGGAATGAGTATTTTGAATGTTTTGAATGGGGCGCTAAGTGAGTGAGCTAGAATGGCTTTGGTTTATTTGAGTATGAATATCACGTTGGTCTTAACTGTACTTCGGAAAACAGATAGAACGACTAAAAGTTCAGAAATGTAGGACACTGAAGGTTGGGTTCAAACATATAACAAACACAGAGGTTAGTTTAAAACTAAGTTTTATTTAAAAAGAAAACAAGCTAACAGGTGTATTATTAACAATGGTGCATTTGGAACGTGAAATGATTAATCTTAAAACAGATTACTTCAATAAATCTGATAATTACTTTACATTTTAATAAAGAAACCAATGAAATTTAAAAAAGGAACTATTTGATAAAGATGGAAATATGTAGACTAAGGCAGAACGAAAAACTGAAGCGTGTGCTTGAATTAATGTGAATGTTACACACTTAAATATAACCAACTTTTTAAAATCTAGTTTTCGAGGACATCACACTGTTTAGGACGTTTATGAATGTTAGATTGACATGAATATACAGTAGGTTAAACTTTTCAGTGTCCTACATTTCTTAGTTTAGGATAGTGAATCCATTTCACTTAAAGGAACTTTAATAAATTTTATTCTATCCAGTGTCCTTTTTTGTCGTCCATTGATGCAAGGGCACCATTTTTCTAGCTTGGGAAAAGTCATTGAATGAGCTATGCTATGAGAAAGCCTATCAGATTCATTTGCGGGAAACAGACACAGACCAACTGCATAGTGATTGTGAATCTGATCAAAACCTACTTTCCAAATCCGCCTAATCACCTTTGTGGTATTCTCATTTACTAATAGTCTGATAGAGGCCCAAATCTAGAAAAATGGTATCTTTGATTAAGGTATTGACGGTAGTGTAGGTTTTGTCAGCTGAGTATCCAATGGAGAGAGTGCCTCTCTTGGTGTTTGACCCGTTTCTATTGGTGGTAATTTTGGGGGCGGGGCTTGTTCGATATCCTGTATCTTCATTGTGTTATCGTCGTCACGTGGTGTCGTCATGGTGTACTCCTCACCCAGAATTTGTTTCAACTTACCATGTGAGGCTCCGTTAGGGGGAGATTTAATCTGAGGGTCGACGATACTGGGAGTGACTGGATCATTGCTGCGTGCCGAGCCGACAGTCGACTTCTCTTTCTGATCGATGATATTTGGGCTGACTTTCTTGAACTTCTTTGTGTAAATAAAGTACCCAGCCACTGCACCGCCGATAATTAATGCAAGAAATAGGATCACCAGACCAGCGATCAGACCCGCATTAGCAACCGCTGCATCAGAGTCATTGGAAGGAACTGAAATAAAAGCATTCGGTGTATTTAATTCATCGACATTATACGAGCCTGTGCGTGACAAATTCATGTGAGTGGGTATAGACTAAACAACCACATTTCTAAGCAAAAAAATTATTCATTGACAATCTGATTGAAGAGGGTTAAAGACCTTATCTTTTTACCTACAGAGTTTATAGCTAAAAATCGCCAAGACAATGTGGATGCACAGATTGGCAAGAAGCTTAGATTCGGACACGTGTGAAATTGTTGAAAAGGTATTTTTTTATAAAGAAAATTGATTTTTTTAATCGAATTCTAAGCAAACACTGTTTGAAAATAGAAAATATACACTGAGTGATACGTAGGCAAGTCAATATCCCATTTTCTACCTTTTACCATTTGTTTGTTCTCCGTGAATCTTACCAAACCGAAGCATTGGTACCACCTCGATATGATACTCCTTTGAAGAACAGGAAGATTAGAAATACTCACATGTGACCCGTCAGGTGAAAAGGGACCATCTGGGTAGTGCGTTAAATGTCGACCCTTGTCAGACTTCGCAGATTGTGCGGACTGACTAGGGTCGAAACTTTTCGCTTTTCACTAATTTTCAGAATCTAGAATATTCCATCTGCCTTTCCGTTAAAGAATTTTCGAAATGGCACTTCTGGTTAGCCTGGTCTAGAACCAATCTCTATTTCAAATATTTATTCCATGAAGTTTACAGAAGGTCCCTTTTCGCATTACGGGTCACATATATAGATAACGCGTAATTAAAAAGTATAACGGAGTCTAAACAAAAAGTGAGAATAACTTACCGCAGGTTACTAGAAAATAGATAACCAAAAAGACAATTATTTTTTGGTATTTTGATAATAAATGAATACATGTATTAATAATTATTTATTATCACTAATTATTATTACAAATCTTTTCGATGCATGGACGATCGTGTTTCACTTTTTAATTGATACATTTCAGTTTGAAAATTTTTTATCCTTTTTTCTTTATAAAAATACAGGAAAACAAGAGGCCCAAGAGGGCCTGTATCGCTCCACTGGCTTTAAAATCTTTAGACTTTCAGTAAATAAAGCTTACTTTAAATGAATACATTAACACTTCAAAATCTTCTAAGACCTATTTAGTAATGATTAAATGGTTCTGGTCCATACTGCACCAAAATACTCAATCACAATGAACCTGCAACCCTTGACCAATCTTATTAAAACATAAGGTTCAGAAGATGTCATTCAAAGATTTCGGGCTCAAAATAGGCCCCACCTGACATGCCCATATTTATGGACCAAACAAAATTTCTTGAACAATTTAAGTAAATAGTCACCCAAGAAACATTCTGTTAAAGTTTCATTGAAATCGGCTGAGTGGTTCCGGAGGAGATATCATTCAAAGATTTTGGCCTCAATATAAGCCCGCCCTGCCACGCCCAAATTTATAGGCCTATCAAAATTTAGCAAATAATTTTTGAAAAGAGACACTCAAGGAACATTCTGGCAAAGTTTCATTGAAATCAGCCAGGTGGTTCAGGAGAAAATGTCATTTGAAAATTTCGGGCTCAAAATAGGCCCCGCCCTGCCACGCCCCTATTTTTAGTCCAATCAAAATTTCTTGAACAATTTAAGTAAAGGGTCACCCAAGGAACATTCTATTAAAGTTTCATTGAAATCGGCCCAGTGATTCAGGAGTAGATGTCGTTCAAAGATTTCGGGCTCAAAATAGGCCCCGCCCTGCCACGCCCATTTTTATGGACCAATCAAAATTTCTTAAACAATTTAAGTAAAGGGTCACCCAAGGAACATTCTGGTAAAGTTTCATTGAAATCGGCCCAGTTGTTCAGGAGGAGATGTTGTTCAAAGATTTCGGGCTCAAAATAAGCCCGCCCTGCCACGCCCATATTTATGGACCAATCAAAATCTTTTTAACAATTTAAGTAAAGGGTCACCCAATGAACATTCTGGTAAAGTTTCATTGAAATCGGCCCAGTGGTTCAGGAGGAGATATCGTTCAAAGATTTCGGGCTCAAAATAAGCCCCACCCTGCCACGCCCATATTTATGGGCTAATCAAAATTTCTTGAACAATTTAAGTAAAGGGTCACCCAAGGAACATCCATGCCAAGTTTCATTGGAATCGGCCCAATGGTTTTAGAGGAGAAGATTTTTAAAGATTTCAAAGTGAAAAAATGCCACGCCCTGCCACGCCCATATTTTGGGGCCAATCAAAATTCTTTGAACAATTTAAGAAGGGGCCCACCCAAGGATCATTTCTACCAAGTTTCGTTAAAATCCGCCCATTGGTTTGGGAGGAGAAGATGTTTAAAGAAAAAGTTTACGCACGGACGGACGGACGGACGCACGCACGGACGCACGGACGCACGACGGACACTCCGCCATGACAATAGCTCGCTGGCCTTCGGCCAGTGGAGCTAAAAACTAATGGTAGGAACAAACACTTACAACTTTGTTAGAAAAATCCAATATTTTCAATGTTTTTTTCGATGTGATTATTTATTTTTGAATAAGTTTAACAATCAATTCTTTACATGCAAATAAGACACATTTAACATATATTTAAGCGTGTCTCAATAATTTCTGATGAATTCTTTATTTGAAAAAGCTTGAAGCAATTTGAAAATCTTGAACTACATTTTTGTCGCACTATTTTGACGTATGACATAACGTAAGCATGTCAAGAAATTGTAATGAACATTTTGAGTATGAGTATCTTTGAGTATGTTTGAGTAAATTTCTCATTTCCAGCATGACAGTTCAAATACTTACTATGTTACCTTTTTATTCCATATTTAGGGAATTATAGTATTAAAAAAATATCCAAATATAACTCACTAATGAGTTATATTGGATATTTGTTAATTACTCACCGTTTGCCGCCAGGACCTGTGTTTTACCACCGGAAGGAGCATAAGTAGTGGTCATGTTAGGTAAGCACTCTAGTGGGTACATAGAAGTGTACACGTTACCATCCGTGTTGATTTCTGCCATCTGAAGCATAATGAAGGGCATTTTTTTATCAGATAACTATTCTAGTAACTTATATCGCGATTTTATTGACATGAACTTGACCCCGTTCTTTAGACTAATAAAAACCCGTTAATTTATATTCGGTTTTGCACGTGCTTTCATATGATTAAATTACAAACGGTGTTGAAACTAAAACATATTTTGAAAATTGACAATAAATGTCAGTTAATTGATATTTAACCGATTTTTCTTAGAGGTCGAGTTCGGGTCAAATTAACCAAGGTATAATTCATTTTTACATGTATGCATCTCATTGTATCCTTCTTTCTGACAGCAATTTCATTTGTGCGTTAATTTTCTGAACACGTATTACCTTCAACGCTAATTAGTTTCGAAAAAAAGATACATGTATATAGTATTCATATACGGCTAAAATGAAGCAAGATTATTGTATCATTTTAGTGACAAAAATGTTTTTTCGAATGAAATCGATTGATATAGAGAAGACAAAATCTAAAGTCTGCAGTGAATGGTATTCTGGTTTAAATGGAGCGTGTGATGTATGAATTTGACAACGACTTTGACAACACAGTAGCCTCCCCGGTTCAATTTCATTGACTTGTTCTTGCTGCTAGGAAGCTTGTTTTGAATTTAAAAACAAAAAAAAAAAAACAAAAAACAAAAAAAAAACAATTTGCATATTCATTATATTGACCAGAACGGTTTTACCCGAATTTATTTGGTTTTAACAGTATTATATAAGTTTAAGTCCCGGGAAATAATTGCATGTTAAAAAGTAACGTTATTATATGTTTAAGTCTTAAAATATCAATATCATCTGTTCTCGGATGTAAGAAATTATCATGACGAGGCCAACCTTATCCCAGCCTCGACCAGACAAATTTGATATGATAAGATGCTGACAAAGCATTCACACTCCTGGGGCCCGTTTCACTAAACTTCTTACGAAGAAATTACTCGTAAGTCAAAATCTTAAACCGTACCTGGTGTTTTCATTCATTGTTAGATTCTGCCTTGCAATATCTCATCGGAATCGTCTTAAGAAAGCGATTCCAATGAGATGATGCATGACAGAATTTCATATTTAGTTACTTCTGTAGAAACGACTTTAATTTTTGACTTACGCAAAAATTGATCGTAAGATGTATAGTAAAACGTGCCCCCGGCAAAGGCGTAACGAGGATTTTGAAATTTATACGCACTCAGAAGGCGTACACCAAAGAATATATAGGTTTAAGGCGATATATGGACTTTGACAAAAGATGAATGTCATCCGCCCGCTCCCCTTTTTATGATTTGAGCGTTGCTGAATTATCAAAACATCGCAACTACTGTTGTTTCGATGTTATGATCATTCATCAACGACATTTTTCGAAAGAGGATTTATTTCTGTTACGCACTTGCGTAATGTGCGTAATGGGAGCTACGTCATTTCCCGGTATGTTTTCATACAGTGAATCTCAACGATACTCACCACACATGTGTATTGATAGTTGACGCTATTGTTGACGGATGAATCCGTATTATAAACAAGAAAAATGGCGGTACTTCCGCTATAAACGGCATATTGGCAGTACACTTCGCCAGAAACTGAAAAATACAGAAATGAATTTGTGTCGTGCTTTTTTATTCATAAAAGAAATATAATATCTATAGAACTATATGAATATAGATTTGATGTCCATGTCACAAATATCTTAGCCGTCGTTGAAGAGAAACTACGACTAGATATTTTTTTTGTTTCTATTGTTCTGTTTTACCCTTTAAAATAGAATGAAATTATCACTTACTTTGACTAAATGATATATAATTGTAATTAAAAAAAAATCAAGAATTTGATTAGTTTAAAACGCAACACTCTAATTTCTGTATAAAATACATTAGGCCTTTCGGGAAATCCCCCAACCGTGGATAGCCAAAGTCCTGTTTTGTAGGAACTTGAAAAACCCTCGTTCCATGTCCACATCGTAATATCACTATTAAATAAATTGATCGTGAAATCTATACGCAAAGAAAGTAGACTTGAAACTTTAATATTTAGCCAAGTATTTTAAATTGTTTCTTAAATCTAGAGGATAGCAATTTTAAGGGCCGAGTGTCTTTTTTCACTGTGTTTATTTGAGTATAAATCGTAATTGCCTTGTCACATGGCTTTTAAACATAACGCGCCACGGGAGTTATTTGCCTTGTGCAAAGGCAATTGCACTTTATACTCCAATAAACGCATTGAAAAGACCCACACCCCTATAATAAGAGCACTACAAGCAGCTGGAACAAAGTATTTCAGTCTGTGCGTGACATTTCCAACAATCTGAAATAATTGTGTGATGCAAACTTAAAGTAGCGTAGGCAGCCACAATGAAATGTTAAGCGATAGTCTACAGATATTTGAGACCTTATCTATCTACTAAGCGCATAGTAATATGTTTGTGAAGACTATGGTCAAACTGTGCGGATGCACAGGCTGGTCTGAGTCTTTTCTTTGTGCATATTTGAAATTGTTGGAAACCTCATGCACAGGCTCTTATGACTTCAAAATTTTTAATTGGGATACAAGGTTTGCGAAAACTTAAAGAACTAATCTAAATATAAAAATAAATCTCATTTTTCAAGTAATATGAACTTTAAATTATGAATGACTTTTTTAACAACTAATCAAAGTTTTAGATAGTTAATCACATATTTAAAACTTATTCTATTTTGAACTATTTAAACACATTTTTATATGTAGTTTCGAAACTGATAAATTTATTTCTAGAAAAGCAAATATAATTTAAACAGAATGCAAAACAAAACATTAGTGATAACCTCGAGGTTATCCATTATATTCATTTGGTTTACCCCGGGGTTATCACTAAACCTTTGGTATGCAATTTGGCAAGAGTGATTAAATCGGCCTTACCCGAAAATGTCATGATTTCGTCACACTGTGTATAGTTATACTGCATCTTGGTCAGATCCGAACACACGTCCCAGGAGCTAGCATTACATGTAGCATGGTTGACGTAATGGTAGGTGCCCAATATGGCGTTCGGACACTGCACGGCCCCAGACGCACCATTACCTGTAACACAAAGGACTAGTTTAACCCTTTCCTGTTTTACAAAATTTTGGACCTGTCCAAATTCAAAGGTTTTGCAGACGAAAATTTAAAGTGGACTTAATGTGAAAAATAACCATTCAGTAGGGTAGAAAATAGTGTGGAAAAAGAAGATATTGCTTGTCAAAAGCAATTTCTTCTTTTTTCACAATGTTTTCTCAATCATAAAATCACATGCACGTAAAACGCAGGGATTAAACAGCAAAGGGTTAAACATATTTCATTGCCATAACTCTTATATACTTTGGCAAAAGGGTCTGGCCACAAATTCTTACACCTTCTTACAACTTAGATTCGGCTATTCACAAAGGTCTGATGTACTGCACTGGTATATCACTTTCAACTATTAGCTCAGGCCATTTTCGAGTGGAACTGAAGTTTGTACCGTTTTAACAAATGTGACGTCATAGCATATTTAAGGTCTCCTATGACTGGTAGCCAGCCCTACATTTAGGATCACCAAACGGTGCGTGCAAAGCGAGTATAATTCGAAATCTGTTTGCACCGTTTGGTGATTCTGAATGCAGGGCTGGTAGTTACTACAGCCCTGCGTTCAGGATAACAAAACGATACGAATATTTCGCCATATATGCCACACTTTGCACGTGCACTTGCGTTCAAAGCGGGGTAAAATTGGCGGACTGTTTGTACCGTTTTTTCATCCTAACGCAGCGCAGATGTTCGAAATGGACATTATTTAAAATGATATTAAATCAGTTTCAGTCAAAAGCGGGATTAGCAAGTCACCAAAACAACCAGATGGATTGGGTTTTAAGTACATGTATTTAATGACTTACGTTTACCATGCACCTCTGATTCGTTAATGAATTGTTTGTAAATAAAAAGTCCGAAGGAGCGCCATTTAGCCATTTAAGGAAAGTTTAATTTTAAATTAATATATTAGTTGATAATTCATTTTTCTATGAGGACTTTTCGTCAATACGTAATCTTTTTGCGTTTAGATTCTTCAATGAAATGTCATTGGCCGTGTTAGACTGGGAAATTATAGACTTACATCTCCTACCGTTTTACCTTACTTTCCAGAGGAACACATATTATAACTTTCAACTGACCAATCGTAGTAAGGCTAACAAATGCTATGACGTCACAGTTAAAAAGTGTACGAACTTCAGAACAAGTCGAAAAAGGACATAACCACCGCTACCTTTTAAACGGAGCAGGCTCTCGTTTTCGATGTTAGACTGGAATTTAATACAGAGACAGGCTTCTGGTCTGTGGACGAAAACATAGATGTTTACCTGTCGGCTACATTGGTAGTTGACTACAAGATTTTTCTCAAACTAACATATAAATACAAACTTTCGTTTAAGTTATTGGAAATGTTGAAAAGGTAACGAGAACCGACAGATTATTCTATGATTTTTTTTGCTATTCGTCGATAAAATGAATTATCTTCTCGTATTTAACAACATGTTCCTGTTGCACGCAATAACTTTGTTAGACTGCGGATCAGCCCTGCGTCCAGGACGATTAAACTGTGCAAACAGTTTTCAAATTATTCCCCGCTTTTCACGCGCACTTGCGTGAAAAGCGGGGTATAATTGGGAAACTGTTTGCAGCGTTTTGTCATCCTGTACGCATGGCTGATAACTACATCCCCAAGAATGACTGTATCACTGAATGTCAAAAGACACGTTCAAGGTGCCCGAGATTGTGAACTTTTTCCGTACTCATCTGTGAATTTACAAAAAAAATCGGATTTGAATAAATCCTTTAACACAGATTGCAATCTAGATAAATTTTCATAGCTTTTAAGCAGAATTACAGCATTAATTTCAAGTTAAGATCTCCGATGAGCACGAACGAAGTTAAATGATTTCGTGTCCCGGAGTAACCTTGTAAGAACTAGACCTTCAACCGTATTAGCTCAGTTGATAGAGCATGGAACCTGAAAATTATATCATAGAGTGATGTGGGTTCGATCCCCGGTGGCAGCATTTATCCTTTCCGACAACTGTATTCCACTTATGGGTGGATAATCGTAAACATTTAAGGGATAGCAACTGGGGCTAGGAAAGGATCTCACGGTAATGCCTATACAAAAATTGAAGAAAGCTATTGTTAGGTGCTCCAGCAGCCAGTCGCAATATGGTGGAAAAAATGTTAAAGTGGCGTGAAACCCCATTCTACCAAACAAACAAAACAACAAATAAACAATCAAATAAGATAGACCTACCATATTCTATCAATAACTGTACTTCGTTGACTGATGCCGTTTCATTACAAACATCGTTTACTGTGACTGTTGCATCGTGGGCTATATACATGATACGTTCATATTTAGCGTCATTTAGGGTTGCTGAAAAAATTTGCGAATAAGTAAACTATTCAGTTTGTATATATAATCGGCTTATATTCCGTTTGATTATTATCCATAATTAATGCCCTGGCAGGGCGGAGCCTAAGTAACGGGTCGTTGCACTTAAAATTAAGGGAAATCAGCTTTTATCTAAAATAACCTACTTATAAAGAGAGTCGACATAAATAACTCGAGACCTTAAATCGTAGATTGGTAACCAAATCCTCGTAACTTCAGCTTAATTAAGCTGAAGTTACGAGGTCTTGGTAACCAAACGATGAAATGTGTTCACTCTCCCAAAGCACGTGAATCCTTTAGGTTTTAGGACACAGTTATTTGCACGCGTTAACGATGATTATCGACTAAAATTTGAAAGAACCCAAACAAATGAAAAGTAAACTCGCCAAATTACGTCACGGTTAAGCCCCGCCCTGCCAGTTCATTAATAACGCAGAATAAAATACGTTTGATTTATTCATTTATGTTCATTGAATTTTCGCATGATAGAAACGAAAGAGTCTACACTTTTGTCTGAGTAATTGGAATTGATAATGATTTAATATTGACTTTACATCTGGACAAAAATAATCTTACGAGACGCACTTTTAATAAAAAGAGGCCAAGGATTTTAAATTCAGTATGTGCAGCAATTTCAATATGAATGATAAATTCTGGTTCTGTGTATTTCAGTCATGATTGTGACAGTAAATAACATCGTGAAATTGACTTTTATCTCAATTAAAACCATTCTAAATCGCCCACTCATCGTCCTATTCATTCATTCCAAACACACACTCAAACCATTAAAAAAACGCTCAAAATTACAAAAATACGATCAACAACTGCATCCAAAATGAATAAACCTAGAAAGAAGTCTCGATTTCTATGTCATAATTAAAATTGTAAGCATTTCATTGGTCCTTAAAGAAATAGAAAGCTATTTATGGAACTTGTATGCATTAAAGAGAGATAATTAATTTCGCTATTTTTGTTCATCGCGATATTACCGAATTACCTCCCTTTAATTTCACTCAAAACCCACTCCATGCAATCTTTCAATTTCATTCTAAAATCATTCCAAAATCATTCAGCTTGTCAATTTCACGATGTTATTAACTGTTTAAACGAAGTTTTAACTCAAACATTATTTCACACAAAATATATACAACCTTTCAAAAATATGACACATATGAGTTCTTACTTGTCTTAAGATAGTACGTGAATTTTTGTGACGACTGTTGCGTAAGGTCTAAACAGGTGACTGCATTGAGAACGTTTATACCTCCAAACACCGTAAAGTTCTCCGATCTGAAAGGAAAAGGCAACGTTATTACACAAATTACGAAAATGACAACGTTAATAAACAAAGTTGCGTTCGTTAGAGCGAGATTCCTAAGATTCTTATAAAGATTTTTAGAATAAAACGTTCGGTAGAGCGAGATTCTTTAGCGGCTTAATAAGAATCTTAAGATAATTAATGAAGAAACGAAGATGGTTTTGCATTGGCTTAAAACGAGTACTCATGACGACGTCGAATGTTTTCACTCAAATTATCGAAAATTGTTCATTATGGCATCTTAGAAATCTCAGTTAGCGGGATTTTCAACTTGCTCTAACGAACGCACCCCAGGTAACGACAACGACAGCGTTGATAAAGATATGAAGCTTACGTTGACAACGTTTATATTTATAAATAGATGAAGACAACATAAAAAACGATTACGGCAGTGCTTACATGTATAACTCCTAAAACTGTGAAGCTCCCTGATCTGAAATTACGGCACAACTTCGATTTTTATTGTTTAAGAAGTTTTAAAATCCTTTCCTCACAACCTACCTTTAACGCCTCCGAAGACCTCGGGAAAAAATTAAGGAAAATGTTTGTCACAAGCAATGTTTTAATTGCCCACGAGGTTTTCTACCTTTCGGGGCAATAGTTTTTGTAATTTCATAAGCATAACATTGTCACTAGTACCTTCACTGAAGACTTAACCCTTTGTCGACTGGTAAATAGAAAACTGCTATTTTTCGAGATCAATTACGAGATAAAAGCAAAATAATAGAATTGAAAAAGTGCTCGTGTACGAAATGAAATTAAAAGAATGGTATTGTAGACCTAATCGTCTACAAATCGAAAGAAATAGAAAAATATTTCAAAAGTAACCATTTAAGAGCTATTTGAGTAAATAGCATCATAGACTTAATCGTTAAAAATAGGAGAAACAAGGTACAGACATAACCATTCAAGAGATGAAACAAGCGGAAAAGCATTTGAGGCCCTTATCATTCACGAACCGCGAAAATCAGAAAAGCATTGCAAACATAACTGTTTGTGATCTGCAAGAAAGATAATAGCTTTGCAGACGTGACCGTTAAGGAGCCGTAAGAAACAGAAAAGCATTACATACCTTTAACGGGCCGAAAGAAAACAGAATCGCATTGCATAGTTTGCCCTTTCGAGCCGAAAGAAACAAAGTAGAATGCAGGCACAACCATTTACGAGGTAAAGAAATATTACCGTTTTCTTACCGAAAGAAAACTAAAATAGAAATGCAGACATTACCGCTTAAGAACCAAAAGAAACCGAAAAGTATTGCAGACAATTACTGTTTCCAAGAATAGGGAAAGAAAATAGCATTGCAGACCTAACCTTTTAAGAGCCAAACGAAGCAGAATATCATTGAAGACACAACCGATTACAGAACGAATAAAACTGATTGGCAATGCAGACATAGCCGCTTACGAACCGAAAGAAAATCAGAATAGCAAAACAGACATTACCGTTTAAGAACCAAAAGGAAAACACAATAGCAAAACAGACATTACCGTTTAAGAGCCGAAAGAAATAGAAAATCATTTCAGAACTAACCGTTTACAAACCAAAAGAAACAGAATAGCGTTGTAGACATAAATGTTGACGAGCCTAAAGAAACAGATAATCAGTGCATACCAAACTGTTTACCAGCCGAAAGAAACAGAATTACATTACAGACACAACCCTTTACGACACATAAGAAACTGAATTGCATTGCAGACATAACCGTTTACGAGCCGAAAGAAACACAATTACATTGCAGACATAACCGTTTACGAGCCGAAAGAAACACAATTACATTGCAGACATAACCGTTTACGAGCCGAAAGAAACACAATTACATTGCAGACATAACCGTTTACGAGCCGAAAGAAACACAATTACATTGCAGACATAACCGTTTACGAGCCGAAAGAAACACAATTACATTGCAGACATAACCGTTTACGAGCCGAAAGAAACACAATTACATTGCAGACATAACCGTTTACGAGCCGAAAGAAACACAATTACATTGCAGACATAACCGTTTACGAGCCGAAAAAAACACAATTACATTGCAGACATAACCGTTTACGAGCCGAAAGAAACACAATTACATTGCAGACATAACCGTTTACGAGCCGAAAGAAACACAATTACATTGCAGACATAACCGTTTACGAGCCGAAAGAAACACAATTACATTGCAGACATAACCGTTTACGAGCCGAAAGAAACACAATTACATTGCAGACATAACCGTTTACGAGCCGAAAAAAACACAATTACATTGCAGACATAACCGTTTACGAGCCGAAAGAAACACAATTACATTGCAGACATAACCGTTTACGAGCCGAAAGAAAGAGAACAGCATTGCAGAAGAAACCGTCTACGAACCGAAATGATGTAAATTTCAATGCAAAGGTAAACCGTTTGTGTGCCTTAAGAAACTGAGTTACATTTCAGTTAACCAGCTGAAAAAAACGGCATAGTATTTCAGAAAAAGTCATTAACAAGCTGATAGAAACTCAGCTGTATTACAGACATTTATAAGCGGAAAGAAACAAAATAGCATTGCAGACGTAACCGCTAAAATAGTTAGGTCAAACACTAGCAATTATTTCCTAGTTGAAATATATCTCAAATCCAAAAGTATTTCAGACGTTACCGTTTTCGAGCCGAAAGAAACTGGGTTACATTTCAGTTAACCAGCCGAAAAACCCGGAATGGTATTTCAGAAAAAGTCATTAACAAGCTGATAGAAGTACAGCGGTATTACAGACATTTATGAGCGAAAAGAAACAAAATAGCATTGCAGACGAATGACGTATCCGCTAAAATAGTTAGGTCAACACTAGCAATTATTTCCTAGTTGAAAAATATCTCAAACGTGACCCTAGGGACATTTAAATTGTGAACCGTAACGTGAAAAGGGACCATCTGGGTAGTGTGTAAAGTGCCGACCCTTGTCAGACTGCGCGAATTGCGCAGACTGACTAGGATCGCAACTTTTCGCACATAAGTAATTTTTTTGAATCTAGAATATTCAAACTACAATCCTGTGAAAGACCTTTCAAAATGCGACTTCTGGTTGGCATGTTATCGAACCAATCTCTTGTTCAAATATCCATTTTACGAAGTTCCAAGAAAGCCCCTTTTGCTTGACGGTACATACATGTTAACGATAGACAAGTTACGAGAAGTCATCGTGTAACAAAGTCAATTCTGACCCGATATTACCTACCTGATAATACTAAGTGTTATCAGACAGTGTACTTTAAAATGTAATTTGCATATTCGCGAATTTGACTGAAACCACTTTCGACCGAGTTTCTTTGATGTTTAAGGTTACATAAAATTTTAAGCCCTTGGAAATGACCGCATAATGAATAGAATTTTATAGTGTCTTACATAATCAATGATTTCTGGGCCCGAGGTAATAAAACTTTTCTCAAGCTCAAATGAGAATTTTCTCAAATTTTAGATTTAAATAAATGTATGAAAACAAAAGACAATATTAAGAAGTTGTTACTTATAACAACTTGTCCCGGGTTCGATCCCCGGCGGCCTGACTGGTTCTTTCCGACTATTTGTCTCTCACGATAGGATTGATTAATCATAGACTTATGTGAGATAGCAGCTGGAGGCTAGGAAAAGATGCGATGGTTGTACCGGTGGAGAAATACCAGGAATCCATTGTTAGGTGCCCCAGCCGCCGCGATACAACTGATACAATTGGTTTAAAATCCATTCAATCAATCAATCGTACATATTCGTTACATACCTGATAACGTAATACGATCCCGACGTGAGATGACATTCAAACGTTTTTTCCTCGAACGTAGATCCTGTGAAAATCTGGTACCCCTCGACGTAGGACGCGTTAAACGTCAAATTCCCCTTGGTCGGACTGTCCCAGACCCCGGTCAGGGCGGATGGAAACGTGCACAATGCATCTATACGAGACAAACGAAATTATTCTGAGCCTGTGCGTGACATTTCCAACAATTTCATGTGTACGTGATATATCCAACAACTTTGTATATGTGCGCGTGACATTTTCAACAATTTTATGTTTGCGTGGTGGACAAACCCTGTGCAGTTTTTGCAAGCACACAAAGTATTAAGAATACTCATTGATCTTATCATGAGGGATAAATGCTTTGTCTATCTACAGAGCGCAAAGCAGAATCTCTGGACAGACTGTGCGACTGCACAGCCAAGTAGCACAGCCTGACCAGAGTCTTTGCTTTGCGCGCATTTTGAATTGTTGAGAATATCACGCACAGACTCTTCTCATGAACACAAGGTTATTAAGCTTAATGATAGCATAGAAAAGTTATTACTTAATTTAGAGCTGGCTCCGATCACTGAGTTAATGCGACTCTAAAATAGTCATTTAAGCTTGGTTCATATTTGCCACGGACGCCGCACGATATCACAGCCTTCGATTTTAGGTAATGGTATCTATTATTGACATCTTATTTTTAACGGCATATGTATTCAAAAAATCGTCTGACAACCTCAATTTTTTGTGAACAACCTATCATAAATTCATTGCAATTCTCGGGCAGCAAGTTAATCGCATGAACCCCGCACGGACACCTTGCGACCAGTCAACCAAGTCTACTATGGACCGTCATCCGCTACACGATCTCCGTCAATTGACCACGCGTGGACCGTAGGATGGTGTGATAAAACTTACAAGCAAAACACCGCAACCAGTATAGGTGTATTTTCAAAACTGAGCTCTGACGTAGGCGTCGAATCCATTACCACAGGTATATCGGTTATATTTAAAAAGCATATGATACTTTTGTAAGATAATTTGTATCTTTTTTAGGTATTGTTGAAACCTGTTTTATCCATTTTAAAGGAAAAGCGAGGGAATTAAACCGTTAAAAGTAGATTTCACGGCTCACCGCGCAAAATCTACCTATACCTTGCAATGTCTGTGCGGCGATCTTTCGATGCCTTTAAGACATGTCTACGTGATACGATCTCCAGGCGGTCTTCAGATTTTCAAAAATGTATAACTAATTTTTTTAATACAAAATCGCAAGGTCTACAGCACCCTTTGCCGCCACATGAGCACATCAAACTTCGAGTTACAGCGCGAAATTCAGAGAATAATATTTCGAGTGAAAACAATAAGGTCCCTGTTGGCGCGTTCAAACCAGAGCTTTCCGATTTTCGGAAGGAAGCTTCATATAATCTACCTTAGAAATCCGACAATATTTGACAACTTTATAGCGCAATTGATGATATTTTGAGTATATATCCATGCTGCCCCCCATTTCCAAATATTTTCTGACAGATCGGCCAAATTTTCTAAAGAAACATTCCTTATAATTCTACAATAATCCCGTTTTCTTAATCCGAATTGTCTTGATGGATAATATGGTGAGAACGAAGTTCCATTGCGGTTGGACAGACGGAAAGAAGAACCGAAGTACGAACGGGAACTTCGCAATTGCTGAAATTTACGAGGGTTGTGTTCAAAAAGTTCGTATATATCTGTCGGTCTTCTGTAAAATTATCAACCGGGCTTGCGGACAATTTTCTAAAAAGAAGAATTTATTTAGAGTCCTAAATGTGAACTTTCAGACAAAAAAGGACCACTTTGTAAATCCGTGAAATCACTATTACAATTGCCTCTGAAAATGCTTGAAAAATATATCTCAGGTAGAATGATCATTCTGGATTCAGAAAAAGAGCCAAGTGCGGAAAGTGTCGACCCTAGGTAGACTGCGCTGTCCATGCAGTCTGACCTGGGCCTTCACTATAGGAATGACCGTTTTCACGTGACGGGTGACAGCTTCTTTAAAGCGCCCAGTGCCGTGTCAAAAAACAAAAACAAAAAAAAAAAAAAAAAACAGCCCACATTGGCTAGATGTTTAAAAATGTGACCAGTCAAGCGAAAAGGGACCATCTAGATAGTGCATAAAGTGTCGATCCTAGTCATACTTTTCTCATTTTGCTTATATCCTGAATCTAGAATGATCAATCTACCTTGCTGTGTAGGGAATTTTGAAAAGCGACCTAGAGTGGTTGATCTATGCTGGACCCAATCTCTTTTTCAGATATCTAGTTTCCAGAGCTCCCAGATGGTCCCTTTTTGCGTGACGGGTCACAAATAATACCCCTGTTTGTACGTGTATTTCCTTTCGCTAAAAGTCGAAATGTTTGGAAATGGGGAAATGAAGGTAAAAATAATCAATTACCTGTTTTATGAAAAGATGAAAGACAAGAAACAAAAATAAACAAAAATAGCATCCTATTTATATGATAATACAATCTGTCAAATTCACGTCCATATTTCAATCATCTATCCATTGTTAATTTCACAAAAGGTAATTAATCGAATAATTATTCAAAGTTCGTATGTGTATTGTTGTGTGGCAGACGTCAGTTGCTAGCGTAGGGACACAGAGGCTAAAGTTTAAAGGAATTACCTCAAGAGGGTTAAACTCTGAATTAAGAAGTTCGTAAATTTCCGAACAGCTTCGGACAAGATCGGTACCGTGTCAGCAGAATATTAAAAGTATTAACGAGTGGATTGAAATTTTAAAGGATTTTGCCGAGCACCGACGTCACCGCCGAAATTCAGATTAACTTAATCCGGATAATAATGATTTAAATTAATAATCCATATGTGAGTAATAAAACATCGGTTAAGAAATGGTGTACATTATGCACCCCTTACACATTTGAATGAAACTTGTAATCAATTTAATTGAAGGTAGCACTAAATTGGATGAAAAAAATATACAATCAAACCTGTCTTAAGCAAGCACCCAAGGGACATTCAAAAAGTGCTTGCTTAAGACAGGTGCTTGCTTAAAACAGGTCAATTTCAGTGCAATTAGGTCATTTGGGAACGTGGTGACCGCTTGCTTAATACAGGTTGCTTGCTGAATACAGGTGGCTACTAACACAGGTTTGACTGTAAATGATCCGTTATTGTTGAAAACCTGCTTAAATGACTTTACTTATTTGTAAAAATCAGTTGCCTTGTTCCCAGATGCTACGAAGCGAACAATTTTGGACTAATCCAAAGTCAAAGATTTTCCAGAACTTAGTTCATGTGTGATCATATGAAAAAGATTCTGCGAAATATTGTAGAAAAAAATTCTCCTTTCTTCCCGATGTTTACATACTTGCTTTTCTTCAAAGTATAAAAAGTCAGGTTTATGAAAAAAATGATTACACAAACAAATTTAAAGTATAAATACTTTTTGGAAAATATTATACATGTACTTTGTCATGTTTTTAAGAACAAGAAATTTTTGTGACCTGTCACGCGAAAAGGGACCATCTCGGTTGTGTATAAAGTGTCGACCCTAGTAAGACTGCGCGGACGGCGCAGACTGACTAGGGTCGAAACTTTTTAACACTTTACTAATTTTCTGAATCTAGAATAAACAATATACCTTCCTATGAAAGAATTTTTGGAAATGCAACCTCTGGTTGTCCTTAACTAGAGTCAAACTCTTTTTTCAAATATCTATTTTACGAAGTTCCCAGATGATCCCTTTTCGTGTGACGGGTGGTCACATTTCATTTTTCTTCTAATTGGAGCTTAAACAATTTGTCAATTTTCATTGTCATTTAGGCATGTTTTTTTTCTGGATAACAGACCAAATGTATGCGACCCGTCACGCAAAAAGAAACTGACTGCGCGGACTGCACATGTTGGTGTGGGTAGAAACTTTGCACCTTGCATAATTTCTGAATCTAGAATAAGCAATCTTTCTTCACGTGGAAGAACGTTTGAAAGGCAGGTCTGGTTGCCCTAAGACCTACATGTAAGCACTATCTCTTTTCCAAATATTTATTTTATGAGTTCCCAGGTACATGTAGTCCACTTTCGCTTGACGGGTCACAAATAGTTTAACGCACGCAATTATCGGGCCGCTGGTCCCGCCCCTTGGCCTTTGTCGTGATAAGCCTCTTCAGAATCTGAAACGTCATTTGTCTTTTAATTATATGGTTTAAAGTAGTGGAACCTTAGTAGATCCGCAACATTTCGGCACTCATAAACTTTCATAATGTTGACCGAGGTTTCCTAATGAAAATCATAAGGAAACCTCGGTTAACACTGTTAAAGTTCATTACTTCCGAAACGTTGCGGAACTATAACGGGTTTACTGCCTTAAAAGGACAAGAAAAAAAATACAAGTCGATTGTGGGCAACCCTAACGTCGTAACTACAGCTTATTTAAGCTGTAGTTACGACGTGTATGTCGCCAATATACGAAACTATTTCAGTCAAAATGGCGGAGGTCAACAGTTGTCCCATTCTTAGTGAGTGTTTTGATTGGTCAATATATTTTTGATTGACAGCTGCGAACTGTTAATTACATTTCGAAGCAAATGTAGAGTCAGTTCACTCTCGGTTACATGTAGATCGGGTAGAACTCGGCAATGATTTTGTGCTGAACGGTGGTTGTCAATCATCGGATCTACGCATTCAGTTCGTCGTATGTCCCATTTTTGATCAAACACGTCTTTTCGATGTCTACGCTTGATCCTTACTAGCGAACGTTTCAAAAACCCAATATCATTTTGGTAAAGATAAATTTCCAACCATTTTTTCTATTACCTTAGAAAGTACGCCACAATACAATTTTTTACAAAAAAGAAAATAAATAATAATAATAATAAAAATAGATTTATTACAGTTTTAGTAAATAATAATAATTATACTGATTATGGTGACGGTTAATGAGCAGGGTCCAATATCATAAAACTTTTTTTCTGCTCAACTGAGCATTTTCTCAAATTCAGATAAATGTATGAAAAGAAACGATCATATTTATAAGTTACAATTGCTAGCAACTTATTAATATTATCTTTTATGTTCAACAAAATTAAAGCTTTAATATCAAGTTGATTTTGAGAAAATTCTTTGTTAAGCATAAGAAAAAGTTTTATAATGAACTCGATGCAAGATCCCTGAGTGGTTAATGATTCGTCAGGTAGAATCTCGGGGTTGATTTTGCCCTGAGCGGTGTCAAATATTGGATAGATCTACGTAAGCACTTTCTTAATATTCTTAATGTATTACATGAAGTATTACATGAAGTTTGTCAACTTCAACCCTTTTCCGCTGTTAAGAAATTACTGACTGGCCTAAGTTGAAAAGGTTTCAATTGGACGCATTTGAATAAAATGAAAGATAAGGAATCCTATATGGTCAAAATTTTTGAAAAATAATGGAAATGGATTTTCTTTAAACTGTTTTTTTAGTTTAAAACTAAATAGAAGTTAATCTAAGGGCGCACTAGAAAAGGATAAAATACAGTCAATCTTGCTCGAGCGACCACGTCTATTAAGCGACCATTTTTATTAAGCGACCGTTTTCAAGATCCACTTTATAAATCAAAATATCCTAAAAAGTAGGTATTGTTGGTCTAAAAATATTGAAAATGAATCCTATGTTATTAAAACTCGACAGAATCGTCTCAATGAGACGATTCTATTGAGTTATACCAACAAAGAACCACACAATAATATGCATGCTCAATCAAAAAGTAAGTTTCTTATTTGTGAACAAAACGTGTATGAAGCGGCCATTTTCTTAAACGACCGCTTTTTTTTGGTCCCTGTAGTGGTCACTTAAAACAAGTTTGACTTATGTAATTCCTGATGTAACCTTATAACAAGCGAATTGCGTTTGTCTAGATGGCCGTATAAAGACCTTACCGACATTTTGGCGGAAGTCATTTAGTATTATTTCCTCTGTCCGTCCAATTGTCTGCATATTCGACGCTTTGACCTACAACTTCCTTGATTTTCATTAAATTCCCCCACTCTTGTGTGGATTAACCCTTTGCTGTTTAATCCCTGCTTTTTACGTGCCTGTAAATTTATGATTGAGAAAACATTGTGGAAAAAGAAGAAATTGCTCCTGACAAGCAATTTCTTCCTTTTCCACACTATTGTCTACCCTACTGAATGGTTATTTTTCAAATTAAATCCACTTTAAACTTTTGTCTGCAAAACCTTTGAATTTGGACAGGTCCAAAATTTTGAAAAACAGGAAAGTGTTAATCTGATTATTATCAAAAGTGATTCTCTTTAAGTCTTTAAGTCAACCCGTAGATCATTTTCAAGTTGGTCGACGGAATGGCCGCCTTTTCGACATATATACAAATACTTCAATTTGTATTTCACAACGTAATTCTAACCTGGGCAGACATTTTCGAAAGAGCTTGTTCACAGATCTTCTTGTTATTTTGGTGTGTAAACTTCAAAACCTCTCTTGGCGAAAACAACATTTCTAACTTCCGTCTCTCACCAATGGGTTGATAATCGTAGACCTATGCGAGATAGCAGCTGGGGGCGAGGAAAGGATGGTTGTACTGATGAGAGAAATACCAAGAATCCATTGTTAGGTGATCCAGCCAACGCGATATAACTGAAAAAAAAATGTTGAAAGCGGCGTCAAACTCAATTCAATCAATGAATCCCCCATTAACTGTTCAACATATGAAAATAGTAGTGGCAATGTATATGTGTGCAATATATTGTGGATTTTCTTCCCAAACCTCTAAACTACGGCTTTAAATAAGCTATAGATGCGAGGTTTAATCTACCTTGAAAATTCTAAGACATGTGTGGCATAAAGCTTAAGAATGAATGAAAGAAAAAAGTGTATAAAGGTAGTAATTCCTCATGATAAATGCCTGTTGAAAACTAAGCGAGGTAAGGCCATCACTTTCATTTTGTCTGGTTTTCGAGAGAATACGGCTTAATTTTTCTGAAAAAAAAAAAACTAGAATAAAGATATAATTACTTGCTATCAATGTTATTATTCTTATTTCCCGTGATGTGCTGTTTTTGTCATTTCTTGTGTGTAAAACATAAAATGTATTAAACGTTTTCAATTGAACCAAATCCCACTAGGTTGGATTTTGTTCTTTAGAAAATATTTAAGTATGCCACCAGAATTTACTGGTTAATGTTTTTGATACACCAACAGTTATTTCAACATTTTTTCAGCGAAATCTTTGATTCTTTGATTTCGGAAGAATCATCCGAGAAGAAGTCGAGCGAAATCTTATTCTGACTAAATAAAAATAAAAAAAATATATATATTTTTTTTATTATTATTATTTTATATTCAGTTTACCTTGGGTACTTGATATTTATCTTTATTTCCGACCCCCGACCTTAAGTCTTGTGTGAATCGTCCCGAGAACCAGATAACAAAATAATAATGGCCTAAACGTTAATTAATAAGCATAATTTTCCTAAATAAACCAGGGGGACAATTTATAATTCAGACCTGTAGCCACAACGTCATATATTCATATAAATAGAGTTTTTTAGGAGACAAATGTTGCCATTAATTGTAGGACAGCGGTAGTTGTCACAAAGGCGGATAGTTATACATGTAGACAGTCAAATGGATTAAAACAAGGTATGGTTTTAAGACGCATGCTTAGCGTTTGTCGTGGCCCGTTCCCACAAAATCTAGACGGAAAAAAAACCTAAACGAAAACATTGTGGAAAATGAAGAAATTTCTTGTTACAAGCGATTTCTTCATATTCCTGAATGTTTTCTGACACCCCCCCCCCCTAAAAAAAAAAAAAGAAAAAAAATATACTAGTTTATTTATCATTGCCTGTAACACATGTGGTCTGTAAATTTGTTGTTATTTGACCAGTGTACAATTTTATGTCCAAGGTAATCGGTTAAATCGATCGAAAACTTAAAATTAATTTCTATGAATTGATTGTTTTCGCGCTTTTTTATATAATATTTTTGTTGAAAATCTTTACTGTGTCTTAATGTCGTAAATACGGCTTGATTACCATCTTTAAGTATCACAAAAAAGATATTCGTGTGCAAGCTTACACGCCAATAGATCACTGATCAATATAATGTAAGTGGTCATTAACGATCTATATGTAGAGTTGTCCGCCGGAGCCAGGTTTAATCTGCATTATACGTATATGTCACAATGAAATTGTTAAATCTTAAAGCAGCATCACAACTTCAACATTTTGTAGTAGACTGGCATTCAGTACTAGAGCTTAAATATTGTAATTGTTAACAAGAGCTATGTCGGATGTTGCCATCCCCCGCCATCAAAGCTTGATAGTAAACTGAAGCCTAATTAAAGGGCAATAACTCCAAAACTATGCAAGCAAGAGTTGTAGTTCTCCTCCATGAGATCTATCCACCTATTTTATAGTTTCAAGTTGATAGATTTTATACTTTTGGAGATATGCTCCGGACAAGTTTAGTGACGAATGACGGAACGACCGAAGGACAGAATGACGGAATTACGAACGGAGACCATTACTATATCCCCTTCACCGAACGGCGGGGGAATAACAAGGTATAGGTAGATTTTGCGCGGTGAGCCGGGAAATCTACTTTGAACGGTTAAATTCCCGTGCTTTTCTTTCAAAATAGATAAAACTGGTTTAAAAGTACATAAAAATGATAAAATCTACCATTCAAAGGAAGGTTATTGCTAGTCTTAAATCGCAAGGTTTACTCACTACATGTACATTCATAATTGAACTGAAGGGACCTGGTTAAATTCCTAACATATTCTTATACATACCTAACATATACTTACGTATGTGCATTCTGATCTAAGTCTATACAGCCTGATTTTTTTTGTATTCAAACCAGAAAAGTTTAACAATTTGTTTTCTAAATAAATGCTATCTCCAAGTGTTGAAAGCACTTTGATTTTTAAATAATGCAATTTTGACAAGATGATTTGGGATGAGAAACTGTCCCCAGGCTAAATTTAGAAGCTATAGTTTGGATGATATAATACGGAATCGTCGCCAGCGTCAGAAATTTTGAAATAACTTATGCTTTCAAATTATTAAGTGTGTGTGACCTTTGTGACATTTATTGTCTGTCAACCACAGTGAGTAAAAAGGTTTTGTCGAAAGTAGTCGAGGTCGACATTAATTCGCTTCCCCTCATCGTATCACGAGTCTGACTTGTAAATGTTTTTATGAGTTGTACGAATTTCAAATGGAATTTTAAAAGTTGTCGTTTTGTAAAAAAAAAGGTCATGTTTTTTTTTATTTGTGATAACATCTAGAATTCTGCGAAATAAATGTCAAATTGAATACGCCCCCCCCCCTTCTAGCGGGACGACAGTAGCCTATTACTTGGAAATAGCAGTCCGTTGTTTGATCGATATCTCTGTTTTTCCGGAATCCCGTCCGTTGCTTCTTTACAAAACCAGCAGTTGACAACCAACATTTTGTCACAAGTGGACCACTGAGCGAAGAGCATCGGGTCTCTGGTAGCCCTCTATTCGTATGATGACCGGGAACGTTTTAAATAACTACTGCGTATAATCATTCAATATAAATATCTTAAACTAAGTACATGTGAATGTTACAGAATCATCCCTGTGTTCAAAATGAAAATGTTCGGAAAACGGTTAGAAATAATACCCGCTTTGCACGTATTCTTACGTGCAAAGCGGTCACAATTTAAAAGGTTTGCAAGTTAAACAGGGCACGCGTGGACTGCTTATCAACCAAATCAAGTAAACGTTTTCAAACATTATTCATTTGTAGGTAAATGGCGATACGGAAAAGGACATTCGTTTAATTAATATTTATAATTAAGTATTTATTGCTTACAACCATGACATCTGACATGGACATTTGATGTGGTGCTAAACGTGTATCTAATTTAAGTTTTATTTTTAGATTCATGTGATAAAGTGATGCTTTCAACAAATTCTCGAATAAAAGTAACAACTATTTTGCGTCCTCATGCACAAAATGTTAAAATAGAAAATTATCTCCACCTAGTCGGTAAGATCTTACCCTTTTGTTTGATGTTATCAAGTCAAAATAAAAGGAGAGAATATTTAATTCAAATCCATGGATATATGAAAACTATATAACAACATAGTCAAATATGTAAGAATCCGCATAGCGTAGAATATCTTTAACATTCATGGAGGTGTGAAACTAAAATCTTGGTCACATTTATGTATAAATTTATTTCGAGAATTCATAACGTGTCATCTGGATATTAGTTAAATACCTCTACATGTCTACGTTTGAGCAAGTTATGTTTTTGGTTTCATATGCCCACGAATGTAAATCAAAATTGATTTCATTAATTAACTTTAACTCTTTCCACCCTAGCCACATTATATTCCCCCTGTATTCAATTCTTTGGCAGACAGCGAAAACTAAGATCAGCTTGCACAGACGTGCAGTCTGATCTTGGCTTACACTGTCTGCTGGTTGTGGTAAAAACTTGAGTCAGAATGTATAAATATCCCGAAATTGGCGATTTAGTTGACACCATTTTTTTTTTAATTCAGCAGAAAAATGCCCTGCCTGCGTTCAGGATGACAAAACGGTGCAAAATTTTCTTTCAAATTATCCCCTTTGCAAAGCGGGATATGATTTCACAACAGTTTGTACCATTTTTCATCCCTTTTCAAGGCTTAGAGTGTTCATTTTATCTTATAACTATACAAATATCTGTGTGATAACATCCCGTATGATATTTTTTATGATATCACATAGTTATTTTTAGAACATGAACAATAATACGGTTATTTTTAGAAACTTGCATTTCAGTAAGAAATACCGATGAAACAATACAAATAGAGGTTATAAGATAAATATAATACATACTGAATGTATTGTATGAAAAAAAATATCTAACTCGGTTGTGAGAATTGATAATTGTCTCGGCAGAGCCTCGACAATTTTCATTTCTCCCAACCTCGTTAGATATTTTTTGTAATATCATACACTAAGTACGTATTATATATTTCTATTTCAGATGATGGCTGTCACTCAGTTGGTCTATTTCCTCATTTGGGTTTCCCCCGTCGTTTTACACCACGTGACCACAAGTCTTCGAACTGACGTCACCTTACCATGTGACCTGACCGAGCACGTGAACAAAACCAAAGGAATTTCGAACGTAGAATGGATTCTTCCGTCCGGACAAATAGCCAGAGATAACGACAAGATAGTCGTGTTTTGGGACAATAGTTCGGCTCAACTTACCGTCAAACGGCTCAATGATTCCGATTTAGGCATTTATTACTGCATCAAAGTGTTCAAAGACTCGAGTGTAGAAGCTGAACAATACACCTTAGATCAGAATAATCCATATTTCGCCGCTATCCGGAGTGAAATGCAAAAGAACGCCATTATAGGAGGCGTTTCGGGTGGCGCTTTCCTGTTATTGTGCTGCCTAGTCTATATTTTGTGGTATTATAGATGTTCAGAAAGGATGAGACGTAAAAGACTAATTCTGGAAGATATTCAAAAAGGAAAGAACAGATTTGATACACAATTATACGATAACGTAGGGCTAGAGCACTATACGAAAAGATCTTCGATTAAACCTCCTGCTACTTGTTAAATACAGTTAACTACATCGAAAAATTGAAATGACAAGGTGAATGATTCTGGAATGATTTTGGAATGAAATTGAATGAGTACGAGGAATGAGTTTTGAGTGATGTAATCCAATATCGCTCATTTTGTTCATGGTGAACAAAATTAGAGATATTTATTACCTCTCTTTAATAAAATTTGCAAACATGTTCTATAAAAATGCTATAATTTCTCCATGAACCAATCCGTCACTTATGATTTCAATTATGTCTGAATTTTTTTCAAGCAATTCTTTAATGTGCTTGTTGACCTTGTATTTTTTCGTCATACGTGGTTTTAATGGTGTGAGAAATACCAGAAATCCATTGTTAGGTGCTCCCGCCGCCGCGATATAACTGAAAAAAATATTGAAAGCGGCGTTAAACGCAATTCAATCAATCCTCCATCAATTGTTCAACATATTAAAATAGTAGTGGCAATGTATATGTGTGCAATATAGCGTGGATTTTCTCCCCAAACCTCGAAACTACGGCTTTATACAAACTGAAGATACGAGGTTTAACCGACCTTAAAATTTCTCAGACATGTGTGGCTTGAAACTTTAGAATGATTGAAAGAAAAAAAAGTGTAAAAAGGTAGTGATGCCTCATTATAAATGCCTGTTGAAAACTAAGCGAGGTAAGGCCATCACTTTCAGTTTTTCTGGTTCTCGAGAGAATATGGCTTAATTTTTCTAAAAAATGGAATAAAGATGTAATCACCGGCTATCAATGTTATTATTCTTATTTCCCGTGATGTGCTGTTTTTGTCAATTCTTGTGTGTAGAACATAAGATGTATTAAACATTTTCAATTGAACCAAATCCCACTAGGTTGGATTTTGTTCTTTAGAAAATATTTAAGTATGCCACCAGAATTTACTGGTTAATGTTTTTGATACACCAACAGTTATTTCAACATTTTTTCAGCGAAATCTTTGATTCTTTGATTTCGGAAGAATCATCCGAGAAGAAGTCGAGCGAAATCTTATTCTGACTAAATAAAAATAAAAAATATATATATATTTTTTTTATTATTATTATTTTATATTCAGTTTACCTTGGGTACTTGATATTTATCTTTATTTCCGACCCCCGACCTTAAGTCTTGTGTGAATCGTCCCGAGAACCAGATAACAAAATAATAATGGCCTAAACGTTAATTAATAAGCATAATTTTCCTAAATAAACCAGGGGGGACAATTTATAATTCAGACCTGTAGCCACAACGTCATATATTCATATAAATAGAGTTTTTTAGGAGACAAATGTTGCCATTAATTGTAGGACAGCGGTAGTTGTCACAAAGGCGGATAGTTATACATGTAGACAGTCAAATGGATTAAAACAAGGTATGGTTTTAAGACGCATGCTTAGCGTTTGTCGTGGCCCGTTCCCACAAAATCTAGACGGAAAAAAAACCTAAACGAAAACATTGTGGAAAATGAAGAAATTGCTTGTTACAAGCGATTTCTTCATATTCCTGAATGTCTTCTGACACCCCCCCCCCCCTAAAAAAAAAAAAAAAAAAAAAAAAAAAAAATATACTAGTTTATTTATCATTGCCTGTAACACATGTGGTCTGTAAATTTGTTGTTATTTGACCAGTGTACAATTTTATGTCCAAGGTAATCGGTTAAATCGATCGAAAACTTAAAATTAATTTCTATGAATTGATTGTTTTCGCGCTTTTTTATATAATATTTTTGTTGAAAATCTTTACTGTGTCTTAATGTCGTAAATACGGCTTGATTACCATCTTTAAGTATCACAAAAAAGATATTCGTGTGCAAGCTTACACGCCAATAGATCACTGATCAATATAATGTAAGTGGTCATTAACGATCTATATGTAGAGTTGTCCGCCGGAGCCAGGTTTAATCTGCATTATACGTATATGTCACAATGAAATTGTTAAATCTTAAAGCAGCATCACAACTTCAACATTTTGTAGTAGACTGGCATTCAGTACTAGAGCTTAAATATTGTAATTGTTAACAAGAGCTATGTCGGATGTTGCCATCCCCCGCCATCAAAGCTTGATAGTAAACTGAAGCCTAATTAAAGGGCAATAACTCCAAAACTATGCAAGCAAGAGTTGTAGTTCTCCTCCATGAGATCTATCCACCTATTTTATAGTTTCAAGTTGATAGATTTTATACTTTTGGAGATATGCTCCGGACAAGTTTAGTGACGAATGACGGAACGACCGAAGGACAGAATGACGGAATTACGGACGGAGACCATTACTATATCCCCTTCACCGAACGGCGGGGGAATAACAAGGTATAGGTAGATTTTGCGCGGTGAGCCGGGAAATCTACTTTGAACGGTTAAATTCCCGTGCTTTTCTTTCAAAATAGATAAAACTGGTTTAAAAAGTACATAAAAATGATAAAATCTACCATTCAAAGGAAGGTTATTGCTAGTCTTAAATCGCAAGGTTTACTCACTACATGTACATTCATAATTGAACTGAAGGGACCTGGTTAAATTCCTAACATATTCTTATACATACCTAACATATACTTATGTATGTGCATTCTGATCTAAGTCTATACAGCCTGATTTTTTTTGTATTCAAACCAGAAAAGTTTAACAATTTGTTTTCTAAATAAATGCTATCTCCAAGTGTTGAAAGCACTTTGATTTTTAAATAATGCAATTTTGACAAGATGATTTGGGATGAGAAACTGTCCCCAGGCTAAATTTAGAAGCTATAGTTTGGATGATATAATACGGAATCGTCGCCAGCGTCAGAAATTTTGAAATAACTTATGCTTTCAAATTATTAAGTGTGTGTGACCTTTGTGACATTTATTGTCTGTCAACCACAGTGAGTAAAAAGGTTTTGTCGAAAGTAGTCGAGGTCGACATTAATTCGCTGCCCCTCATCGTATCACGAGTCTGACTTGTAAATGTTTTTATGAGTTGTACGAATTTCAAATGGAATTTTAAAAGTTGTCGTTTTGTAAAAAAAAAGGTCATGTTTTTTTTTTTATTTGTGATAACATCTAGAATTCTGCGAAATAAATGTCAAATTGAATACGCCCCCCCCCCCCTTCTAGCGAGACGACAGTAGCCTATTACTTGGAAATAGCAGTCCTTTGTTTGATCGATATCTCTGTTTTTCCGGAATCCCGTCCGTTGCTTCTTTACAAAACCAGCAGTTGACAACCAACATTTTGTCACAAGTGGACCACTGAGCGAAGAGCATCGGGTGTCTGGTAGCCCTCTATTCGTATGATGACCGGGAACGTTTTAAATAACTACTGCGTATAATCATTCAATATAAATATCTTAAACTAAGTACATGTGAATGTTACAGAATCATCCCTGTGTTCAAAATGAAAATGTTCGGAAAACGGTTAGAAATAATACCCGCTTTGCACGTATTCTTACGTGCAAAGCGGTCACAATTTAAAAGGTTTGCAAGTTAAACAGGGCACGCGTGGACTGCTTATCAACCAAATCAAGTAAACGTTTTCAAACATTATTCATTTGTAGGTAAATGGCGATACGGAAAAGGACATTCGTTTAATTAATATTTATAATTAAGTATTTATTGCTTACAACCATGACATCTGACATGGACATTTGATGTGGTGCTAAACGTGTATCTAATTTAAGTTTTATTTTTAGATTCATGTGATAAAGTGATGCTTTCAACAAATTCTCGAATAAAAGTAACAACTATTTTGCGTCCTCATGCACAAAATGTTAAAATAGAAAATTATCTCCACCTAGTCGGTAAGATCTTACCCTTTTGTTTGATGTTATCAAGTCAAAATAAAAGGAGAGAATATTTAATTCAAATCCATGGATATATGAAAACTATATAACAACATAGTCAAATATGTAAGAATCCGCATAGCGTAGAATATCTTTAACATTCATGGAGGTGTGAAACTAAAATCTTGGTCACATTTATGTATAAATTTATTTCGAGAATTCATAACGTGTCATCTGGATATTAGTTAAATACCTCTACATGTCTACGTTTGAGCAAATTATGTTTTTGGTTTCATATGCCCACGAATATAAATCAAAATTGATTTCATTAATTAACTTTAACTCTTTCCACCCTAGCCACATTATATTCCCCCTGTATTCAATTCTTTGGCAGACAGCGAAAACTAAGATCAGCTTGCACAGACGTGCAGTCTGATCTTGGCTTACACTGTCTGCTGGTTGTGGTAAAAACTTGAGTCAGAATGTATAAATATCCCGAAATTGGCGATTTAGTTGACACCATTTTTTTTTAATTCAGCAGAAAAATGCCCTGCTTGCGTTCAGGATGACAAAACGGTGCAAAATTTTCTTTCAAATTATCCCCTTTGCAAAGCGGGATATGATTTCACAACAGTTTGTACCATTTTTCATCCCTTTTCAAGGCTTAGAGTGTTCATTTTATCTTATAACTATACAAATATCTGTGTGATAACATCCCGTATGATATTTTTTATGATATCACATAGTTATTTTTAGAACATGAACAATAATACGGTTATTTTTAGAAACTTGCATTTCAGTAAGAAATACCGATGAAACAATACAAATAGAGGTTATAAGATAAATATAATACATACTGAATGTATTGTATGAAAAAAAATATCTAACTCGGTTGTGAGAATTGATAATTGTCTAGGCAGAGCCTCGACAATTTTCATTTCTCCCAACCTCGTTAGATATTTTTTGTAATATCATACACTAAGTACGTATTATATATTTCTATTTCAGATGATGGCTGTCACTCAGTTGGTCTATTTCCTCATTTGGGTTTCCCCCGTCGTTTTACACCACGTGACCACAAGTCTTCGAACTGACGTCACCTTACCATGTGACCTGACCGAGCACGTGAACAAAACCAAAGGAATTTCGAACGTAGAATGGATTCTTCCGTCCGGACAAATAGCCAGAGATAACGACAAGATAGTCGTGTTTTGGGACAATAGTTCGGCTCAACTTACCGTCAAACGGCTCAATGATTCCGATTTAGGCATTTATTACTGCATCAAAGTGTTCAAAGACTCGAGTGTAGAAGCTGAACAATACACCTTAGATCAGAATAATCCATATTTCGCCGCTATCCGGAGTGAAATGCAAAAGAACGCCATTATAGGAGGCGTTTCGGGTGGCACTTTCCTGTTATTGTGCTGCCTAGTCTATATTTTGTGGTATTATAGATGTTCAGAAAGGATGAGACGTAAAAGACTAATTCTGGAAGATATTCAAAAAGGAAAGAACAGATTTGATACACAATTATACGATAACGTAGGGCTAGAGCACTATACGAAAAGATCTTCGATTAAACCTCCTGCTACTTGTTAAATACAGTTAACTACATCGAAAAATTGAAATGACAAGGTGAATGATTCTGGAATGATTTTGGAATGAAATTGAATGAGTACGAGGAATGAGTTTTGAGTGATGTAATCCAATATCGCTCATTTTGTTCATGGTGAACAAAATTAGAGATATTTATTACCTCTCTTTAATATAATTTGCAAACATGTTCTATAAAAATGCTATAATTTCTCCATGAACCAATCCGTCACTTATGATTTCAATTATGTCTGAATTTTTTTCAAGCAATTCTTTAATGTGCTTGTTGACCTTGTATTTTTTCGTCATTTTGAGTGTTTTTGAATGTTTTGTGTGAGTGTTTGGAATGAATGAATGGAGCGATTAGTGAGCGATTTAGAATGGTTTTTGATTGAGATCAATGTAAATTTCACGATGTTGTTAACTGTAGCTTGGACCAATATAATATTCTCATAAAAAACTAACAATAAAATATCGTTCGAAAAAGAGAACATGCTTGTGAAGGTGATATTAAAGCTACAAATACATGGTGTGATTTCGATTTGAGCCTGTGCGTGACATTTCCAACAATTTCACACGTGTTCGAGGTTCAAATGTTGAGTAGTGTAAACAACGACACAATCCAAAAATAATATATGCTGACTGCCAGAAGAGGGGTTTGAGTCTTTACCTATCTATATAGCGTGTAGTGAAAGCTCTGGTCAGCCTGTGTGGATGCACAGGCTGACCAGAAGCTTTGCTACGCGCACATGTGAAATTGTAGAAAATGTCACACACGAGCTCATTTGTAAATGAAAGTTTCCCTTCCATCAACAAAAAATGTGTTGTGGGTAGACGATTCCGTCGAGTTCACACAACATAGCTTATTCGTGAAAAATGGGTACGGTATGGATGGAATAAATAGCCTATTAATCTTCAGTCTGTAAATATTTCGAGACAAGGAAGCATTATTTACCCAAACAATTGCATAATTTGACACAAAATTCGCTGTTTAATGTTGCGTGGTTATTTTTGTGGTCTGTCGTCATTTCGGGTTTGAACCAACCAACGTTTCTGTTGACTGTTTCCCGTAATGTAATTAACATAATTTCGCTGTCACGATGACTGTTATATCAAATGACGTCAGCGTACCTGTCATATTTGCCGCGGAACTATTTAGTGAGATTAATACAACGTCACGACGACAAATTGGCGACTAGTACAGTTTATAGGATCCCGTAATTAATATTACACTAATGCTTAGGCATACATCTGTCGTGTGCGCGCAGTTTTCGGGGTTTGACTCACAGGCGATTGTTTCACGATCCGATTTTTGTCATATGAGTTTTAATATTATTACTAAATGTGCATGACATTTCCGACAATTTCAAATATGTACAACGTTAACACTGGGATAAGTTTGTGCATCCGCACAGTCTGATCAAAGTCGTCACTATGCACTTAATAGATAGCTAAGGATCTATAATCTCTGTTAAGAATTGCTCAGTTTCTTAAAATAAACTGGGTGGTTCAGACCACTCAATTTCCAACAATCACGCACACATAAAATAGTCAAAAATATCATGCAGAGGCAAAAATGCCAAAAACGAAACACCATCAGTGAAACAATCGCCTGTGGTCGCGCTTTTGTAAGAAGAGCAATGTGACTTACAAATTTTCACTTACTGTGCGATATCTTCGCTTTGAAAGATTATTGATTTTCTAAAGAGTATTGACATGTTCTATAAAAAAACGTGTTTTATTTATTGTACTTTTCACAAAATATTGTTCAAGGGCTTTGCTAAACTAATATTTCTTTTGAGTAATACACTATAAGAAATGAATACGGTTTAATTGTTTCCATGGATTTATGATAATAAAATAACCCTACCATAAATATGTTCAGGATGCACAAATGTTAATGAACGTTTGAAAATGGTATCCAGCTTTAAATGCAACGTTTGATAATATTTTTCTTCGACGCAAGACATGATAACGTTTTCCATATTGTGCGAGTGGCTAAAGCGAAACGAACTTTGTAACGGTATGCTTGCAAATTTCACATTTTAGCATCTTTGTGGTCATTCAATTAAATATAAATTAAATCTACTTGTTTTGTTTGTTCATTAGTTTGTTTGTATGGGGTTTAAAAACACTTTGTTTGTATGGGGTTTAAAAACACTTTCACTTAAATTGCGACGGCTGATGATCCTACCTTTGGTTTTTGCTGCCGTAGCACACAACAGTACAACCATATAGAGAATAGCATGTTAGTGTATTAAAATATCAATGTTATCTGGTCAAGGTTGGAAAAATTTATCAGGACGAGCTTTGCCGAGCCCTGATAATTCCTTGTAGCCGAGACCAGATAAAATTGATATTTTAAGATACTTAAATGTAATTCTATTTTTCATTCAATCATTTTCAGCGCTAATTTCTAATAAACCCTTTAAAAGAAAAAAAAATGAAAAGAAAGAGAAAAAAGTCAGGTAAAAGTGTTTGCAAATTGTTTCTAAAAATAGCCTGTCTGATATCATGTTAAGTTATCAGACAGTCGATATCAGGTCAATACAGGCTTCACTATGTGTTAAAATATTTCATCCAAGCTTGAGTTGCTCTTCCCACTAAATCTCCTGGACCGAAAGTTAAGCTTTGCATATTACGGAGGGGAATGGGTTTGAAAAGACTTCTTCGTGTCTATTATAAGCAGTCAAAGAGAATAGTCCTTTTTTAAAGAAAGTCTTAAAATACGCACTTTTAAGGGGGACTTCAAATCTTTCTAAAAGAATCTCGGAAAATGCTCATGAACGGACAAATTTCGACGACTCTTCCGAGTTAGATTTTAGGGGGTTTTTTTTATGAAAATGACTTAAATTGACTTACATTGAGCACTTTTTTTATCACTTTTTACGCACACAAACATACAACTCACAAACTTCGAAATCAGACCTTCTTTTAATTCTTCAGTTTTTTTATAGTCTCTGAGCCAATTACTTCGGATTTGAAATGAAATTTGCGCTCTTAAAGTATTTGGACCAGTCTAAAATTATGTCCTCCAATAGATGGTCGACCACAGACCATCGTCCGTAAAATTGTTTAACGTGTCAATATTTACATAAAATATTAAAACGTGTATCAAAGTGATTTTATACCTAGCACATCTCTTCGTATTTCATATATTGTCTTACAATTAAGCAATAAAAATCGTAGAGTGGTCCGGATATTGAACTACAATTACAAGGTAAAACATTTCTCATATTGTAAAAATGTGATCAAAATATCGTATCTACAGCTCAAATTAATCTGTATATACTTCATTTTGATCACACAACATCGAAAACATGAGATAAAGAAAGAACGAAAAAAAAAAAAACTGACCTGGAAAATGTGTAGTTTAATGATGAAAACTTAGAATCGGGTTTAGCATCGCTTTTTGCAATCACTTATTCGCCCCTTATAGGTTTATGGTTATCCAATATTCATCTAGAAGACAAATGCAGAAAATGATGTGTAACGCCCCCAGGGATTGAAGCCGAAACCTCATGAGTGATAGTTCGACGCGATACCATTTTGCCATGGCTTACAACCTGTCTCTGATAATTCAACGATTTCATCTTTGTGCCTTTAACACAAAAGATAGCAGTCTGAACAACATATCAAAAATATTCTTAGATTGTGAACAGAAACATTGAGGTAGCAGCTTGCCAATGATCGCGTAGTGAAGACTCTGATCAGACTGTGCGGATGCATAGGCTGATCTGAAACTTATTTTATACTCGTTTGAAATTGTTGAATTTTTTACTAACAGGTTTATATACATGTATCAATAAGTAATAAATATTTGAATCATCTTTGAAAGTACAAAGTATATGCTGATCAAATGGTGGTGAATGGGTCCAAGTGTTGCCTCCGCTTGCACAATCCATGACAATCCTGACAGTACATCTGTATCATTCTTACTTTTTGTGGAATATAAAAGAAGTTCCCCTGCATTCTTCGGTTATATTACGAACAAGATAATGTTCTGTTTCAGATATACTTATTTCGTTCTTAAATCTTTTGTTTGCAATAAGCCCTACTAATGGTATCTCTGTGCAAAAGGTATGAAGCGACTTGCCCAATCTGTCCAAATTTTGATTTTGCGTGTACAAGGAAATGATTGACAAAAATTCGTTCGAATACGCTCATTTACGTACATTGAAAATAAGCTATCCACAATAGCACTAGAAAAGGTTTTTTTTAGTTGAAATTGTATTTCCCTAACATTTAGCACACAACAAACTCTTGTCGCTTTGAAAGCCCCCACAAAAACTTGACCCGTCTGTGAAAAAGAAAATTTATGTGGTGACCCAACTCCAAATTCACATGGTTCCTTTCCAAGAGTAGTCTTCGGATATGATCCTTCTCGTCAAAACCGGTAGTACAGCTAGATTACAAATGCGTATATGGGAAGTCGAGGGCCTGTTTTTGATCTACTGGGTCGATACTTGCCTTTCAGTCGCATGTCTGCAACAGAGTAGCCGTCTGAAACATGTTGCATTTTCACAAGTTACCAAGAATATTGCATTACCAGTAGCAAAATAAAACCCCTCTATACACACAATCGTTATATATAATGCACAATATACAATCCTGAAGTGATTCTATGCTCTAAACAAGCCTCTGGCAACATTTAACTGGCAGACCTCAGTTCTTTGTGATTGCCTGACTTTAAGAATACCAATTACACTTTGAGAGTCCTTAGCCGAAAAAGACGCCTCTTGTTGTGGTTTGCGAATAGAAAAGTCAAAAACACAAATTTGGTTTCCACATTTATTGAATATAAAAAAAAGTAACGACCACTTTTTTGACGGTTGGATTACTGATGTTCTTTCTTCTGGCCTTCCAGTTGATACCAAAGCCAATGCCATCAAATCAAGGTCAATATCATGTATTCAAGTTACCTAGTAATCTCAGCATAAAAAAGTTTGACATTTGCAATCACTTGACCAAACTTCACATTCAACACATTTATTGCTAGTGACAATCCATTTCTGCTGGTACCAACGTCAAGGTCATCAATTAAAGCCAATTACAATTTCAAGGTCAAATATGCGTATTATTGAAACGTTTACCTTGCCATTACTTTAGAATGGTATAAGGCTAGAGCCTTCAAATTTTACGTTTGCATTACTTATGATGAGACCTTTCAATGGAAACAAAATTAAAGGAAATTAATAAAAGTCAAGGTCGTATTTTCTTAGACACTTATTTTCTACATATAAATGTGTAGATTGGCCATGGTTTTGGTATGATAAGCAATGGAGACTCCATTTTCAACGGGAATATTGGTTTAGAAAAGATATGTCTATAGGTTCTGACTTTGAACAGTCAGTCAAGGTAAATGTCATCTTTTTAACCGTTTGTTAACCATATTATCGTCAAATCTTTCATGTAGCGGATAACAAAAGCTATATTTTCACGAGTGGTCACCACTCGCGAAAATATAGCTTTCTAAATCGCGAAACGGGAGATATTTCTGTCCTACAGTGAAACAACCAAACTATATCTTTATTTCTTTCAGCAATGATATTTCAAATGCCCGTCGTCCTGTCAATCCTGGTCCTAGCCAGCTTGTCTTCCTGTGTCCAGATAGAATACAAAGCCGAGTATTACAAGAACACCACTTTGTTTTGTAACGACAAAGTTCTCGGCCTACCTTACACCCCTTTCAGAATATACTGGATCCTCCCAGACGAGTCCGTGTTACAGCCGAACGACGTCAGCAGAAACCATAAATATATCGTAGGAATACCACCAAACAACAACCTCACGATTCTTAACGTCGACGATGATGACTTAGACCGATATTATTGCGTCATACTCTGGGACAACTCGATCTATCTTGTACACTCCATTATTGTTGATCTTGAACTGGATGGAAAGACATTCCAAGAGATCTATCTTAGAAACGCCATGATTGGTGGAATATGTGGCGCATGCGCACTGGCTGTTCTCGGTCTCAGCTGTTTGTTGTACATCTTCCGGTATCGTACTGTTCAGTCTCACGAGATAAGGCGAGAGCAAGAGGAAATTCAAATTCTACAAGCGATAGATCAGGCCGTTAAAGAGTTTGAAGACAAAGAACAAAGTTGCTCAGATTCTTCCTCTGAACTTGCTAAGCAGCAAGACGATTCAAACGATCATTGTGATGACAATAAGAGCCTAAAAGTTGAAATCAACCACGCGGAGAGTGAGAGCAAGGTGTATGATAACAAGACTTTTGAGTTCGAGAATGACGCGATAGTTCCGTATGCAGAATCTGATAGTGATAGACTGCCTCCTTATACTGTGAGCGATCAGCTCCCTATTACAAACCGTATGTAAAATCAAAAACGAATTCATTTGTTTTAACAAAACCGTTTACTTTACAGAATTACTAAGCAATGGGCTTCTTATTTTGAAAATTTGTACTGCTGTTTGTGTCAATCACCGTGTTTCCTTGTGAAATAGGAGATTTTTAAATTTTATTGAGTTTTCAAAACCATATCATCATTGCGAATCTCTCTTAACTTCAAATCCAATTCATAGCAAGATTCTTGAAACCATATTTTCATTCTATGAAAGGATGCTGTGACACTGATATTATATCAGTTATATGAATGTATACAAAATGACTGTTAACTTTCAAAATATAACATTTGTTATTAATACATTAATAAAGTGTATCATATACTTCAAGTTATAATGCTTTTATATTTTTTTCTATGTGAAAAGCCTGCACGTGTCCTTTATAGATAAAATATGTGGAATTGGTGGCTTTTTAGAGCTTAAACGTTCATACGACCTTTCCTTTTTTTTAACCATAAAGGTACAGTTAACAACATCGTGAAATGGACAAGGTAAATGATTTTGGAATGATTTAGGAATGAAATTGAAATAAGCGTGTGAAGCGACTTTTGAGTGGAATTTTTGGGAGGTAATCCTATATCGCTGATTTTATTCAGGATGAACAAATTGGCTATATTGATTACCTCCCTTTAATAAAATATGCATTCAAGTTCTATACATAGCTTTCTATTTCTTCAAGAACCTATGAGAAGCTAACATTTTGAATTATGTCTGTGAAATCGCGAGTTTTATCTATCAAAATTTATTTTGAAAGGCGTTGTTGATTCCATCTTTTTCAATTGGTTTGAGCATTTTTGGTGGTTTGAGTGAGTGTTTGGAATGAATGAATGGAGCGCTGAGTGAGCGTTATAGAATGGTTTTGATTGAGTTTAATGTCAATTTCACGATGTAACTAACTGTAGTATGACTTTTAGGTAGTTTGACTTATAAATGCATGTGTATTAATTATCGCGCGTTAACTGTGACTCAAAAAGAAAAACTATGAATCTTATAGAGCTAGAACGAGTACTCTAGTACCCAGGGGCCCGTTTTACTAAACTTCTTGCGAAAGAATTGATCGTAAGTCAAAATCACAAATCGTACATGGTGTTTTCATTCATTATTAGATTCTGCCTTGCAATATCCCATTGGAATCGTCTTTAGAAGACAATTCTAATGAGATATTGCATGGCAGAATTCCATTTTTAGTATCTTCTGTAGAAGCAACTTTAATTTTTGACTTGCGCAAAAAATGATCGTAAGATGTTTAGTAAAACGGGCCCCAGGTATCGGGTAGGGTAACGTACCTTCCTGGGTCCTGCATCATAACCCGGTACCCAGCCATTGTGTAAGCACTATGTACCTTAGGGGATCAAATTCAGAAAAACTGTTTAAAAGAGTCTTCAATTCTTTTCTGAAGTTGATTTCCAGATGAATCTACGGACTTATATCAGATAGTTTTAGAGTCCTGGCTTCTTAATTGTGAGTTTCAGGCTCGCAAAACCATTCGGAATTCGAAACCCCTAGGTACAGATATCATAGATTTGCCTTTTCTATTTAGTTGATAAAATAGTTATATGGACGGTAATCCTCGCGTACTCGAGTACTCGCGGGTAACGAGATCCCAGGTACTCGTTTTACTAAACATTTTACGACAAAATTGATCGTAAGTCAAAATCACAAATCGTACCTGGTGTTTTATTCATCGCTAGATTCTGTCTTGCATTATCTCATTGAAATCGTCTCCTTCAGACGATTCCAATGAGATATTGCATGGCAGAATTCCATGTTTAGGTACTACTGTAGAAACAACTTAAATTTTCGTCTTACGCAAAAAATGATAGTAAGATGTTTAGTAAAACAGGCCCCAGGTACCCGGGTACGCAGCACTGTCTTAAACGAGTTTACGATATGCATCATTAAAAAAGAACATTAAATATGTGGCCCGTCATTCACATTCATATATATTTTGCTGGAGTTTTTGTGGTAAACATAAGCCGCCAACATAGCGCAGGTGGTAGCGCGTCAATCTAGAGGTCTCTGGTTCGATCGCCGAAGGCGACACTCATCCTTTTCGAGTATGTGACGTTGTGTCTCTCACAAATGGGATAATAATCATAAACCTATGTGGGATAGTAGCTAGGAAAGGGAGAAATGGTAGTACTGATGTGAGAAATACAAGGAATCCATTGTTAGGTTCTTCAGCTGCCGCGATTTAACTGAAAGATTGTTGAAAGCGGAGTAAAACCATAATTAAATTTAAGGGAAACATATGTTCCTCGTCAAACGAAAATTAACCTTCTAGAGAAACAAACACATTTGGAATAGTGGTTGCTTTTAGTATTCAGTATATTCAGCTCGCATTTAAAAAATTCTTATGCATGAAAAAGAATGGTCAATCTAAATTCAGAAAATCAGCCAAGTGCAAAAAGTTTGACCAAGATGGCCCAATTTCACGCGACAGGTCACACATTTTTCCCCAAAAATTTATATTATATGGATTATTTTTCAGGACCAACAGATTTATATTGCTCTCAGTGCCACATGTACATTTAATAAAATCGTGAAATTAACACTCATCTCGATCAAAATCATTCAAAAGCACGCGCTCAGTGTTCCAATCATTCATTTTAAACCCTCACACCATTCAAACACGCTCCGAAATTGTTTGAAAAAAAATCGAGTTCGTTCAAAATAGTCAACATTTCAATTAATATGATTAAATTATTGTATGATTTTATTGGTTGGTGTTGATTTCTAGGGTCTGATTTGTTCGTGAAGACGCAAAATCAGATAAGTATGTAGATTGTAGAAAAGGGAGGTAAAAAATTGGACGAAATTACCGATTATGCTTATCTCCTTTGAAAATTAGACAAAACGCACTCATTACACTCAATCAGTTTCATTCCAAAACCACTCCATTACAATTCACCTTGGGAATTTTAAAATTTTCCTAACTGTCCCTCACAGTCTAACTATCAGCTGTCCAGAAAAGATCGTTCCTTTTGGATTTACATTTGCCCACTGAGAGCATCCTCCGAGATCAATAGCATCTCCAACCTGTAGCTCTAAATACAGAGTCACGGCGCCCATGTCATTGCTACCATCCGATATAGCATATGCCTCTCTCGCCCCGTTTTTCCTGATGTAACAATAGCAGTAGTTACTATTGATTGATCTGACGTTGAAGGTGAACAGATAGATCCCTTTGAAAGGACTCGTGAATTTTCCCGTCGTAACGTTATAGGCGTGTCCTTCATTTGCCAAAACCTTGTTGAAAGTAGCGCGTTCGTCAACCATGTCTTTCTTTGGTTCTATCACCGAAAAGATGACTGTCGAACCTAAAATAATGATATAGTTATTAACATCATGTAAATGACAAAGTGAATTATTTTGGAATGAACCAATTAATCTTAATGAATATAATGAATTAGTTTTAGATAAAAGAGGGGGGGATAATTTTGAGTAATTTTGTAGCGTTTTTGAATGTTGGATGACTAAGTGAAGTTATTCGATTCAATGGTTGGTCCGACATTGAACTATGGCCCCGCAGTGTAGGGGTTTCACAAATCACCAGACGTTTAAAAAATTCATTTGAGATTTATGAAACGTGTTCTTGGGCTAAACATGCATGTTTCTAGTATAGCTTTAAATTGTAAAATCGGGCGATTTCAAATGAGTGTTATCCGCAAAATAAGAGCTGTTAAATATTGGTTTAGATTTATAAGGCGTCCATACTCTATAATGTACAGATTTTTATGTGAATATTACTCCTATGACTCTAGTAATTATATATCATGGTTAAAAAACATAAGAGAGATATTGAACGAAAAAGGTTTTCGGTATTTAAGGAACAGGTCCGATGTAGATACTGCGCACGTATCAGCTTTAATACAGGGGATACGAGATCAGTATATCGATATCCAGTCCTCAAACAAATTATAACGTGTTGTCTCTATAAAGTAAGCTTTGAAAAGGAACCCTATCTTTCACTCGTTAGCGTCAGTATATATAGACGCGCATTATCTAAACTTAGATGTTCTGATCATAAGTTATCTATTGAAATGGGTCGTCATAACAATTTAAATCGAGACTATAGATCGTCTGACCATTGCCCAATGAATGTCGGCGAAGATGAATATCATCTTATCTTGATTTGTCCAAAATACAGAAACATGAGAACTAATGTTTTTTCCACGCTATTACTGCAGGTGGCCTACAAAGCAAAAGTTTATACAGTTGATGATTACTTCTTCTGCAGTAATTCTCAATCATCTAGCTAAATTCACTTACCTAACATTTGAAATGCGTTCCGCAGCATGACATCAATTTTTGTACTTTATAACCTCTATGTTTCAAAGTTGTGTGTCAATTTGATATTACACGTTTCCCTTTATTGTACTGAGATATTGTAATTATGTAAAGTCTATTGAAGGCAATGAAACTTTTGTTTTTTGCCGAATAAAATATTTGACTTTGACTTTGACTTGATTTTTGTCTGGGTTTAGTTGATGAAAATGAGCGTCTCATGTTTTCGTCCTATTAAAGAAATTATCCATCGATTGAGAACAACACAAGAATAACTGTGTTAATCTATTGAAATAAGGTTCTTGATCTTAATATCTACATCTCTCATTGTTTGTTAAAAACATGTTTACCTTTACAGACTGAAAAATGTTGTGGTAGTATCATATTTATGGAAAAGAAAGTCTGCTCATCATACGGTACTTTTGGAAAAACACTTTAAAAAATGGTAATATTTTGTATTTATCTTATAACTATACACATATCCGTGTGATAACATCCCGTATGATATTTTTTATGATATCACATAGTTATTTTTAGAACAATAATATCATACAGTTATTTTTAGCAACTTGCATTTCAGTTAGAAACATCGACGAAAAGAAGACAAATACTCGGTTGTGAGCATTGATAATTGTCTCGGCATAGCCTCGACAATTTTCAATTCTCCCAACCTCATTAGATATTTTTTCATACAATACACTAGGTACGTATTATATATATATATCGGTTAAATCAAACACATCCGTTTATTACGTCATTATCTTCCGTTGGATATCAAAAAGGAAAGAAAAGACACCATCCGAGAAATCACACTCATGCCGACTTCAACTTTCTTCATCGAGGACGGGCTAACTTACAGAAAGAAGAAAGAATATTACCATAATTATTGAGGAAGTTGTTCATTTCCATCATTTTCTCATCTATAATGAGCTGTTTGGCGTCAATAAACTCTTTCATTGATTTCTCCATTTCTTTCCTTGCTTCACTCGTTGCTACCAAAGCATCTTCTTGATCAGTCCTCATCTCTCCAAGAAAGACCTTTGTTTCCCCAAAGATATTCCTTTTCTCTTCTTTCAGCTCATTGAGTTGTTTGGCGACCAGGTCTTGTAGAAGTTCCATATTATGTTCTAGCCGGATCATTTTCTGTAACAGTTTCTCCTCGAAGTCGAACCTCGATGTACACAAAGGTTCTTCGTGTCTTCTTGCACGTGAAGCACTTAAAAGTAACATTAACTGGAAAATTGCGAACAAAATTGGATCCGTTCCCATTGTGAGTTGTTGATACGTTGTCCCTATGGATAGCTTTGACATTATATACGCTGAATAGCGCTGAATGAAAAGGTCGAGTTGATGATAGCAGACGAGAGAAAATTATGTTTCAGCATGCTTATATTCAAGGTCATGTTTAAAAACAAACATATCAATTTATACAGGGTGTCCAAAATATCCGGTACACTTTTAACCCTTTCCTGTTTTTCAAAATTTTGGACCTGTCCAAATTCAAAGGTTTTGCAGACGAAAATTTAAAGTGGATTTAATTTGAAAAATAACCATTCAGTAGGGTAGAAAATAGTGTGGAATAAGAAGAAATTGCTTGTCAGAAGCAATTTTTTTCTTTTTTCACAATGTTTTCTCAATCATAAAACCACAGGCACGTAAAAAGCAGGGATTAAACAGCAAAGGGTTAAACGACAATTTAACCTAATTCTTGAGTTAGTTTCCCAATGAAACATCATTCGAAAGGCAAGGCCATAAAGTTTTTAGTATAACAAATAATTAAACAGAATATTAATGAACCAGTACGTGACATTTCCAACAATTTCACATGTGCACAACGTTGAGACTCAGATTAGCCTGTGCGATCGCGCAGTCTGATCAGAGACTTAACTATGAGCTCAATAGATGACTACGATCCTTAAATCGCTTTTTTCTACCCAAAATCAATTTTCGTGCTCTCCATTGTCAACGTCTTTCCATCACGCACACATGAAATTGTTGAAGTACGGTTGGAAACTCCATGAAATTGATACTCATTCCATTTATCTTATTCCGTCTTAATCTCTTAATCAATGTTCCATTCATTCACTTCAAACATTCACCCAAGTCATTCAGAAACGCCCTGAAATCATTTGAAAATGGCCCAGAATCGTTAACAATTGTTCGCAACTTCAAATCGATTTTTTGTTTTTATCATCTCCTGGGGCCTCTTTTACTACACATCTTATGATCATTTTTTGCGTAAGTCAAAATTTAAAGTTGATTCTACAGTAGTTACTAAATCTAAAATTCTGCCATTCATCTTCTCATTGGATTTTATTTAGATACTGCAAGGCAGAATGTAACAAGGTATGAAAACCAGGGTATGATTTGAGATTTTTGCTTACGATCATTTTTTTTTCGTAATAAGTTTAGTAAAACAGGCCCCTGTTGATTTGAAAGCATCCTCGAAGCCAAACTAAGTGCATGTTTTCCTGAACACCTTACGATCATTTTTTTACGTATGACAATAAATTAAAGTTACTTCTACAGAAGTAACTGGATTTGGAATTCTTCCATGCATGATTTCACTGGAATCTTCTTTTAGACGATTACAATGAGATATTGCGAGGCAGAAATTAACATTGAATGAAAACACTAGATACGATTTGTGATTTTGACTTACGATCAAAATTTTCCTAAGAAGCTTAGTAAAGCGGACCCAAAATCTTTAAAGAAAAGTACGTAGATGCTTTTAAAGGGGGTAGGGGGGGGGGTAAAAGAATACCGATGATTTCGTCTCCTGATGATTTGAAAGCATCCTCTAAGCCACACCAAATCCCTTAAAAAAAGTATATAGATGTTTTTAAAGGGAGGTAATAAAAAACCGATAATTTCGTTCAAGATGGTCGAAATTACTGATATAGTTTTACCTCCCTGAAATTTCATTCAAAATTCGCACCACTAATACATTCAACACCATTCCGAATTTATGACAAAATCATTCAACTTCTCAATTCCACGATGTTTCTAACTTTAATGATGACGTTGTTTTGAGGTTTTTTCTTTCTTTGTGTTAACATGTATATTTATTGAGAGAATATCAAATGTACGCGGGAGCGTTTAGGGATCCTAAAGAACCCCTGGTTTTGAACTGGTTAGATCCCTCCCAAATTTGGGGGTTCTAGGGATTCTGGGATACTTTAAATGAAAAACATAGCAGAGCTTTTCAAAGAACTTTTGCTGCTTAAACGAAATGACCTGTAAAGTAAAACATAATAATGACGGTGAACAAATATGAAATTAGTTTGGAATATTCCTGGAAAAATGGCATGAACGGAATTATTTTAACGATACACAGTAGAGTACACAAGTCATTAATTTGAAATTTGCTAAATTCGTTTTTATGCTTGATGAAGAACAGGAAAAAGATTGACAAATCAAAATGGATTTGCAAATTATCTTCAATTATAAATAGCGTTACAGTCCTGTTTTTAAATTTCGCTTACAACAATATGTTATTAAGATAAATTCTCAACTTCATGCGAAAAACTTCGCAAGAATCTTGCCAAGTTTATCTAAGAGACGAAAAGATTTTTTTTATTCAACCTAGAAAAGGATTAATACAGTGTATACATGTGTTATATTCATACCCCCGTGAATTGAAGAAAAAACATTCTTTTTATAACTTATAATTAAATATCATCAAGCTTTAAAGTAAAGAATTTACCAATATGAGATATATTAAGATGAGAAACGATGTGCATAAGCGCGCAAAATATCTGCCATTTCAAAATTGACTTCATTGAGTCATGAAGCAATTAATTCAGCCATTCAGAATGAAGTCGTATCCATCCGTTTGGTGATAAACAAAATTCTTAAAGTTGTAGACTGATACTATATAAATACTATAAACTAGCCAAGTTAGAGTATCAAAGGGACTAATTTACGCGGATACGTAAACACTTTGGACACGTTATCAAATATTGTAGAAACAGATTCAAAATTTATCAGTCCATTGTGAAAACAATATAAGAAATACATCAAACAATGCATATTTACACCCGACATACAATGTAACAAATAGATGTTTCTCTTATACGAAAATATTCATCGATTTTGTATTTTCTACGAAAAAAAAGTAAGAATCATAAAGCATGGAAAATGAAAATTCTATGGGTAATTTAGTAGAAACGATCTAGTGAAGGAACAACGTAAGGAAAGGAAAATGTTTCTAGAGTTTTTTGTGTTATTTCGTTTGTTGTTGTACCATATATATCAGTGATAAGAATTCCATATTTGTAAAAGGGTCGAATAAACAAAACCCTCAAGAGAAAAGTTAGATCGTGGGTCGGTGAGAGAAAAGCCGTAACTACAGCTTGAAGAGCTTTAGTTACGACTTTTTGCTCTCGAACGCACGAAATGCTGTTCTTACATACAAAATGTATCATCTTAACACCAGACCCCAAATAAAGGAAAACAAACCAAATTTGGACACCGATCCGTCATCTGCGAAAAAAAGTTCACTATGTTTGTTTCATACGAAGTTTTACAGCTTGGGGTTTATTTTTAGAAGAAAAACCAAGAAAGGTATGTACATAATTAATAACCTTTTGCATCTTGACGATAAATCATTTTTATTTATTACTTTGTTATTTTTTCCGTTTTCTTTTACATGCATGTTTAGCCCCTCATGTTTTATACAAAACAATACCTTTTACTGTTACTTGAATATAAATAAAGTTTCTGGATTTAACATCACTGAGATTTTAACTATAAGAAAATGTTGGCGAATAAAAAGAAATTCGAGTCAAGCCCCTTTTTTCACAAAAATTAACATTACATATGATTGCCAAAAATGCAATATAAATATATAAGTACTCAGACGTTATGACAATCGATATATGATTTTTTGTCACTGTATTTAAAACCAAAGTGAAATCATGATAAATTAAGATTGTGAACAGAGTAGATTATATGTTGGTTCCTTAAGATCCCCAAAAATCAAAATATATAAACAATAGTACGATTGTCAAATTATTGAGTTTCAGACAATGAACGCTTTTACATAGTAAATAGTCCCGGGTTCGATCCTCGACGGCGGGCTCATCCTTTCCGACTATTTGTCTCTCACCAATGGGTTGATAATCTTATAACTATGTTAGATAGTAGCTGGTAGAACTGATATGAGAGATTCCAGGAATCTATTGTTAGGTGCTTCTGTCGCCGCGATATAACTTAAAGATTGTTGAAAGCTGCGTAAAACCTAATTCAAAATCAAATTCAATAAAATTACATGTATACAAGGTCTTTAGATACCTACATTTACATGTATCTTCTGCGTTTATCCTGCTTTCTATTTCTGTGATATGTACTTATGTAATGCATATCTCAAAAATAAAACACTAAACGAATAGAAGAAACGAAAGAAACAAACGTTATCATTATAGCCGTACGTCGAAAAAACGTCGTTTTATACTAGGTGGGACATTTCTACGGACAAATGAAAAACTAAATAACTTCGGTAGTTTTCTTTCGATTTTGAAAAGTCAAACAGATTTTGTAAATTTAACAGAAAAACGATTTTTTCCCTGTAAAATATCATTCCGATTTGAATAATAACAATACCATGATACTTGATTAAAATTTCATTAATTTGTAAACGGCGATTTTTAACCGATGTGGAACATTTCTGTGGACGAAGGGATTTTTTATTATCAAAACTCTTAAACATGTATATATTTCAAAATAAAAAAGAAAAAAAACTATATGAGCCTGTGCGTGGCATTTACAACAATTTCAAATATGCACAAAGCAAAGACTCTGACCAGCCTGTGCATCCGCACATTCTGACCAGAGTCTTCGCTATGCGTTAAGAAGATAGATAGTGTCCCAAAGTAACTTTATATTTACAGTTTGTGGCCATCAACGCTTCTCAATGTTTGCACCTCGCGAACGTTTCAAATTGTTGGAAATGCCACGCACATGCTATTTTTTCTTACAGATTCTAGGCAAATTCGTCAATGAATTAAAAAGATATCTACTTCTTACTTTTCCGAATGTAGTTTTTTGAGTAAAATTTTCAAATCTCTTCATAATTTCAAATATGCTTATTCTGAAAAATATTTTTTTATCAAAATCAAGCAAAATCGTCAAAATCTTGGGAGTTCTCTGCGTTTTTGTATACAGCAACTTTGCAATAGGAATGGTAACAGTTTTTTTGATAAGTATTTTTGATAACAACACTTTTTTCAAATAGATAAACAGTAGTGCTACATCTCTACAGCTGTTTTTTGTCGATTTTCTTTTTTTGTTGTTAGAACACATCATTCTTTTGAATATAAATAAAATATTCAAGAAAGAGCAATACTTAAACAGATATCTCTCTCATCTCTTTCCCCTTTCCAATGGTGGATAATAAATATTTACAAGTAGGTTGCAGAAATGCAAAGGAATTATTGTTTATTTTTAACGCGCGGTCGCCAAATTTTCTCCCTTTTTTGACGTTACGTCTAAGTCATAACCAAAACCAAAGGCAATATATGAATTAATACAACGACTATTCTCTATAAATAGCCAATAATAAACATAATCTGTCTAAAAAAATATTAACATTTGATAGCGAAAATGGTGCATAAATGCTCTGTTGAATAATTTGTCACCTTGATTTTGTGGGGACGGCCTTTATAAGATGTTTCAACATTTTGTAAAATTACACCACAAATGATCGATTTCAGCCTCCGAAAAGGGTGGTGGTATTTTATAAAAGCATGGGCTCTGTTAGAATTTTTACGGTATATGTATTACCATTCTTATTCTCATCAAATAGAGAGAGGTAATAGACTACGTTCGGTTTATGACAGAATCAGTCACAAAAATTTGAGAGATGAAGAGAATATCCTAAACAGAAATGTAAAGGTTTGCCAATAATGGAACAAATTTCGTATGGTACTACTCTTTGACGGAAGCTTATAAAATTACATCTTCGCGAGTTAAAGGGTATCGAATCGATAAGTAAAACGTTCGTAGCCCTTGGTTCGATAAGATGATAAAATTACTTAAAAAACACAAAATTGTTTTCATTTATAAATTTGACCAAATTTTTACACAACCAGAAAGTAGGAATAATTTCCTCGGTTGAGGGGAACTGTTTCTGAGAAACATTTCGTTGGTTGTGCAAACGAGTTCAGTATAATCGTTGGTCGGCAAATTAGTTTTCGCATCTTCATCAGCAAATCATGTGACGACGTTTTGTTAGTTTATCAATGATTTATGCCGTAATATTGCTAAGAATTTCATATTTAGAGTTATATAACATGTCATGGGCTTTTTGAGTGAACTTATTTTTGATATTACGCGGATGTTATTTCACTTGTTGAATAAGTATGCAAATGAGGTATAAGAACTTAAGCAACGCCTCGTTTTTTTTTTTTTTTTTTTTTTTTTTTTTGTTTTTGTTTTTATCTTTTTATAGATGACTCGCTTAATAAATTCGATATTCAATGACCACTCATTCAATATCCCCTTAGTATAACATGTAACTGACGGGCGACCAAAATGTCGTATCTATAGCTTAAGCATTCGGAACACCACTCGGCCAATCTCACGATCAACCTCGGATGTATATAGACGGACTATTTTTTAAAAGTACGGGAAAACCTTGTAAAAACTCGATGACGTCAGACAAATGGCGTTAGCCCTCGAAACTGTGAGTGAATACAATCTACGTCGTCAACGCTACTCGTTTAAGTATCTTTATATAAATATCTTTAGATTCTTAAATAACGGCTGAAAAAATCTTAACTTTTGAGAATGATTCATCATTCTCAAAAATTAAGATTTTTCAGTCGTTATTTACAGTAAAAGATGTAGAGCTACAGTGCTATTTTTTCTTACACTGTTTCCGCCTAACAAAACGCACGATTTTGTTACATACCCATCCGCCTTACATACATCCGAGGTCTGTTGCAGTTTACGGAAATGGCCGAGTGATGTTCCGAATGTAGCTTAAGATGCGACATTTTGGTTTCCCAACGACAATGGGACTTATTTTATAAGTGTTTCAAAAGATAATGCTGTTTTTTTCCATTCCAGTGACAATGCATACAATTATGATTTTCCCCTTTCTCACTATGATCATAGCCGTGGCTGCCACTGGGGATAGATACGAAGTTGGTGACAACACGAACGTTTCTTTACCGTGCAACTATACGATACATAACGCCGGATACCCCGGAATACCTATTCCCTTCAAACGTTACTGGATACTACCAAACGCAACCGTGGTTCCAGACACATACCTACGCACGGACGGACGTATATATCTCGATAGGCCCACGCTCTATGACTTCAATCTGGTCATCATTGATGTACATGACGATGATTATGGACTATATCATTGCGTTATGATCTGGAATAACATTGACTATGGACTAACTAGTATCCCAGTTGGTTTGAATGAAGACGGTCCTCGTTATAAGAGGGAACTCGAAGATTTCGAAAGAGCCGTTATTATAGGCGGAATCATTGCAGGGGGCGTTGTTTTGATTATTTTTATCATCGGTATTGTATGTTTCTACAAACTTCGGAAGCAACAGTCTGACAGGTCGTTTGATGACGATATTACCTACCAAGCGTCAGACGAGTTTTCAACGAAGTATGGTTACGGCGGAAACCAACGAAAACACCCGAGTGAGTCAACAGAGGTACGACAAGCCACTGAAAGTCCCCGCTCACAGGAGGTTGATACAGGCGTTTATGCTAAGGTGGATAAAAGTAAAATGTTGAGCGTGAAAGGTTCTTCAAACCAATCTGATTCTGTGACAGACCAATCAGTAAGACTTTAAATGACTTGGTACTCGGAAAGGTAAACATTTGAAGGATGACGGCATGTGGCTTTCTTAGATCTATCAATGTACTAAACGTAACCCAGATGATGCTCGAGCTATAATTCCATTTTCATTGTGAATGCTGTGATATATTATTGTTGTTCTTAGTTATTTATTTAAAAGTGAAGACAGCGTGCTGTTGCAATCGGGAACCTTCGGCGATTCTACGGAATAGACCTCGGGAATAATACGGCCGCAGGCTTGAAAGCGCGTCATTCCGCACGTGGATTTATATGACGTCACAAACATAAACGATCCCGCCAAGGATGACGTTGCATAAAACAAAATCAACGAAAGAATAAAAATGGGCATATCATAACTTGATCACAAAACGCAGTGTTTTGTCATCAAATTATAATATGCCTAAAAGATCTCGAAAGACGATCGGAAAGAATTAACAAAATGTGATTTTCTTCAAGCGTATTAACCCAAGTATTACCAGGAGCCGAATTACCTAAAACAAAATGACCCAAAATTACTGCACTTACGTCCGAGGTACTTTTCAAGTTACGGAAAAGTCCGAGCGATGCTCCGAATGCGTGCCGTTGGTGTCAGTTCGTTCAGATACGGTACAATAGATATATTTGTATATTTTGAAAATTACGGTTTATGACTTGTTTAAAACTAAAGCGTTGCATAGTTCATCTTTCTTTACCACGATATTTTCGCGACATAATTTCAAAGATTATGTCCAAAGAAATAATTTCCCCGGACGAAAAAATCCTTATTTTAAATCCAATTGAAAGATTCATCACGAACGTTTTTTTTTTATTATTATAATATCTGTGCCGACCCTTTAATCAACATGCATAACAATAAAAAATCATAATGGATATACTTAGTTCCAAAAGAAAGTGTGCACTTTTAAAATTTGAATATCTCTGAAATTACACAATCTATCGTCATGAAACGTCGTACGACTATCCCCAAGAGTATGTGCAAACGATATTTGAAAATAAAAAAGCGGGCGATGAGCAAAAGTTTTCTGCTAAATTGAAAATTTTGATTTTGCATGTTTTGCATGTGCACCACGCGTTAGACAAGTAATTGGTCTGAAAATGTATTCAGTTGAATCTTTGCGGCTTTCCTAAGCATAAAATCACATCTTCAATACAATTATGAATGCTGCTACAGCGTGGTTTGACTACCAAAAAACGTCGTTGAACAAATTTGAACCTTGTCAGATTTAGAACGTCATTAAAATTGATTGAGCATTCATATTCCAAATCGAGGCTAGCATTTTCTAAGGCCTTTAATAAGCAAATCGAGATGTCATAGAACGCCATAGCACCATCCAATGACAAGTTAATGGCCTAACAACGTAGCAATATGTAACGTTGACGTACATGTAACGTCTGCATAGAAATTAAAACTTTTGTTTAGAAATGGTATGGAATGGCTTCTAAAACTCTATAATGCAACACTAACACATAGCTCTTACCAAAGAAAAAGTTGTACGGTGGTCAAATCTCAACATTTTATGTTCCGTCTGCGCGTATGCAGCATGCGATACTTTGTCAAAATCTGATTTGACATTTAATTTCAAAAGGTCTTTACTAAAGAACGGTATCGAATTAACTCCATTATTTTCACCAAACTTTGTAAAAATCAAGAGAAATACAAAAGGTGAAAGTGCACACTTTCTTATGGAACTCAGTATATAATACATACTTAATGTTTTGTATAAGAAAAAATATCTGACGAGGTTGGGAGAATTGATCATTGTCAAGGTTCTGCCGAGACAATTATTAATTCTCACAACCGAGTTAGATATTTTTTCATACAATACATTAAGTATGTATTATATTTATCATATAACCGCTTTTTGTCTTGTTTTCGTTGATGTTTCTAACTGAAATGAAAGTTTCTAAAAATAACCGCATTATATCATTGTTCTAAAAATAACTATGTGATATCATAAAAATATCATACGGGATGTTATCACACAGATACTTGTATGGTTATAAGATAAATAAAGATACATAGTTACAAACTGGGTCCTTAGGCAAATATGCGAGCCCTTCAAATAAAAAAGATTAAAAGTCCTAGAGGACACGTAGTAAAATAAAAATCATGCTAATTGTTTATACTTTTTTCCTCGTACAATTAAAATCGTTTCATACATATATCTATTTGTTCTGTCTTGTGGTTTACAATTCATCTTTTTGTTCTTTTTGAAAATATACTAGAAATAAACATACTGTTAGAAGAATATATTTTATCTTATAACTATATAAAGATATCCATGTGAAAACATCCCATATGATATTTTTTGTGATATCACATAGTTATTTTTAGAATAATGATATATTGCGGGCTTTTTTTAGAAACTTGCATTTCTGTTAGAAACTTCTACGAAAACAAGGCAAATAGGGGTTATAAGATAAATATATTACGTACTTAGTGTATTGTATGAAAAAATGTATAACTCGGTTGTGGAAATTGATAATTGTCTCGGCAGAGCCTCGACAATTATCAATTCTCCCAACCTCGTTAGATATTTTTTCTCATACAAAACACTAAATTATTATATATTTCCACTTTAAAATGCATTATTACATGTAGATATCAGAATTATACAGAGGATCATTTCGTCGATGTTTTTCTAAAAATTCCTAACAATCAGGGCTCGTGCTAGTTTTTCAAATTCGGGAGTCATTGACCCCTTGACATTAAATTCTAAGAAGTCAAAACTACCGTTGAAGGGGTCAAAATATTAAACAGGGGGATAAAAAGTAAATATATCCTGGTAATTCTGATTGACTTCTTTTATTTTCTCCGTTAAAAGTGAGCCTGTTCGCGACAATTCCAACAATTTGAAATGTTCGTGAGGTGCAAACAATGAATAGCGTAGACAGCCACATACTGTGAATATAAAATAACCTGATGGCCTACAGATAATTTGAGACTTTATCTATCTACTAAACGCAAAGTGAAGACTCTGGACAGACTGTTCGGATGCACAGGCTGGTCAGAGTCTTTGATTAGCGTATATTTGAAATTTTATATGAATCTCTTTTAAAAATATGAAGGAGAAAAATTATTCTAATACATTTACGATTTGCAGCAGAATCAAGATGCAATTTAGATAATGAAAGGGGCCAAGTTGACCCTTGATAGAAAGATTCAGCGGTCAAAATAGGATATATACATATTTTTAGGAGATCTAAAACATTAGTTTAAGGGTCAAACACAAGACCTTATACTACAGCTTTCTCAAAGCTGTAGTAACAAGGTTATGGAATTACAACGACGTATTGATGTCGTCTTGAGTTTCTGTGTCATCGTACTCTCGTGTTGTCGAAGTCGAGCTCTGGTACAATTAGAGCGATGTGCAATTGACACTTATCTCAATTAAAACCATTCCAATTCTCTCTTAGCTCCCCGTTAGATGCATTTAAAACATTCTGTCTAATTATTCGAAAAGCTCCCGTCACAGCGCAGTTGGCAGTGCGTTGGCCTGCCAATCTAGAGGTCCCAGGTTCGATCCCCGGTGGCGGTACTCATTTTGTCTCCCACCAATGGGTCAATAATCGTTGACCTATACAAGATAGCAGCTGGAGGCTCGAAAAGGATGTAATAGTAGTACTGGTGATAGAAATATCATTTATTCATTTTTAGGTGCTCCGACCGCCGCGATATAACTGAAAAAATGTTGATAATGGCGTAAACACTGTGTTGTAAGTTGTCCGTTAGATTTGTGTAGTTTGTACGGTGGTTTTGAGTGGTCAATCAAAGATGGCGTCCATGGAACAACGTGAGTGGTAGGTGTCTTAGTTTTTCGTCGATAATATTTCCTTAAATGATCGAATCTTGTCTTGATACTGATATAATCGTACAGGAGAAATGTATACCTATCCACGGTTCTATTTATCAAAGTACCAGTGTTGCCCTATCGCCGTCGGTCGTTGTGCAAACAAAGCCCAACACGGAAATCTTTTTTCGAAGCGAGAAAGTTGCCCTCTTAAAGATGATTATATAGTAAACAGCGAACTAGGAAACAAAATATTGCTGTAACTTGGGTGTTTTTAACATGCTCTTTCCTATGGCTTCGGCTATTTTAAACAAAATTGTTCAGAATGGCCACAAACGCTGTGTTTAGAAAATGATCATACAACGGTGCGGTCACAGTGAAAATATGCAGACACAACGGTGCAGTTTCTGTGTGTAGTGAACGGTGTAGTTATTATTTTCATAACAAATTGTGAACGGTGTAGACATAAAGCAAATATTGTGAACGGTGTAGACATGAAGCAATACAGAACTTGTTATTTCACAAATGATATTCTTTTTAATGTTTTATGAAATTATTGCCAAATTTCTTGAACAATTGTGTAAATATATGACTGATTTGAAAATGCTTTGAAGCAAAGAAGGTGACAATACGTCTGGAAAAAAGAAATACTTTAATCAGAATTGAGAAAGATTCCAGCTTCTTTGCTATTTCTCAAAGCAATTTAATAAGGGTCAAATTGAAGAAAAAGTCAAGAATCTGACAGTGTCTTTTTTTATTCATTATTTTTATTTTCAGTTCCATGCTGTTCACTTATTACCACTGCCCTTTCGAAAGAAGTTTTGAAAATGTTGTGAAGCATTCAGAACAGGACCATTCCAACCAGATATTAAAAGTGCGCAGGAGAGAGATAAATGAAAAGACTGGCCAAAAAGGTTTGAAAACTCTGAACTTTAACATAATTCCGGATATTGTAAAAACTCAAACCAAGATATAATCCCCATTTACGATCATGAAACACGCAAGAAAGACCTCATCAACATAGAAAACCAGGATTTTGGAATTAGCAATCTTTCTATCGATGATATCCCTGATTTTGAATGCATGAGTCCTGTACATAAACAATTACGGAGTTCGACACCCAATAAAGTTCCGACCGTAATTCCAGATATTTCAACTGGATGTGCTGAAACAGATGATACGGATAGGGACTCTTCTCTTTCTGCACGGGACATGGAAATAATGGCCGAAATGAAGAGTTTGCTCCCAGATGTGATTAAGTCATTGAGAAACGTTGATCAATTTGGTTATTGGTTATCTTTTCATCAGATGGTCAAGGAAGGTCGGTTCCCGATGGAAAACATTGCATTTCATCTTTTTATGGATGTGTGTAAATTCTACGCTCTTGAAAATACCTCTTCAATGCGTTTCACACCAACAGTCAAGCGTTTTTGGCGAGTAGGATATTGTCTTTTTCATGAAAAATGGTTACATTTTATGAGTGGGCCAAAAATCTTGGTCAGAAAATTGCCAGTCCTGGAGAAGAGGTCACATCTGAAAATGCCAAAATAAATTCGTTTCTTAATGATGCAACCATTACCCAATGTCGTCAACAATACTGAGCATATCTTTTATGCAAATGAATATGTCATATAAATCTGTTTCAAGGGAGCTGATAACAAAAACAAATTTCGATTTTCGCCAGTCAGGTACACTCTGTTTCTTCAACTTTTCTAGCACGAAATCTTTGTTTAATTTAGTTTCTCTGAAAGTACCTATTTTTTCACCCACTACCCTCAAACTTTCAAGAAGTAGATGCACTAAACTATCTCTTTCATCTGGTGGTATATCTTCTAAGTGCACCTTCCTACGTATGGATACGCTGTCAAGAATGTCTGACACAGATTTTAGCAAAAGTATTTCTGATTGCAATTTAGCTTTAATTTCATTCAGCGTAGGTGACTTTTCAAAGCCAAACAGGTCAATATCACCACTTGTCTTACATTTTCCAGCGTTTATCTTTTTTCCGTCAACGCAGAGTTTATAAGTTTTGTTTTCGTCTGTTTGTTCCGCTAATTTATCGATCATCGGTGTGAGTAAGCCAGTTTTACGTCGTCTTCGTCAAACGCCCTATTGCTGATTCCAACAGTTGCACTGTACGGAACTGCAAAATTTATTTTGGCATTTTCAGATGTGACCTCTTCTTCAGGACTGGCAATTTTCTGACCAAGATTGTTGGGCCCACTCAAAAAATGTAACCATTTGCCATGAAAAAGACAATATCCTACGCGCCAAAAACGCTTGACTGTTGGTGTGAAACGCATTGAAGAGGTATTTTCAAGAGAGTAGAATTTACACACATCCATAAAATGATGAAATGCAATGTTTTCCATCGGGAGCCGAACTTCCTTGGCAATCTGATGAAAAGATAACCAATAACCAAGTTGATCAACGTTTCTCAATGACTTAATCACATCTGGGAGCAAACTCTTCATTTCGGCCATTATTTCCATGTCCCGTGCAGAAAGAAAAGAGTCCCTATCCGTATCATCTGTTTCAGGACATCCAGTTGAAATATCTGGAATTACGGTCGGAACTTTATTGGGTGTCGAACTCCGTAATTGTTTATGTACAGGACTCATGCATTCAAAATCAGGGATATCATCGATAGAAAGATTGCTAATTCCATAATCCTGGTTTTCTATGTTGATGTCTTTCTTGAGTGTTCCATGATCGTAAATGGGGATGATATCTTGGTTTGAGTTTTTTACAATATCCGGAATTATGTTAAAGTTCAGAGTTTTCAAACCTTTTTTGCCAGTCTTTTCATTTATCTGTCTCCTGTGCACTTTTAATATCTGGTTGGAATGGTCCTGTTCTGAATGCTTAACAATATTTCCAAAACTTCCTTCGAAAGGGCAGTGGTAAGAAGTGAACAGCGTGGAACTGAAAATAAAAATAATGAATAAAAAAAGACACTGTCAGATTCTTGATTTTTTCTTCTATTTGACCCTTATGAAATTGCTTTGAGAAATAGCAAAGAAGCTGGAATCTTTCTAAATTCTGATTAAAGTATTTCTTTTTTTTCCAGACGTATTGTCACCTTCTTTGCTTCAAATCATTTTCAAAGCAGTCATATATTTACACAATTGTTCAAGAAATTTGGCAATAATTTCATAAAACATTAAAAAGAATATCATTTGTGAAGTAACAAGTTCTGTATTGCTTCATGTCTACACCGTTCACAATAATTGCTTTATGTCTACACCGTTCACAATTTGTTATGAAAATAATAACTACACCGTTCACTACACACAGAAATTGCACCGTTGTGTCTGCATATTTTCACTGTGACCGCACCGTTGTATGATCATTTTCTAAACACAGCGTTTGTGGCCATTCTGAACAATTTTGTTTAAAATAGCCGTAACCATAGGAAAGGGCATATTAAAAACATCCAAGTTACAGCAATATTTTGTTTCCTAGTTCGCTGATTATTATATAATCATGCTTAAAAAGACAACTTTCTCGCTTCGAAAAAAAAAAATTCATGTTAGGCTGTGTTTGCACAACGACCAACGGCGATAGGGCAACACTGGTACATTAATACATAGAACCGTGGATAGGTATACATTTCTCATGTAAAATGATATCAATATGAAGGCATGAAACGTCTGTTTAAGAAAATTATCGATGAAAAACTAAGACACTTACCTCTCATGCTATATCGTTGTCGCCATCTTTGATTGACTGCACAAATCTAACGGACAACTTACAACACGGTGGTAAAACCCCATTCAAACTGATTATTCGAAAAACCCGGATAAGTTTAAAACTACCGCATCTTTATTAGCATCGATTAATTCATTCCATGATTTTATTGGCTAGCATGGATCTAGAAGCGTCCTATTGGTCCGTGAACCAACAGAAATCTATTTATAGAATACTGGATAGATTTCAATAAAGGGATTTAATCGAATATCGCTAATTTTATTCATTTCGAACGAAATAATCCGTATAGTATTACCCGTCTTTGAAATAATCCAAAACTCGGTTGTTCAATTTATTCAAGTTCATTCTGAAATCATTCACTATCGGTCATTCCTATAGTTCACTTTCATTTTGAAATAATTCTGAAACCATTCATCTTCGGTTGTTCTACTCATTTATTTTCATTCTGAAACCATTCACCTTCGGTCATTCCATCAATTCAATTTCATTCCTAATCATTAGAAAAGCATTCATCTTCCGTCATTCCACCCAACATTTTGAAATAATTCTAAAATTAATCACATTCGTTCATTCCATTCATTTTTTTCATTCTTGAATAGTTCCCAAATCATTCATCTTTTGTGATCGTGCGAGTAGGCAATGACAATAAAGCTATATTTTACACGTGGCAGAACCACCAGTGAAAATAAAGCTTTTATTATTCACGAAATTAAAGGTTTCTTGATATTACGAGGAAAAATCAAGAAACAAAAACAAACCATTATTTTTTTCTTGAATGCAAATATGTACTTTTGTGTGTGTTTATGGGGTAACGTCATAACGTCATGTTTTCAAAGGCCAGGGCCTCGGTTAGATAACGTCAAACGAGTGTAATGAACAGATGCAGTGTTTAGGCTTTTGGTACTTTTACTAGTTTAGCAGTGGAATTACGAAGTGATAATCTACCGATAATTCTCGATAATCCACCGAAAAGCATTAAAAAATAGCTCGTACTCTCACTTTATATCGTACCCTCATGCTCCGATGTCCGCCTTCTCGTACAAAGCATTGTCTTGTGATCTTTTCAAACTTACCGTCTTAATATCGAAATCCAGTATCGTCCCCGTGATTATCACGATTTTCGTGTTCCATTATTTGTTTATTAAACAGAAAAAACCCAACCCATGTGGCATTCCTTTTATTATGGGTTGATTGCCGCAATTGAACAAGGGCGACAAATCATTATAGCAATACTCGAAATCCAGTATCGTCCCCGTGATTATCACGATTTTCGTGTTCCATTATTTCTTTATTCACAGAAGAAAAACAACACATGTGGTATTCCTTTTATTACGGGTTGATTGCTGCAATTGGGCAAGGGCGACTAAATCGTTTTATTGCGCAGATAAAGGACAAAATTACCTCGCTTTGTACGATCTGGGGAAAACGAAATATCATGCAATCAACAATATTATTCTATAAGATTTCCCAATAAGAACATTCAAATTTTGTCAATTCTTTTCGATCGTATTTTGGTACTGCGTCTTTTTTGGCATTTTTGGCCATTCCTGGTTTAGCTGGATTTCTGCTTCTGATTTCTTTATAATAAGACGAAATTGATAAAAATGACGTTCATATCATTTTAAAGTTACCATTCCTGGCTCTAGATTTTGGTCAAGGCAGATTCAAAATATTCTAAAAAATGGTTGACGAATAAGAAGAGAGATAGAATCTTTTAAAGTAAATCACACTCATGAAAGGCGCTTATAAAAATGAAAATCAGAAAGTTGATTTCCAAGATTGCGGTTAGTCCATGCTCATATCATACTACACGAATCTTATGTGCAGGCTGATTTTTGCCTAAACGTTTTATGCCAAAACGTTTTGTTCAACAAGAGATTGCCCTTAACCGCAGGGAAAGGATTAAAAAATCGGACTCCTGGGGCCTGTTTTTCTAAACATCTTACGGTCATTTTTTTGCCTAAGTCAAAATTAATGTTGCTTTTACAGTAGTAACTTAATATGGAATTCTGCCTAGCATCATCTCATTGGAATCGTCTTCTTAAGGCGATTCCAATGAGATATTGCAAGACAGAAACTAACAATGAATGAAAACATAAGGTACGATTTGTGATTTTGACAAACTAATATATTTTTTCGCAAGAAGTTTAGTAAAACTAGACCCTGATACCGAAGTAAAATACGTTTTAAGAACAATCCCGCTTTTTCAGCCATACATCATGTAAGGTTAAAGATCAAATGAAAAGTTACTTTTGGAACGTGTGTTAAAACATCTCCTGATAATTATCATTGAAATAAGGCGACACAAAAAGTTTGCGTCGAAAAAAAACAAATTTAAAAGAACGGTATTGACAAAAATACGACCGTGATTTATTGGAAAATTTTACCTGGCCAGAAATACGTACACGCACATGCGCAATAGCTATGACGTCACTGCGAGGGATTCCCCGTTCTAGATAAACAAAGAGAGCATCTTAAATTTGACCACCTTCAAATGAAACGAAGAAAAATCTATCCTGTTACCCACTTATCCACATGTTCAACTGAGATCGTTTGATCCCAATCGCTTTGAAGATGTAGTATCATCACAGTCTGAATCCGAGTCAGAAATGTAGGGTGAAGAAATCGAGTCTGACCGGTACCCGAGTCTGACAGTCCCAACGATCGAATTGGAAATAGCTCTCCGAGTCTAATCTATTGCGCAACATTTAATTTCAACCTACCAATAAATTGGTTTTAAATGATATACCTAAGAAATGTCACATGTTTTTGTGGAAAATTCAAATTTCGTTGCCATTTTTTTTTCTTTTTTTTTTTTAAACAACGATTACTGGAAATCCCGATTGATTATTCTTGTCAATTAAAATATGAAAAAAAGTTGTTGGCGTTGGGAACCATTTTTAAATACACAAACATTAAAAATCTAAATTTCAAGAAGTTTGATTACAAACTTTTAATTAATTTTCAAATATGTCAATGACATCAAAATTTAATTATTTATCCCTTTACATGATTATACAGTTGTCATCATGTTACAAAAACGGTGCAAAGAAAATTTTTATTCTAAAGATAACCACCAGAAAGGGCTATGAAACTATACAAATCGTTCTTTAGCCCCCAAAATGTTGCAAACGCAGCTGATTAAAACTATATCTGTGGCATTCTAGTCGATTGGAACGATTATAATGTATATCTTACCTATTCTGCGGTGTTTTCGAATATCAATGCCGATTTGACCGTTTTTGGCATTATTCCACCAAACGTAATTTATCCATGCGATCACAATTATCCATAATTCAACATCTATTGACAGACCTTTTTCTTGTGCATTTATTTTTTGTCACAGCTGTTTGCGCTTTCTTTAAATCTCTTTCTTTTATAATTTAAATCAAAAGTTAGATATCACCTCAGACTCTTACACCGTTGCAAGAATTAAAAAATAAAGGAGATAGATAAACAGAAGTCCTTTCATAAGCCGCAAATCACATGTAAGTGTCATAAAGATAGTCTTTTCTTACGCAACGTTCCATACCACATGTCAAAGTTTCTTTGATCTGTCCGTGTCGATGCACCAATCAAAACCCCATGTCATATATTGATAAGCCCCTAATCACACGTGCGTGTCGCCTTTATTTTGGTCAATATAACAGACCACATGACAAATTTTCTTTGATCTATCCGTGACAATGCACCTATCAATTACCAATGTCACTGATTTTTTTTTCATTACACATATATTCTCAAACTATCACGCAAAAAGCGTGAAATTTCAGTTAACAGAATCTGAATTATCTTATACACAAAAAGCACTTTTTCGACATGTTTCAAAGCGGTGCAGCTATAGATTTGAGAAAGCTGAAAATACAACGTTTCAAATGTCAAATCGGTGTCAAAAGAAGAAATGGTGAAAACGGTCATTTTTAATCAATCAAATTCTTAAAATCTGTTTAATATGAGAATGACAAAATCAGTACATAGTTTCGTGGTTTCCCTTTGTCTAAACCCGTTTCGTCTACACTATAAAAATATTGGGTAAGATGAAAAATTCCCATTTGGTCTAAAGAAAGAAAGAAAGAGAAATGACATCCATAAATTTGTTCATTCATTAACGTTCCATCCGTTCGTAGATTCTTTCATCAACCAATTCATTTATTCTTTCTTTCTTTTGTTCATTCATTCATTCCCTGATAACTTAATATCTTGAAGTCATTTTATTTCTTTAAGTTTTAAGTATTACTTCTTACTACTGATGCAAATCATACATGAAATAGAGCTTACCCTGGCCTCTTAAACTATGCATGAAAATCGTCCCCTGATCCCAGGTTTTAATGCCCAGGAAAGCAAAATGGTGCAATTTGGCTCTAGAAAATTTGAGCTGTCACGTCATTTTAATGCGTCAATGGTTATCAAAAGTGTGTCATGCTATTGATATTAGTTAAGTTAAAACTGTCTCTTTAACACCTAAATTGATTGTCAGTAAACAAACTCCGGCGATCGGATTGGCGATCGTAATTGGCAGTTTAATATTAATCTTCAATACTTGCTAGTCATGGGTTTACACCAAAACAATAATTGGTGAAATGATGTTGCTAATGTTTTTTTCCATAGTAAATGGTGTTCGCTGAGTCTCTTTTCTATTCTTTTTGGACTACTCTCGGTTCATGCTTTCTCGCTTCTTTAGAGTCCTACCCTGATCTAACGGGAACAAAAAGAGGATAATTCCCGAAGTATTTAGTTTGCGACATCCAGGGGCAACACAATAATGCAAAATTCAAGTACTTTTTCGAGTGGAATTATCATAAATCGATCTAAAATACGTAGCCGCTGACAAATTGTTTACTATGCCAGTATTATCTATCCCTCGCGGTGACGTCACATGCCTCAGTCACGTGACCGAGAAGTTATCAAGGACCGGCTACAGGTGTGTTTATCGAAAATCGTCAAATTCACAGTTATAAAAAGTCATTTTTTTATTCTGGATATTGCATCGTATTTAATTTTTACTTATGAATACATAAAGAAACGGTTGTAAACGCTTTTCATTTGACCTTTAAGGTTTGTACGTAGTTTCCCCGCTTGACAATACAGCCCTGTGTTCAGTATACAAAACGTGACAAACAGTTTGCATATTATTCCCCGCTTTTAACGCGCACTTGCGCGCAAAGCGGGGTATAATTTGCGAACAACTTGCTACGTTTTCTTATCCTGAATGCAGGGTAAGCCAAAATTGACACGAAGACAGACACGCGGCTGGTGGGGTTGCCTGAACTGACGGAGAAGCGGGGATCGAACATAATACTCTGACATTAGAGTTAACCGCATTACGATAAGACCAAATGTTATAATGAAGGTTTCGCTTTCTTCGAGTGCAGGGTTAATCAAGTTGGTAAATGAGGATTTATCTTTGCAAGATAACGGTTTCGTATTTTTATTTATTGAAATGAGGGCAGATTGAATGTAACATTCCTTTCAATCTATTGACATTAAATCAGTGATAAATTCTTAACCACAGCTCTTATGAGCTACAATTACGCAGCTTTGGTTATTTGAAAAAACGTTTGGCTGATTCGGAGTACTGAAATAATGGACCAAACTTTTTTTCCCGAACAACAAAAGCACTGCTTTTTAAATTGCTTTTAAAAGATGTTTGTACTGTAATGATATTATTCTTTAAAGCTTTTTGGCTTTTAAAATTACAACTTTCTACTAGCACAAACAATACTCTTAAACAACAAATAACTCTTTTTCATAGCAATTTCTGATTAATAGCAACACGAAATCACAAACATTGTGTAACCGGGTTGTGTATAGGTGGTGTCTGTACTGCCTTGCGGTACAAGCTAACCTTTATAGCGACTTGGTAAAGCACTCGCTAATGGACATAGAGGCCCCGGGTTCGTAACAGATTGAGTCGCGGGTTACATTTGCCGCCCACTGAAGATGGCGATGAGGTGAAAACAAATAAACGAAGGGTTGAAACTGGGCATTTGATAATTTGTTAACAAAACGCAGTGTTTTGCCGCGTTTCGTTTTAAAAAAATAACATGCCAAATTATCTCTCCGTAAACGAAAAAAATGAAGGAATTTGTTTTTCCTCACCCAAACTCCCAAAGTACCACCAGATGCCGGCTTACCTACAAAATGACAAAATGTACTACTGTTACGCCATAGTTCCTTTCAATTTTACGGAGAAGTCCGAGCGATACTCCCAATGAGGCCGCTTTAGATTGGTTCGAAAAAACTGACGGATAACAATTCGATATCAGTAAACGGGATAGGGTATCAATTGAATGCAGGATCTCGTTGACCTCTTGAAGTCATTTACATTAGACACATGAATACAGGCGACGCGAAACTTCAATTTAATTATAAAATAATGAATGAGGAGACACACATACAGTCACGAATACCTTAAACATTTTGAAGGAGGAATCTTAATGTTGCTTTGACCTTCAGGTGTTCATATAAAGGTGAGCTGTTTCTTCATTTTTCTTTTTTTATTAATTGAATAAGACGTGTAGGTTTTATGCTACTCATCGGCACTTAATTGAACTATAGCAGCCCTGTGTTCAGGATGACAAAACGATACAAACTGTTTGCCAACTTTACCCCGCTTTGCACATAAGTGCACATTAAAAGCGGGGTAAAGTTGACAAACAGTTTGCACCGTTTTATCTTCCTGAACGCAAGGCAGGATAAATCCAGAAATTCGTACAATGACGTATATGTCTCGTTGTTTGATTAAGTTTGTATGATTAACGGTAGGAGGCCAGGGATAGGCGTCGGAGACAAGCCGCCGCGTTATAACTACAATTTTGTTGAAAGAGGCTTTCAAATCCGAAACAAGCACACAATTTCGTTTGATCCTTCACATTTATCCTATTTAGATAAACGCACTTAATGACAGTTCATGCATTGACTTATCGCATTTTCAACAAAAATTACCCTCTCTAATTAGTAGTGCCTACAGTCCATCTCAAACTTCGAATATTTTCAGAAAAGTATACATATGTGATCCGTCACTCGAAAAGGAACCATCCGGGAATTCTGTAAAATGAATTATTGAAAAAGAGATCTGATCCAGCATAGGTCAACCAGTAGTCGTATTTAAACAATTCTTTCACTTGAAGGTAAATTGATCATTCTAGATTCAGAAAATAAGCAAGGTGGAAAAAAGTTTCGATCCTAGTCAGCCTGCGCAGTCCGCGCAGTCTGACTAGGGTCGACACTTTATGCACTACCTAGATGGTCCCTTTTCTGGTGACTGGTCACATATATATTATCGACTGCTAGGAATCGAGAAAAATCAACGATAATGAGTTACGTAAAAAGCGAATCTTTCATAACTCAAATTTACTTTTCGAACAAGTTGTTTCATAGTGTGATATTTGTTGTATAATCAATTACATATTAAAATCGCCTGTGCCAAAAAAGTAGAAAATCGTCAATCGATCCATCGGTTCTTTGTCTGTCTTATCTTTTATCTATTTTTTTATGATTGCCATTTGACCATGTGCCCGTGATTTCCAACAAATTCAAATATGCACAAAGCAAAGACTCTGGCCAGCCTGCGCATCTGCACAGCCAGAGTCTTTACCATGCATTTTATAGATGGATAAGGTCTCAAAGAATCTGTAGGCCATCAGGTAACCTTAAATTTACAGTATGTGACTGTCTACGCTACTCAATATTTGCACCTCACAAACACTTAAAACTGATGGAAATGTCGCGCACATGCTCATTTTTTTTTTATTCAAAGAGGTCCGAATTTAACCCCCTTCCACCCTTCAGACCATTATCTAAAATGTTGGTCTGTAGGATGGTAGGGGATTAAAACTCGGATCTCAATGATTTACATGCGGCGCGAGTTCTGGTGAATTTTCCAGGAAGCAGAATCGAGAGGGACTGATTCCCAATCGATATAGAATAGATAGGTTTAAACTATTTATATGTCTCTTTTTTCTTCCTTCCTTTATATTTATTTCTTTTTAATCTACTTACATTTAAAGTGACTTTTTTGTCGTTTTCAGATGATCTTTTCGGCTTTCAATGTCATACTTGGGTTCGTGGTGATTGGTCCATCTTTAGCAGATGATGTCCAGCAGGAGTATTTCAAGGATGTCTCCCTTGATTGTGATCTAGCTAACCACAACATCTCAGACTCTGATGTTAGAAATAGGTACTGGTTGATCCCTGATGGAAGATTGGTTAGACCAGCGGACAGTGACTCCCGTATTAATATAGACGACAATTACACGCTCAACATTACCAAAATAGACGATGAAGACTTTGGATTATATTCTTGTCTAGTTGTATTTTCAAATTTCTCTATAACAGCGATTCAACACGGCGTGAATGTTGACGGACCCTATTTTGGAAATCTCGCGGCTAAGTACCGCCATAACGCGATTGTAGGTGGCATTGCAGCCGGAAGTTTGTTCGTGTTCCTAGTTGGAGGATGCATGATCTTCAACTTCCGGTACCATAAACGCTCACAGAAGAATAAAGCGGTTGACGCTCTGGACAGAGCCATAGATGGATATGATCTGAAAGCCTATGATAATGTGGGCCTAGATTCTGAAACAGCTGTAACAAAATATAATGGTGTAACCGAGGAAAACGCTCAAATGTGATGACAACACATGTATAGAACAAACTTGCTTGACAATAACCATTCTTTCAATTTTGCATAACAATCTCCAGCCATTCATTTCAAATAACTCCTTTAAACTGTACTGAAACTGTTGGAACGAGCACTGTCCTAAGAGTTGGTCCTCGAATATGATCAAAATTCTTGTCAAACATTATGTCTGCCCACGAACCTCAGCATATTCATAATTGGCTCAAATGACACAGTCATTAAAAAAGGAGGAACAACTGTGGCATATCATTTTAATATACGCTGTTCAATTCATGCATCGGACAAACGTTATTTCTCAACATATGGACAGGCGTATTCTATAGAGGATAATGATAAATTATTGATTGTTTCAGTGTGAAATCAATTAACCTTTCATTGGGTTAACAACGAAATCAATATTTTGAAAGCAAAGCCTTTGTTGTTCACGAAATGAAATGTTTATCAATCTTACACAAAGGTTAAACGAATATTCGTTTTCTTTAATGTAAAAACGAGGCTATATGTTTTTTTTTTTTTTTTTGGACAAATTCTCTTAAACCTCACCATATTTGCATATAAATACTTGTCAGCGTAATGACACCATGCCTTTAACGCGGACACATTCATAACAGGACCAACTTTGTAGAGGTTCACAAAATCTCGTAGTAATAGCTGAACGACTATTGTAAAATATGTTTAGACATTATCAAGGACGCAATAAAGGGAGTTTTTAAGCATGGTTATTTGTGTTGTCAGATTTCCGTGTGATGGTCCACCAAATATTTCTTGGTAACCCAACGAAATTATTAAAAAAAATCACGGTCTTATTTGTTGTCCGTGGTTAAACGCCTCCTTGTACTCTCCGATTTTTCAAGTAACTTTGTAATTAACCCATGTCATGCTGAACCCGGAATATTCATGCTTTAGCAGGAGCTATAGACAAACATCAGCCTGCACATATGTGCAGTCTGATGTTAGTCCACACCACCTGTTTCTCACTTTCAAACCAGAATTGTCCATAGATTTAGTTCTTCGAGTAAAAATTGACATACAGTTGGTATTTTCAGTGCTCTCTGCCCCTTGATTTTGATGAAACTTTTTAGCCCAAATTTATTCAGAATGACAAGGATTTTTTTTCCATTCAGGCATCACCAACACCCAACAATGGTCAAGCACTTTCTTTCTAAGAGAACAAAGTCTGAAAATATAACAAAGTCAACCTTATTTGTCAAAAGAGCCTAGAATTCATCGAACTTACCGTATTTTGTGTTAAAATATTTCGTAATATTTTCTAGCGATACGTTAAAAATCTAATACATAAAGATTTATCCATTTATGCCAATTGTAGTGGTTTTCTTCAACGTCTCTTCAACAAACCAACTCAGAAGTCATATATAAAAATGCTCTTTTTATGTAGAACAGTTTCAAAAATCAAGCTCTTAATAATCAAGATTCGGCTTTACACACAATTATTTGTGTTTTGAATATTAAGATGTCATTTCACTTCGCAGATTTGCTCATTAAGATGTAAAATTCAAAAATGAGCATGCGCGTGACATTTCCAACAATTCTGAACGTGCGCAAGCAAAGACCCTGGTCAGCCTGCGCATACGCACAGTCTGACCAGAGTTTTCACAATATGCTTTGTAGATAAAGGTCTCAAAGTATCTTTCGAAAGTCAGGCAAGCTTACAACCACTTTTTGTGGCTGTTGAGGTTACTCAATGTTTGCTATGCAGTCTCGTGTCAAATTGTTGGAAATATCATGCTGTACAGGCTCAAATAAGAATTTTTAAAACTCGCCATACATGTACCTGCTGTATATTGCAAAGACGAAAAGTCAAACGGCTTGTCATTCGGGACATCGCTCGGACTTTTCCGTAACTTGAAAAGTACCTCGAACGTAAGTGAAGTAATTTTGGGTCATTATATAGGTAATTCGGCTCCTGGTGGTACTTCGGTTAATACGCATAAAGAAAATCACATTTTGATAATCGTCTTTCGATATCTTTTGGGCATATAATAATTTGATGACAAAACGCAGTAAGACATTGCGCTTTGTTATCAAATTATGATATTCCCATTATTCTTCTTTCGTTGATTTTGTCTTATATGCAACGTCATCCTTAGCGGGATCGTTTATGTTTGTGACGTCAAATAAACCCACGTGCGAAATCAATTATTTTTTTTTTTTTTAAAAAAGTTAAAGATGTACAAATTTTAGTGAGTGATCAAAGGCCATTTTTTCTAGATTCAGCCATGTAACAGGAAACACAACAGCAATTTTTAGTTTCAAAACAAAAATCTAAGACCTAAAGTCAGAGCTGGTAAGCCACGTGATGTGTATTCACAGATATGTGCACATGTATGTCAATATAATTACTTTCGAGTGAGAACCACCCCTCCCTCTTTCGTCCCATAGTCATATTAAAATCTGGGTCCGAGGTTTACAACTTTTCTTATTCTCAACCGATAAATTTCTAAAAGTTAGAATTTGAATAACAGTATGGGCATAAAGACAATCAGATTAATAAGTTGTTATGAATTACAACTTATTAATATTTTCTTTTACATTCATACATGTATTGCAGTATTAATACAGAATTACAGCTTTAATTTCAATTTGAAATTTGAGCAAATTCTGATGTAAGAATGAGAAAAAATTTACAACTTTGGGCCTTGGTTATGATAGATAGGAACAACAAAAGACAGTGGTACAGAATATTCACGAATTGTGGCGTTTTACATGTCCCAGCCCGGCGTTCAGGATGCAAAAACGTTCACGGGCGTTTTCGAATCCTGAACGCAAGGTATCAGAATATGTGAGTCTTACCAAATAACCCGTATATAAAGTAGGTATATATGACATTTACTTTCTTTGAATAATTAATTCTAAATATCTGCTTATTGTTCGGTTGCCAAATGTGCAGTTTATCCTACACTGTGCCCTTCAAGTCCATCGTCATCGGAAGGAACTTGAAAAAAGCAATCAATTTTGAGAGCGAAAAAGAAGAGAGTGAGGAGGAAGAAGTGGCAGAAAATGTTAAGTTTGAAATGGGAGGAATCTAAGACTTGCGGGTGTGGCGGAATGACCGGCCATGAGAGACAAGCAGAGTGCTAGGGAAATGCAAAAAGAAGGGACGTTCATGGCGAGGAGTTGCCCACTGAAGGAGAGTGTGGGTGTGATGCAGAATTGAGAGCGGCCTGTGTGAATGAGGAGTCAGTATTGTGTGTGAGAGCGTTAGTGGGAGAGTAGATTGTGAGAGCCTTGAAGAGCGAAAAACTATGAGAGGCAAGATCTGGGGATTTGGAGAGTGGAGTGTGCCGGGGCCGGTCACTGTAGGCCGGTTCGAGACAAGAGAAGAAAGTAGGCTGATGAGACAGGAAGGAAAGATTGGGGTGCAACAGAACGCGGGGAATGTGTAGACGGTGAGATACAAGAAGATGACATAGGCGTATCTAATACTTCGAAATTTATACTCACTCAGAAGGCAACAAACAAAGAATATTTGGATAAGGCGAAATGTGGACTGTGACAAAAGAATATTCGCGGCCCTCCGTTCGCTCCCTTTTTATAATTTGAGCATCGGTGAATAATCAAAACATCGTAACTACAGCTTGAATAAGCTGTAGTTTCGAAGTTATGATCATTCAACAACGATATTTTTCAACAGATGGTTTTATCCTTTACGCACTTGCGTAAATTGCGTAATGGGAGCTACGCCCTTGGATAGTGGAGTCTGAGTTAGCTCTAGACGGTCAACAATTAGATCAAATAGACCACTGAAAACGGTCACCGCCGGATAGATTTTTTAAACAAGGCCGTGGCGCGAAATGAAACTTGAGGCACGGACTTAAAATAGGCCTACGAGAGAGTCCCTGCTCAAGAGCGGAAACTTTGCGGCAATTCCAGACTTTTGTACAAGGAGTTCGAACATACAAAAGGGCTGTTCGTTTACCTGGCAGGCCTATTATACTCTTTCTTACTAGGTGGGCTCAATGGTTTTGCTCAATGGTTTTGCAGAAGAGGAAAGAATAGAAGACTGAATTAAATGTCCATATTACGGTTGAGCTAACTTATAACCATGATAACTGCACTTATTATTAATTATAGGATTGTTCCTTAAAAGCGCGATTTGAAATTGCTTTTAAAAGATGTTTTTACTGTAATGATATTATTCTTTAAAGCTTTTTGGCTTTTAAAATTGCAACTTTCTACGTGCACAAACAAAAGACTTAAGCAACAAATAACTCTTTTTTTTTTTTAGCAATTTCTGGTTAATAGTAACGTGACATCACAGACATTATGTAACCGTTTTGCGTATAAGTGGTGTTTGTTCTGCCTTGTTGTACAAGCTAACATTTATAGCGACGTGGTAGAGCACTCGCTAATAGACATAGAGGCCCCAGGTTCGTAACATATTGAGTCGCGGGTTACATTTGGCGCCCACTGAAGATGGCGATGAGGTGAAAACAAATAAACGAAGGGTTGAAACTGTGCATTTGGTAATTTGTTAACAAAACGCAGTGTTTTACCGCGTTTCGCTTAAAAATTATAACATGCCAAATTATCTCTCCGTAAACGAAAAAAAAAAAATGAAGGAATTTGTTTCTCCTAACCAAAAGTACCACCAGGAACAGAGAGAATTTCCTACAAAATGACCAAAATTACTACATTTACGTCCGAGGTCCTTTCCAGTTTACGGAAAAGTCCGAGCGATGCTCACAATAAGGCCCCTTGAGACTGCAGGGATTTTTCTGGCGCAAAATAGTATGTGCAAAAATATCTTATTTAGCCGAATTTAATGAGAAATTAAGAATCCTTTGGAGAGACATTTTAACAAACCAATGGCTCAGTGTGAAACAGTTGTAACTGCCTATATAACAATAGGCAGTTACAAATGTTTTGCACTTAGCCAACAAAATCCTTCACCAAATTACAGTTAGCTTTGAGATTTTCCTCTCATTTAGCCAATTTCCATAAGATTTTTGGCAGAAAAAATGAGATAATCTCCCACTATATCTCACCCAAAAATGATCCCTGAGACTGTTTCGAAAAAACTGACGGATAACAATTCGATATCAGTAAACGGGAAAAGATATCAATTGAATGCGGGATCTCGTTGACCTCTCGAAGTCATTTACATTTGACAAATGAATACAGACAAAGTGAAACTTTAATTTAATCATAAAATAATGAATTAGGAGACACACATACAGTCACGGAAACCTTAAACTTTTTGAAGGAGGACTTTCAATGTTGATTTGACCTTCAGGTGTTCATATAAAGGTGAGTTGTTTCTTCATTTTCTTTTTTTTTTATTAATTGAATAAGACGTGTAGGTTTAATGCTACTCATCGGCACTTAATTGAACTATAGCAGCCCTGTGTTCAGGATGACAAAACGATACAAATTGTTTGCCAACTTTACCCCGCTTTGCACACAAGTGCACATGCAAAGCGGTGTATAATTTGCAAACAGTTTGCACCGTTTTGTCTTCCTGAACTCAAGGCAGGGTAAATCCATAAATTCGTACGATGAAGTAAATGTCTCGTTGTGTGATTTAGTTTGCGTGATATACGGTAGGAGGCCAGTGCTAGGCGAGGCAAGCCGCAGCGTTATAACTACAATTATGTTGAAAGAGGCTTTCAAATCCGAAACAAGCACACAATTTCGTTTGACCCTTCACATTTATCTTATTTAGATAATTGCACTTAATGACAGTGTTCATGCATTGACTTATCGCATTTTTAGCAAAAATATCCTTTCTGATTAGTAAGGCATACAGTCCATCTCAAACGTTGAATATTTTCAGAAAAATATACATATGTGATCCGTCACGCGAAAAGAAACCATCCGGGAATTCTGTAAAATGAATTATTGAAAAAGAGATTTGATCCAGCATAGGTCAACCAGTAGACGTATTTAAAAAATTCTTTCACCGGAAGGTAATTTGATCATTCTAGATTCAGAAAATAAGCATGGTGCAAAAAGTTTCGATCCTAGTCAGTCTGCGCAGTCCGCGCAGTCTGACTAGGGTCGACTCTTTACGCACTACCCAGATGGTCCCTTTTCGGATGACGGGTCACATATGTATTATCGACTGCTAAGAGTGGAAAAAATCAACGATATTCAGTTACGTAACAAGCGAATCTTACATAACTTAAATTTTACTTTTCCAACAAGTTGTTTCATTGTATAATATTTTTCGTATAATCAATTACATATTAAAATCGCCCGTGAAAAAAAGTAGAAAACCGTCAATTATTCCATCGGTTCTTTGTCTGTCTAATCTTATATTTTTTTCCAAAGCAAGAGTTCCTTTAAAACCAGAACCTCTAGGAAATATATGATTTGGCTATGATTACCATTTGAGCATGTGCCTGTGATTTCCAACAATTTTAAGTATGCGCAAAGCAAAGACTGACCAGCCTATGCATCTGCACAGTCTGGCCAGAGTCTTTACCATGCATTTTATAGATGGATAAGGTCTCAAAGAATCTGTAGGCCACCAGGTAACCTTAAGTTTACCTTAAATTTACAGTATGTGCCTGTCAACACTACTCAATATTTGCACCTCACAGACACTTCAAATTGTTGGAAATGTCACGCACAGGCCCTTTTTTTATTCAAATTTAACCCCCTTCCATCCTACAGACCATTATCTAAAATATTGATCTGTAGGGTGGTAGGGGGTTAAAAACTCGGATCTCTCTGATTTACATGCGGCGCGAGTACAGGTTAATTTTTTTAGGAAGCAGAATCGAGAGGGATTGATCTAAGTTGTAAGAACTTGTTTCCCAATCGATGTAAAGTAAAATAAAAAGGTTTAGACCATTTATATGTCTCCCTTTTTCTTCCTTCCTTCATATTCATTTCTTTTAATTTACTTACATTTAAAGTGTTTTTTTTTTGTCGTTTACAGATGATCTTTTCGGCTTTCAATGTCATACTTGGGTTCGTGATGATTGGTCAATCTTTAGCAGATGATGTCCAGCAGGAGTATTTCAAGGATGTCTCCCTTGATTGTGATCTAGCTAACCACAACATCTCAGACTCTGATGTTAGAAAAAGGTACTGGTTGATCCCTGATGGAAGATTAGTTGGACCAGCGGACAGTGACTCCCGTATTTACATAGACGACAATTACACGCTCAACATTACCAAAATAGACGATGTAGACTTTGGATTATATTCTTGTGTAGTTTTATTTTCAAATTTCTCTGTAACAGCGATTCAACACGGCGTCAATGTTGACGGACCCTATTTCGGAAATCTCGCGGCTAAGTACCGCCATAACGCGATTGTAGGTGGCATTGCAGCCGGAAGTTTGTTCGTGTTCCTAGTTGGTGGATGCATGATCTTCAACTTCCGGTACCATAAACGCTCAAAGAAGAATAAAGCGGTTGACGCTCTAGACAGGGCCATAGATGGATATGATCTGAAAGCTTATGATAATGTGGGCCTAGATTCTGATACAGCTGTAACTAAATATAATGGTGTAACCGAGGAAAACGCTCAAATGTGATGACAAAACGTCTATAGAACAAACATGCTTGACAATAATCATTCTTTCAATTTTGCAAGACAATCTCCAGTCATTTCATTTCAAATAACTCCTTTAAACCGTACTGAAACTGTTGGAACGATCACTATCCTAAGAGTTGGCCCTCGAATAATTATGATCCAAATTCGTCTCAAACATTAAGTCTGACCACGAACCTCAGCATATCCATAAATGGCTTACATGACACAGTCATTAACCCTAAAAGTTGCTGTTTAATCCCTGCTTTTTAAGTGCCTGTGATTTTATGATTGATAAAACATTGTGATAAAAGAAGAAATTGCTTCTGACAAGCAATTTCTTCTTATTCCACACTATTTTCTACCCTACTGAATGGTTATTTTTCAAATTAAATCCACTTTAAATTTTCGTCAGCAAAACCTTTGAATTTGGACAGGTCAAAATTTTGTAAAACAGGAAAGGGTTACAAATGAGGAACAACTGTGTTATATCAATTTTATTTACGCTGTTCATTTCACGCATCGGACAAATGTTATTTTTCAACATATGGACAGCGGTATTCTATAGAGAATAATAATATATTAGTGACTGTTTCAGTGTGAAATCAATTAACCTTTCATTGAGTGAACAACGAAATCAATATTTTGAAAGCAAAGACTTTGTTGCTCACGAAATGAAATGTTTATTAATCTTACATGAAAATTAAACGGATGTTCTTTTTCTTTAATGTAGAAACGAGGCTATGTGTGTTTTTTTTTTTTTTTTTTTTTTTTTTTTTGACAAATTCTCTTAAAGCACATCATCTTGCATATAATTACTTAGCGGCGGGTAATGACGTCATGCGTTTAACGCGGACACATTCATAACAGGACCAAGTTTGTAGAGTTTCTCAAAATCTCGTAAATAATATCTGAAAGACTTTTGTAAAATATAGACATTTACGATGACGCAATAAAGGGAGTTTTTAAGCATGGTTATTTGGGTTGTCAGATTTCCATGATGGTCTACCAAGTATTCTTGATAACCCAACGAAATTATTAAAGAAATCACGGTCTTATTTGTTGTCCGTAGTTAAACGCCTCCTTGTAGACTCCGATTTTTCAAGTAACTTTGTAATTAACCTATGTCATGCTGAACCCGGAATATTCATGCTTTGGCATGAGCTATAGACAAACATCAGCCTGCACATATGTGCAGTCTGATGTTAGTCCACACCACCTATTTCTCACTTTCAAACCAGAATTGTCCATAGATTTAGTTCTTCAAGAAAAAAATGACCTACAGTTGGTACTTTCAGTGCTTTTTGCCCCTTGATTTTGATGAAAATTTTTAGCCAAAATTTATTCAGCATGACAAGGGTTAAGAAGTTCAGCTATCCATGTTCGTGCTTTTTTTTTTCATTCAGGCATCACCAACAATCAACAATGGTCAAGCACTTTCTTTCTAAGAGAACAAAGTCTGAAAATGTAACAAAATCAACCTTATTTGTCAAAAGAACCTAGAATTCAACCAACTTACCGTATTTTGTGTTAAAATATTTCGTAATATTTTCAAGCGATACGTTAAAAATCTAATACATATAATTCTATCCATTTATGCCAATTGTAGTGGTTTTCTTCAACGTCTCTTCAACAGACCCAACGCAGAAGTCAAACATAAATATTCATTTTCTAAATAGAACAATTTCAAAAATCAAGCTCTTAAAAATCAAGAATCGGCTTTACACACAATTATTTGTATCTTGAATAAATGTCATTTTACTTCGCAGATTTTGTCCATTTAGATGTGAAATTCAAAAATGAGCATGTGCATGACATTTCCATCAATTTTGAATGTGCGCAATGCAAAGACTCTGGTCAGCCTACGCATCCGCACAAGCTGACCAGAGTTTTCACAAAGTGGTTTGTAGGGGAAAACCGTAGAAGGTCGGACAGACGTATAAATTCGGACATACTTTATAAGATGATTTTTTGAAAAAGCAATGACAACAGCGTTTTATGAAATATTTCTATATATTCTAAGATATATCTCGCATAAGTCAGTTTAATTTCTGATAAAATGATAGATATGTTGGTGGAAATAAAACTATTGGAAGTCACAAACCCCTGGCTACCTTACGAATTGAACTGACATTCATAAATTGCTGACGAATATGGCCTAGGTCAACGGTTAAGAAATAGGTATGGATTGGCGAGAAATAATTTTAAAACTGTTATTATTCGATTTAAATGTCAAAGAGATAAACAGTTTTAATAAAATAATCAACAATAATTTGCTCAGAATCGTAAAATATAGCTTTGTTCGAAGTGTCCGAATTTCCACTTTCAATTTTCAGCAGAAGTAAAAATTCGGAATATATAAATTGTTTGCTTTGAAAACGAAGTAATATCAATTTATCCCCTTATATCTATTTTTCTTTGAATACATGCAAACTTAATACACGTTTAGACATTTCATGTCGGCGTCTGTTAATATACTCATTTGTCTGTATTTTATTCGAAATATATGCCAATTTTAATCATCAAAGTTGATGAATTAATAAAGTATCTATAGTCAAAGCATTTCTGAATTGAAGTTTTAAAGCTTCGTATCAACATTCTTCGTTTAAACTAAAAAAATCCGTGACTTTATTTCCCTAATTATTGAAATTCCTTAATTGTCCGAATTTCACCCTTTGACGATAAACATGTCCGAGTTTTACCGCTTGCATGTCCGAATTTTTCCAATCCCGTCCGAATTTACCAGTTTCACAGTACTCTCGAACTTCTCGTTTTCACAACGTTTTGGCCAGCATTTGCTTTACATTTTTTTGGATAAAATGCAAGTTTAATGACCGCTCGAGTGATGAGAATACGGCTAGTGTCCGGGTTTTCACATATAGCTTCAGAATCAAGCCTGAAATAAGGTTGGTAAAAAACGTCCGAATTTACCCGGTTTTCCCCTACATAGATAAAGGAGGTCTCAAAGTATCTTTCGAAAGTCAGGCAAGCTTACAACCACTTTTTCTGGCTGTTGAGGCTGATCAATGTTTGAAATGCAGTCTCATGTCAAATTGTTGGAAATTCATGCACACGCTCAAATATTTATTATACATGTACCTGCTGTATATTGCATCAAAACGTCAAACGGCTTGTCATTCGGAACATCACTCGGACTTTTCCGTTACTCGAAAAGTACCTCGGACGTAATTGTAGTAATTTTGGGTCATTTTTAGGTAATTCGGCTCCTGGTGGTACTTCGGTTAATACGCATAAAGAAAATCACATTTTGTTAATTCTTTCCGATCGTCTTTCGAGATCTTTTGGGCATATAATAATTTGATGACAAAACGCAGTAAGACACTATGTTTTGTTATCAAATTATGATATGCCCATTATTCCATCTTTCGTTGATTTTGTTTTATGCGACTTCATCCTAAGCGGGATCGTTTATGTTTGTGACGTCATATAAACCCACGTGCAAAATGACGCGCTTTCATGGCAGCGCCCGTATCATTCCCGAGGTCTATTCCGTAGAATCGCCGAAGGATCCTGATTGACGGCTTGTTGGTCCAATTCAACACATCGCTGCTGTCAATGAAAAAAGATTGACCAATCAAATTCTCGCTCACAATGAGACTGACTATTGAACCCCGACATTTTTCTTCATTTTGTTTGAACCTTTGAACCTTGAAAATGGACAATTTAAACATCGTGTGTACAGCGTTAACTGGCAAGCTAATTCAAGCTGTAGATACGACGTTTAGGTCACCTGCAACAGATGTTTTATGCCCGTGACCATAATTTATTTAGAGGTTATTGATTGAGTGGTCATTGAATACCGAAATTATTAAACGAATCATCTTTATACAGATAAAAACGAGGTTGCGCCGATTCCGCAAAACAAGTCGGTCTTACCCGAATTTCACCGCTTGGTTCAAATGGCGTGCTCCAAGCACACTTTGGTGCCTTCGCCATTTGAACTTGGAGATCAGGGGTGTTTGTAATGTTCAGGAGATTGTGGAAACACAAAGTCATAAATTCACAATTCTACAATGATGCACTCAAAGTATAACGCACATATCAGTAGAATAACACTAAAACTTTACATGCCCATATCATATTAACCCTTTGCTGTTTAATCCCTGCTTTTTACGTGCCTGTGATTTTATAATTGAGAAAACATTGTGAGAAAAGAAGAAATTGCTTGTCAGAAGCAATTTCTTCTTTTTCCACACTAGTTTCTACCCAACAGAATGCTTATTTTTCAATTTAAATCCACTTTAAATTTTCGTCTGCAAAACCTTTGAATTTGGACAGATCCAAAATTTTGTAAAACGGGAGAGTATTAAATGAGGAAATATGTACATAGGTATACAGGCATAATCGCGTTTCAGGACGTTCGGTCCTTAAAGAACATTATAATCGCACAAGTGCTACTAAGCTTTCTTGCTCCATTGATTCGCAGACCAGTCTTTTCTATACTTTACTGAATTTGTACCTTTAAAGTCGTTAGAAAGCATGTTTTGTCACATCGATGGTTGCTCAACTTTGGATAGATCTAGTATCTTTTGAACAGTCAAAAGTAATTATGAAATAGATCTATTTAGCGGTATTGCGAGGAAAGCGTAAGCATACAGAGCCGCACCCTGAACAAAATGTCATACTTGCTTCAAATATGAATTTTAAACATCCAAAAAAGTTTTAAATCATTAAGTAAGTTACATGTCCATAAAAGAAATCAATCATTGATGATAGGTCTAATACATTCACACTTGTATGTGGATTTACTTATAATAGAATGAACACGACTATAAATCCATCCATTTTTATTTAAAAAAAAGTTATAGATGTACAAATTTAAGAGAGTGATCAAAGGCCATTTTTGTCTATTCAGCCAGGTAACAGAAAACACAAAAACAATATTTAGTTTCAAAACAAAAACAAAGATCTAAAGTCAGAGCTGGTAAGCCACATGAAGTGTATTCACAGATACGTGTATGCGTATGTGTACATTTACTTTCTTTGAATAATTCTAAATATCTGCCTATTGTTCGGTTGCCTAATGTACAGTTTATCCTACATGTGCAGCCCTTCACTTTCATCGTGATCGGAAGGAACTTGAAAAAAAGAAACCAAGTTTGAGAGTGAAAAGGAAGAGAGTGAGGAGAAAGAAGTGACAGAAAATTTTAAGTTTGAAATGGGAGGAATCTAAGACTTGCGGGTGTGGCGGAGTGACCGGCCATGAGAGACAAGCAGAGTGCTAGGGAAATGCAAAAAGAAAGGACGTTCATGGCGAGGAGTTGCCCACTGAAGGAGAGTGTGGGTGTGATGCAGAATTGAGAGCGGCCTGTGTGAATGAGGAGTCAGTATTGTGTGTGAGAGCGTTAGTGGGAGAGTAGATTGTGAGAGCCTTGAAACTATGAGAGGCAAGATCTGGGGATTTGGAGAGTGGAGTGTGCCGGGGCCGGTCACTGTAGGCCGGTTCGAGACAAGAGAAGAAAGTAGGCTGATGAGACAGGAAGGAAAGATTGGTGTGCAACAGAACGCGGGGAATGTGTAGACGGTGAGATACAAGAAGATGGCATAAGCGTATCTAATACTTCGAAATTTATACTCACTCAGAAGGCAACAAACAAAGAATATTTGGATAAGGCGAAATGTGGACTGTGACAAAAGAATATTCGCGGCCCTCCGTTCGCTCCCTTTTTATAATTTGAGCATCGGTGAATAATCAAAACATCGTAACTACAGCTTGAATAAGCTGTAGTTTCGATGTTATAATCATTCAACAACGATATTTTTCAACAGATGGTTTTATCCTTTACGCACTTGCGTAAATTGCGTAATGGGAGCTACGCCCTTGGATAGTGGAGTCTGAGTTAGCTCTAGACGGTCAACAATTAGATCAAATAGACCACTGAAAACGGTCACCGCCGGATAGATTTTTTAAACAAGGCCGTGGCGCGAAATGAAACTTGAGGCACGGACTTAAAATAGGCCTACGAGAGAGTCCCTGCTCAAGAGCGGAAACTTTGCGGCAATTCCAGACTTTTGTACAAGGAGTTCGAACATACAAAAGGGCTGTTCGTTTACCTGGCAGGCCTATTATACTCTTTCTTTCTAGGTTGGCTCAAGGGTTTTGCAGAAGAGGAAAGAAGAGAAGACTGAATTAAATGTCCATATTACGGTTGAGCTAACTTATAACCATGATAACTGCACTTATTATTAATTATAGGATTGTTCGTTAAAAGCGCGTCATTTCGCACGAAATTGCATGGCAACGTCGATCATGACGTCATATGCATGATGTCACTATTTAAAGGCTTGCATTCGGGCTCAATTTTCTCTTCACTGAATTTTCCCAGACATACCAACTAGCTTTAGACCTAGATGGAGAGCTCCTCTACGCGATTCTGTGACTTTTATCAAACTTTTATCGTTTAGATTCTTCTGTCCTCAAATCGCGGTTATATCCGGGAACTGTATGTTTTATCGGTGTAGAACATTCCGTTCCGAAGGAATCGAACAAAGTCCAATTAATTCTTCTCTGCATTCTTCTAAAATCACTGTCCCGCTTGAACCCATTTCTTATCAAGCAATATTGATGCTTTACGATTTCATTTGTAAATTATCATGGTTTCTTAACCCAAGTTCAACGACGAGTCTCATCGCCGCATTCGATTTTATTCCAGTTTATGGAATGCCCGAGCAATGTTCCGAATGGCTACGGAACAAACGAGCGTATTCCGAATGTCGCCGAAGTTTATCGAAATTGACCGACAGCTAACGAATGATTGCAGGGAGCCAGTACTTTGCTGCTGAAGCTGAACACAAAAGTGAGTTCTCAAACATTTCTCTCCGATGAAAATGAAAATAATTCGCCTTTTAAACTTTTGAACGACTTGTTTTGACCAAATACACACGATAGAAAGAATTCCTTTTGCTCTTTTGCGATTAACTTTAGGAATTCATAAACTTTAAGCATTCTTCGTTCCATTTATTTTTCGCCCCAATTTCATGACAAACTGGGATGGATTGTTATTCAGTGTGTAGCAACTCCCCCTAAATTAAGAATGAATGCAACACTTGCCTTGAAGTCGATGTCCTATAAAAATAATTTCACTAATTTTCTGGTTGTTAAACTTCAATGTTCTATTAAAGATGACCGGAGCTGATGATTCCCGTCGTGGTAGTTATGTGGCCGTAGATGAAGAGTATTTTCAGCACAGTGGCCTGAGAGGATGTCGAGGGTGTTGTCTGTGTACCTTACTTGTAATACTGTTGATTGTGGGATTACTGAACGCAGCTGTAAGTCTTATCCATCTAGTGAGGGGAGTCTGGTAGTCTATCAATAAGTGCTATATTTGCCTAATTCCGTGGGTATTTCTAAAAATAGCTCTAGACAACTGTGATGATGTCATCAAAACAAGGGAATTTGGAGCTAAAAAAGAAATCACTCAATTTGTGTTTGTGTTGACACAATCTACTTATGTGTGACTTCCTAGCTTTAGGAATAATTGAATATTTTGATAAGGAACTATACATAACATATGAAAAACCAGTTTTCCTTTATCCATGGCCTGTCAAAAAAGTGGGTTAAATTAAGAACACTATTTGGACAACACCTGAAGAAATTAAATGCTACACCTGCATAATATGTCTTATGCCTAGTCCTTAAACTCAAAAAATGTAAATAAATACTCGAATCAGTTCATTTAGAAGACTACCATGTTTAAATTAAGAAATTTCGTAAATTTTCGGTAAAAGATCAAATATGCTGAATTTTGATCGACCAATCTCATTTTTCAAAGCAAATTGGATCAAAACATTTGAATAATACTTTCTCAGAATAATCTGTGAAGGAATTTAATGTTTCCTATCTTTGTTCTATATTCTTTTTAATAGCCATGGATAAAAGAAAATCCACGGCTTTAGGCATATCAACCATATATACTCCCCTTTCCGGTATGACTGGCAGGTAAAGTCTAAGAGTCTAAGACTTCTTGCTTACCAGTTGAGAATCCTCAATCAGGGGTATGCAGTTCCCATGCCCTACTTACCTGATACAGGTTTTTCTACCTGCAGACAAGCACTTTTTTCTATACCACTTGTCCATTGACAAGTAAATACAAGGCTCATCCTTCCTTTTTTTACAGTTGGCCTGAGAAAAAAATGTTTTTTAAAAAAATACTCAAGCAACTTGACTTTTCCAAACTTACAAAATTTTTTCTCAAACATGACATGAAATGCTGCTGAGAATTATGTTATTGTTGAATCAGGGCAATAAGTTAACAGTATGAATGCCTTTTTGTGCAATCAAAATGCAGTCTCAGAAACAATATGTACGAAGAATTCTTGAGGCAAAGCACTGGAAGTTCAGTATAGTATGTTTTGATTTTACACTAGGGGTTTCACATGTTAACAGTTGATGGTATTTTTCATATCTCTTAAAGGAAACATTTATGAATAAAGAATTGTATCAGCATAATGGTTACCATTAGGTAATTACATATTTTCAAGTTATCATAGCAGGTTTGACCCCTAGAAATTCAGAATCAATGGGTCAATGACTCCTGAATTTCATATGCTAACACAAGCCCTGGTGAAAGTAAACATGTAAAGCCTGGAATTTCTTTGGGCTAAACTGTATTTGATTGGCTGGAGTATGATTTTGTTGAAAAGAAAATATTGCTTGATAGGAATGTTTAAATTACTGAATTCCTTTTTTTTCTACAATGTTTTTCATTCGCTAATGCAAATCTTAATATTAGTATTGGAAAGGAAAATATTTTTCAATGCAGGACAGATTAGAAATACTAAGTACTACCATTAACTAAATTAGCCAGAAGGACCTGCAGTCCTCCTTAATATCCACAGGTCTCCTGAGGACTGGTGTTATTGTCAATCCTTGCCCTACATAGTGTTGAGAAATCGGCTCCAAATCATAATCAATCATCAGTTTTAGTTGAATGAGCAAAATCATCTTATGATCATTGATCAATGCTTTCTTAGAAATCAATATAATTCTCAATGAATATACATTATGGCGTAACAAGGTATGCTTTACAACTTCTTATTTTCTTTTAAATATTGATAATGAAAAACAATTCCATGTGTCCTTTAGTGTATCTTGAATGAACCTACACTCAATCATTGGTAGTCAATGACCACCGGTGGTAAGGTGTAGGTCCGTTCTCCTCGGGATTGGTTTGAAATAATTTTTTTTTCCTCAGGTAAAGGGATGTTACCAGAAAGTAACAAGTAACCAAGACTACAATGTGACATAAATCTTTCAAAACAATATAATGGCTGCAATTTACGGATTAATCGTTTATTTGATGTCTTAATCCATAATCTGCATTGGAAGCCAAAACCAGCTGATTATCAATTATATCAATTAATTAGCCCATCACTATCCCTACATTTTTCTCCTCAGGTTACAGCCGGCTTGGTCTACTTGCTATCCATAACCCATGAAGGAATGGTGTCTGTTGAGTTCTTCCCTGGTGGAAAATATCTACGAGTGTTGTCTGATGTTCACTTTGACAAAGTTACTCTCCATGATGGACTTGTAGCTAGGCAGGCTAAAGAAAACGACAGCTTCATCATATCTAGTCCACAGGTAAACAAAAAAATCTTAACCCTTATCCTGCTGATTTTGAACAGGGTTAGACCAGTGTCTATTCTAGGATTAAGAAAAAAGGGGGGGAATTTTGTTGAAATTGCCAAAAAGTTAGGAATTTTTGCTCTTTCTCTATGTAAAAAAATACCATACCATCTTCAAAACTACGGGGGGGGGGGGGGGGGGGATTTTGTTGAAAATTGACAAAAAGTTAGGAATTTTTGCTCTTTCTCTATGTGAAAAAATACCATATCATCTTCACAAATAGGGGGGACTTTTCAAAAGTATGAGCTAAAATGCGTAATTCCCCCTCCTAGAATAGACACTGTTAGACACTAACTATTTTTCGCCACCAGCCGCAAGTACCTATGAGCACTAAATCTTACAGGTACTGCAAGATAATTACAGATCCTCCTAGAAAACTTTTACTATTTTTAAGGGGTAAAATGTATGGAAAACAGTGTGGGAAAGGAAGAAATTGCTTGTGGCTTGTGGCAAGCAATTTCTTCTTTTTCCACATTAGTTTCCAAAGGGTATTGGAAAAATTGAGTATTGGAAAGGGGACTACTTTCCCAACAGGATAGATTTAAAAATAATATGCCAATTATCTACAAGCCCGAAGGACATGCAGCATGGCAAATTGTATCAGTCCTCCTTAAAAACCACAGATCTCAGTCCCTGAGGAATGGTGTAAGTGTCAATCCCTGTTGAATATTGTTTCAAACAAATTACCAATTTTAATTTGGGACAATTCAACAAGTCTTTCTCTAGGTTTTACTATTTTATGCAGTAGAGTGCAGACAGAGTAGGTTCAGATCAGACTGAATGTCTAATTGTCTAGATACAGGTAGATCTGAGTCTATACTGTCTGTCAAAGGATTGTTTAACACTTTCCTGTTTTACAAAATTTTGGACCTGTCCAAATTCAAAGGTTTTGCAGACGAAAATTTAAAGTGGATTTAATTTAAAAAATACGAGGGATGATCCAGAAGTTCGGAGAAAAGGCTAATAACTTTCACATTTCTAGCTTGTTCAGTATATATTTTGGTCAATTAGAAGTTAAGTAACTACGGAGCACATGAATGTTGTTAATTTTGCAGAATTATCTCTAGCGGTCTAAGAATACGTTACCATAGAAACATATGTATGCTAAGGCGGGGGAGCGTGAAAAAATATTGAAACTCTGTTGAATAAATCAAGTTTCCCGTAGGTTTTCTGAAACTTTGGTTGGAATTCCTTGGCTAAATTAAAAAAGGAAGCAAAGAGAATTTATTCGTTATTGTTTAAAGCTTTTGTGGCACTTTTAACGGGCAGAGAATATATTTAATAATTTTGAATAAACGAGGGAAAATGACAGGACGTCAACACCAAATTATAAATGCCGTTTAATTTTCGAATTTTGACATGATCTATGCTATTCATCAATCTTAACATTTCAGATTATTTAGAAAAATGGTAAGAGTGTGCATAAGAGAACTTTTCCTAAAGCTATTCCGGATATTCGAAAAGGGACAGGCTTCAAAGGAGCATTTAGAATGATATAATGGAGTTTCAACGAACGAACATATTGCAATTGATTCTCAATATTTTCCAAAAATAAATGTCCTGCATTTGGCTATCCACTTTACTAAAAATACCATGCATATAGAAATTTTAAACAAATTTGATTCCAAATGGAATGTGGTTTATTTCTGTAAGTGGACGTATCCGGTACAGAAAGGCATGAGAGTTAGCGTAGACTATTTTGGAAAGAGTTATTATTGACGTCGCATTTGACGTTCTTGCTCCCCCGCCTTAGTAGGGGGTCTCTGTCTTGTTTCGTGCATTTTTCAGCCGCTATTGAATGTAAACATTTGAAAATTTTCACGTTTATTGCACAGATGATGCATTGAAAGACTGTATGATTTATGTTTTGATAGTGAACTTTTCTGATGATTTATAACCTCATTTTACGAACTTTTGGATCAACCCTCGTAATTATTCTGTAAGGTAGAAAAAAGTATGGAAAAAGAAGAAATTGCTTGTCACAAGCAATTTTTACTTTTTTCACAATGTTTTCTCAATCATAAAATCACAGGCATGTAAAAAGCAGGGATTAAACAGCAATGGGTTAAGGTAGTGAGCCTGTAATTTTTCTGCAACATTTCAGAACTCATGATTTTTCACAGTGTTGACCGAGGTTTCATAATGAAAATCATTAGGAAATCTCGGTTAAAACTGTTATAGTTCATTACTTCTGTTACGGGTCCACTACCTTCAACATTTTACAGGACCATATTACAGACCTTTGATTTATTTTATTTTCACAGATGACACTAGGGGACTCAGAGGGGTCAACTAGTAAGTACCTTACAAACATATTAGATTTGTTTAATGGATGAAGAAAATACTTTTTTTAGCTCACCTGAGCACGAAGTGCTCATGTGAGCTATTGTGATCACCTTTCGTCCGGCGTCCGTCCGTCGGTCGTCGGTCGTCGGACGTCGGTCGTCGGTCGTCGTCCGTCGTCCGGCGTCCGTCAACAATTTCTTTAAACGACATCTCCTCCTAAACTACTGGGCCAATTAACACCAAATTTTACAGAAATGTTGCTTAGGTGGTCCCCTTCAAAAATAGCTAAAAGAATTGAAATCCATGAAAAACTCTGGTTGCTATGGCAACAAAGGTGAAATTTTAAGAAAATCTTAAAAATTCTTCTTCTTCTCAACCAGTAGTCCTACAGACTTGAAACTTGGCATGGATGATCAGTTCATAGACCTTAATTAAAATAGCTAAAATCATATCTTTTGGGCCACCAGGTGCGGAGCACCAGGGGGGAGGGGGTAGTACTTTGGGTAAATTTTGTAATCTTTAAGCTTCTTCTTCTTCGGAACCAGGAGCCCTACAGACTTGAAAATTGGCATGGATGATCAGCTCATAAACCTTAATATAAATAGCTAAAATCATATCTGTTGGGCTGCCAGGTGCGGAGCACTAGGGGGGAGGGGGTAGTACTTTTGTGAAAATTTTGTAATCTTTAACCTTCTTCTTCTTCTGAACCAGGAGCCTGTCAGATTTGAATATTGGCATGGATGATCAGCATATGGACCTTAATAAAAATAGCTAAAATCAAGACTGTAGATACACCAGGTGCGGAGCACCAGGGGGGAGAGGGTAGTACTTTGTTAAAATTTTGTAATCTTTAACCTTCTTTTTCTTCTAAACCACAAGCCCTACAGACTTGAAAATTGGCATGGATGATCAGCTCGTAGACGGAAAATAAAAATAGCTAAAATCATATCTGTTGGGCTGCCAAGTGGGGAGCACCATGGGGGAGGGGGTAGTACGTTTGTGAAAATTTTGTAATCTTTAACCTTCTTCTTCTTCTGAACCAGGAGCCTGTCAGATTTGAATATTGGCATGGATGATCAGCATATGGACCTTAATAAAAATAGCTGAAATCAAGACTGTAGATACACCAGGTGCGGAGCACCAGGGGGGAGAGGGTAGTACTTTAGTGAAAATTTTGTAATCTTTAACCTTCTTTTTCTTCTGAACCAGGAGCCTGACAGAGTTGAATATTGGCATGGATCATAAGCATATGGACCTTAATATAAATAGCTAAAATCAAGACTGTAGATACACCAGGTGCGGAGCACCAGGGGGGAGAGGGTAGTACTTTTGTTAAAATTTTGTAATCTTTAACCTTCTTTTTCTTCTAAACCACAAGCCCTACAGACTTGAAAATTAGCATGGAGGACCTGCTCATAGACCTTAATAAAAAAAGCTAAAATCATATCTTTTGGGCCACCAGGTGCAGAGCACAAGGGGGGAGGGGGTAGTACTTTGGGTAAATTTTGTAATCTTTAACCTTCTTCTTCTTCTGAACCAAGAGCCCTACAGACTTGAAAATTGGTATGGATGATCAGTTTATAGACAGTAATAAAAAAAGCTAAAATGATATCTGTTGGGCGTCCAGGTGCGGATCACCAGGGGGGAGAGGGTAGTACTTTTGTGAAAATTTTGTTATCTTTAACCTTATTCTTCTTCTGAACCAGGAGCCTGACAGGTTTGAATATTGGCATGGATGATCAGCTCATAGACCTTAATAAAAACAGCTAAAATCTTATCTGTTGGGCTGCCAGGTGCGGAGCACCAGGGGGGTGAGGGAAGTACTTTTGTGAAAATTTTGTAATCTTTAACCTTCTTCTTCTTCTGAACCAGGAGCCTGACAGATCTGAATATTGGTATGGATGATCAGCATATGGACCTTAATAAAAATAGCTAAAATCAAGACTGTAGATACACCAGGTGCGGAGCACCAGGGGGGAGAGGGTAGTACTTTAGTGAAAATTTTGTAATCTTTAACCTTCTTCTTTTTCTGAACCACAAGCCCTACAGACTTGAAAATTGGCATGGAGGATCAGCTCATAGACCTTAATAAATATAGCTAAAATCATGACTGTAATGCCACCAGGTGCAGGGCACCAGGGGGGAGGGGGGAGTACTTTAGTGAAAATTTTGTAACTTTAACCTTCATCCTTTAATGAACCAGGAGCCCTACAGACTTCAATAATGGCATGGATGATAAGCATATGGACATTAATTGAATTAGCTAAAATCATGACTGTAGATTCACCAGGTGCAGAGCATCTTGGGGGAGGGGGAGTGCTTTGTTGAGAATTTTGAATCCCTACAGCCTTTATATTTGACATGGATTGATCAACTCCTTAAAGAAAACTTTAAAAGTCTCAGACTCAGCCTGTATATCTGGCATAGATTAGCTGATCACAGACCTTTTATGAAAAAAGCTTAAATGAATAATGACCAGGGGAGGGGCAGAGGGAGGGGGGGAGAATTATTTCAAATGTTATCTGATTGAATAAGTGAAAATCTCTTTTTCTGTGGTTGCATGGACATCCCTAGGTAATGAAGCTTTTTTCTCAGGTGAGCGACCCAGGGCCAATGGCCCTCTTGTTTTATGGAGGTATGAAATGAAAAACTTATCACACAGTATGAAGTTTGAACATGTAAATTCATGTATTTATTCAAATTAAGAAGAATCGATCATAAGACTTTGTGCATAGGCTTACAAAATAGCTGCATTCTCAATGTTGTTTTTATGCTCCCCGAAGGGAGAGCATATAGCCGCCGCTCCGTCCGTCCGTCCGTAATTCCGTCCGTCCGTCCCCACCTATTTCTCCATAACCCTTGGGTCAAATCAAATGAAACTTACCATGTGAAACTCCCTATGATATAGTGATGATGCACCTGTGACTGTTTTTGGATTTGAGGCCTCGTCAGGGGAAAAGGGGACTTAGGGTAAAAATCAGTTTTTCCCAAATTTCTCCTAGTCTAACTGGCAGAATTTAGTGAAATTTCATATTTGAGTAGCAAATCTGATGCCCTTTACTATAAACAATATGAAATTAACGTTAAAAAAAAAAATATCATAGAAAAAGGGGGCTAAATGTTTGTTACCTTTATGCTAGCGCGTAAAATACAGTTATTCTTTCATTTCTCCTAGTCTTATGCTCAGAATTTGATGAAATTTCACATTTCAGTAGCAAATCAGATGCTCTTTACCATAAACTATTTGAAATTTGTGTCTAAAAATATGACATGCAAAAAGGGGGTTTAATGTTTGTTACCTTTATGTTTGCTGTATTAGATAACACCTTATTTGAGTCCTTGCAATCTGACCACAGAGCATATCTCCTAAAGTATAATAGCTATCAACTTGAAACTTTATGGGTGGATAGATCTTATGGAGGAGGAGTGCAGTGCACAAGAACTACAACTCTTGCTTGCATAATTTTGGAGTTATTGCCCTTTGTTATTTTTGATACTTAGATTATGTCTGGAGCATATCTCCTAAAGTATAACAGCTATCAACTTGAAACTTTATGGGTGGATAGATCTCTAAGGGGAGAAGTGCAGTGTACAAGAACTACAACTCTTGCTTGCATAATTTTGGAGTTATTGCCCTTTGTTATTTTTGATACTTAGATTATGTCTGGAGCATATCTCCTAAATTATAATAGCTATCAACTTGAAACTTTATGGGTGGATAGATCTCATGGAGGAGAAGTGCAATACACCTGAACTATAACTCTTGCTTGCATAATTTTGGAGTTATTGCCCTTTGTTATTTTTATTACTTAGATTTTATTGGAGGCAAATCTTTGACAGTACAAAAGAACCTTTTATCTATAAAGCTTCAGTTTACTATCAAGGTTTCTTGGCGGGGGATGTCCATGTCCAACATGGCTCTTGTTTTTGTGACAATGCCTTATTCGGGGAGCATAATCCGTCTCTGACGGCTCTTGTCATTGAGGAATGAAATCGATTTTTTCGCCAATCAGAATGCTCAAATCCTGATTGAGACAACTAATATTAGATAATTAATTATTGCAGCTGTTCCAATTCATTTCTACCTTTCCATTATATTGTCAAAAATGGTAAGAATACGATGCCTCGACCTTGTGTCAGGAAAGATTTTCTTTGACTTACTGGTATGGGCTTTGGACTCAGTACAGGATTTAAGTATGCCATCAACAAAATGGGGTCCCAAGGACTCATTAGTTATGCACACAGGGGTCCTTACTAAAGGTTTTGGAGTCCCTGTGTTTAAGCTCTTTTGTTTTTGTGTATATATTAAGTTAGTGAACCCGTAATAGTTCTGTAACATTTTGGGAGTAATGAACTTTAACAGTGTTAACCAAAGTTTCCTAATGATGTTCAGACAATGAGTTCTGAAATGTGGTGGAACTATTAAGGGTCCACTACATTAAATTATTCCCCTGGATTAAGCTACACAATGTATTGCATAGATATGTACCTTTAAAACAGTCTTCAATTCTTTTCTGAAGTTTGTCCCCAGAGGGATTCAGATCAGGATGTTTTGAGAGTCCTGAGCTAATTGCATAGGAGTCTTGGACTTAAAAAACCTGTGTTCCTTAAAACCCTGCTTTGTATCCAAATATTTCAAGATTATGGGAATTGTATGGGGTCAATCATGCCTTGTATTTGGGAGAGCAAAGCGATTGCAAACGTCAGCAATCACTTTCCTATTTCCTATCCTAAGCAGTGTGTGTGGTTGGGGCGATTGCAATAATTGGCTAGTAACGTCACAAAGTATAGTCTGTTTGACTTCTTTATGGACCAACATTTCGCCGAAAATCTCAGAATCAAATTAATGAAACGCATTTTTTTCTTGTCATAGCATATTTTCCATCTAATACTATGACGAATTTTGTTTTTTCAGAATTTTTGAAGTTGTAATAATTATTTTGTCCATCCATCTGCATGTTAATTTTCTGCCTTTCATACCTACTCTTCTCTGCAATAAACGGAACAGCGAACTGTCTATCCAAAAATAGCTCTGATTTGCATAGGGACCAAGTCAAAAGTGCATGAATTTTGGCAAGTCGTTTTAGTATATTATCGAGTATTTTTGAAAAAATAATTTTGTAGATTTCTTTAAATTCCTTAGGATATTAAATCTTAGTGTATTCTGTATTTATTAAAGGATATTAAATCTTAGTGTATTCTGTATTTATTAAAAAAACGTTTGACCAGATAATTGATGATAGTTTTTATCCATTCTGAGATGAACCCCATATGCCCTTATTTAGACCAATCAAAAAGGATTATTTTGTGAAGTCGTTGGGATTTTCACGAGGAAAACTAGATAAGCAGGCGAGTAATAAGGGTACAAAACACGGGATATTTAAGTTTAAGATGTCCTGACGGTCAATATGCTAATTAGCTTTTCCAAATATGGAATAATGGACATTTCTTCTGTCAAATGTTTAATAAAGCCACGTGTTTTTAATATTTGTTTACATTTTGTTACACCGAAACAGCCTTCACCACCCCTCGTGTTTAAGAGTAGAAAATGCGAAAATATTAACATTAACTAGATAGACAAAATCATTATTATAAAATCATTTTGTTTCCAAAAATATTTTTTGGAATGGTATTAAGCTATAATTAATATTTTACCACATAGAAATCCTTAATGCAAACGCAATTTTATGTAATTGATGAAAAGGTTGGTCCATATAGAAGTCAAACAGACTATAACTAGAATAGAGAGCAAAAATGGGTGATATTAACTTGACCACTATTGATTTTCTCCAGAAACTCGATTTATTTTGCTTTTGTTTGGACATTTAATCATCTGAAGGGCGTGATCTATGAATAATGAATATTTTTTACTTCATTGTAAAAATCTTTTAATGATTCCTGATGGTGTCAAAGGGATTTAGTTTTCAATCAAGTCACTTTTGTTGCCTTGCAACCAGTCATTTTTTGAAAGAGCTTGCAATAAATACTGTTTGCAGGGAGTGCTGGCACCCTCTTATGTTTACAGAATAAGGAATGTAGTGCACAAGAAATATTACTCTAGCTAGCTTCATATTTGAGTTAATTCCCTTTGTATACGGAAATAGAATAATTGTTTGTTTTTTATTAGAAATTAATTGACTGTATGACAATATTTATTCTTGGATTTCAAAAATATTGGGGATTTCTGTGCAAAATCTAGATAATTTGAAATGTTAAGAAATTCTTGCTCTTTGCTTATAGGAGTAAATCTTCTAGGGATTTTAAAAAATATTGGAGATCTTTTAGAAAAGGGGGGGGGTCCCCATATCTCTCTGCCTAGAATAAGCACTGTGCTTGATCTTTCATTTATAGTCTGAAAATATAGTTTTTGTTGATCACTCAGTGAAAGGTAAATCAAACTTTAAATGGAAAACAAACAATTATCCCTTATTAATAGGAGTTTAATATACAGCATCTTTTTCCAGTTACAATTGATGGAAATGAAACTATTCTTACAACAAGTGAGTTTGAACTGGCCTCCAAACCTCTACTGTCCAGTAAAATACCATTGAACTTTGACCTCTACCAAGTGTCCAACCTGAATACGTCACAGCTTGATGTTGGATCAGTAAGTATAACATCATTGGGGGATAAAAATCTAGTAACTACAGATTGTATAAATTACTATGTTTTGGTTTGCAAATGATTGTAATAAAAATCTTTTCTTTTTTATTTTTAGCACCACCGGTCAAAGGCCCAGGAGCTATTGTCAAAAACCTCTTTTCTCCAATAAAATACCATTGAACTTTGACCTTTAATAAGTGTTGAACCTGAGTACATCAAAGCTTGATGTGCTTAATTATAACATCATTTAGGGACCAGATATTGTAATGAAGCTGTAGTTACTAAGTTTTGATCAACTGCAAATAGTAACAACCTGTAAAGCATGGTTTTGACCCCCGTAAATATGAAAATATCTTTTTTTGACTAGTAGACTCGGAAAATCTGCATCCTCTTGAACCTAGTGTGTGTTTTGCAGATATCTGCGATAGAAGGTTTTTCAGAAATAGTTGTGGAGTCTAATGAATGCTTAACAATGTCAAATTGCTTCCATGGTCATCATGGTAGCTCAATCCAAGCATAATGATTATTGGGGCATGAAATACCAATAGCAATGTTCATAAGAGCATTTACAAAGTCCTTTATAATTAGGAATTTTGGGAAATTTCTGGTAGAAATACTGAGTCATTTCATGAAATATCTCAAAATTATAGTTTTTGCTCAAAATGACCTAGTCAATTAGCCATTTCAGGAATGCCTTGAAATTTTATCCATGTCATGAAATGCCTAATTTCCCACATTGCGTGTAACATTATATAAAAGTCAAGTCCATACAGCTAGCAAAAAAGGGCCTTCAGTTCTTTGATTTTCACTTATTTGTCATGTGTGCATTTTGACCTAGGTTTAGACAGTTCTTTTTTGAATGATTAGATCTGTTCTCTAATACTTTTAAGTGGTTTATCCGGAAAAACAGTAGATTAACACTTCGATGGCTCAGCGCCAAACAGTTGTAACTGCCTATAAGTATATAGGCAGTTACAACTGTTTCACGCTGAGCCATCGACTTGATGATCTCAGTGCCAAAACAGTAAAATTTAAAAAAAAGAATACCCAGCAGCAGCTTTCGTTCATTTCATCCTATTCAACATTATCTGAGCAGAGCCCAGCAAACAAAATTTTAGCAATGATGATGTTGCTTAGCAATCACATGCAAAATGACACGCTTTCAGTATATTTTTACCAAACTTATCACTGTTAATCCCTTTTTAACATTAAAGAGATTGAATAATGGTTGCTTGTTTTTAGTGTAAGGTTGATTTATATTTCATTTCATGCACAACAAAAGCTATATTTTCATACATGGCTTTGGCTCTCGTGTAAACATAGCTAAGCTTTTGTTGTTTGCTCAACCATATATATATAGAGGATAATTGTTTGTTTAAGTGTAAGATTGATTTATATTCAATGAGTGAACAACAAAAGCTATATTTTCGCAAAAATATAGCTTATGTTGCTCACTCAACATAATATTAATCAATCTTACTCGAAAAACAAACAATTATTCTATTTCTTTTTGGCAAAAATGAGACAAAATGTGAAATTTCAAGGACAAATTTTTCGTTAAGTGGGTCATTTTGCATGTGATTGCTATGCAACGTTCATTGTGACGTCACTTATTCCTCCCGCATAGATGACGTCAGAAAGGATGAAATGCAGTATAGCAGGGTATACGTTTTTGATAATTTCACTGCTTTTGCGTGAGATTATCAAGTGATAATCTACCGTTATTTCTTGATAAACCACCGAAAAGCACTAAAGAAAAATCGATCTTACACTGAAACAAACGATTATCCTTTGTGTAATTTGCAGATATCTACAAGAGAAGGTATATCTGGACTAATTGTGGAGTCTAATGAAGACATTGAAGTTAACGGAATGGAAGGTGTGAACATAGGTTCTCAAGGCAATGTGGACGTTCAAGCATTAAATGGGGATATTATCATTAACACTGAGGTAAGATAAGATGTCCTTAATTCAACTGTTGTTGTTTGAGGTTAACGCTGAGGTAAGATAATACATCCTTAATTCAACTGTAGTTGCAATGAGGTTAACACAGAGGTAAGATACTTAGAGTTCCTTACTTAAGCTGTAGATGCAATATGGTTAACACTGAGGAAAGATTAGACATTTTATTTAAGCTGCAGTTGCAATGTTAATGGGTTAAAATCTACTAATTCTATAATGATGGAAAAACAAGCTTACAACTTTGATTATATGTACTTTACAACTTTGAATTCTGCTTCCTGGAGCATTCAATAGTACTCTTCCTTAAAATAGAGAACAAAAGAACAACTAGAAGATCAATAGTTTTTGGGAATAGAACTCTTTCTAAAAGTATTATTCAGAAAACGGACTCACTAGTTCTTTCACTAATTCTTGATAACTGTTTTTGAAACTTAAGAAAATCAAAGTTTACCCTTGTCATGCTGAAGCTGGTATATCCCTTTGCTGTTTAATCCCTGCTTTTTACGTGCCTGTGATTTTGTGATTGAGAAAACATTTTGAAAAAAGAAGAAATTGCTTCTGACAAGCAATTTCTTCTTTTTCCACACTATTTTCTACCCTACTGAATGGTTATTTTTCAAATTATTCCACTTTAAATTTTCGTCTGCAAAACCATTGAATTTGGACAGGTCCAAAATGTTGTAAAACAGGAAAGTGATATTCCTGCCCAGAAAGGGGGTAAATGTGCAGTCTTATCTTAATTTTACCACCTTATTTTCCGTGCTAAACCTTAAAAGTTTAAAAATTATAATTTGAAATTAAATTCTGACACACGTTAAGTGTATCCAGTTCTTTCAGCACTTTGATTTTAATGACATTTCGCCTAGAGTTCTATTCAGCATGACCAGGGTTATGATTTCCTCAAGAAAAAGTGTAGCATTATGTAAATTGAACACACAAATTATGATTGGGTGACCTTAAAGTTGTGTAGGTATAAGGTTTTTGTCACCCAATTATGAAATATTTTATTTTGTATAGGTAGACTTAATCCTAGACGGGAAGGATGGTATAGACTTGAGTCCTGACCTACCTGTAGATGGGAAGGGAGTCGAGATAAAATCTGACAGTGGACAATACAAACTGTGTGTATGTGGGGGAACCGGTAAACTGTTTGCTGTACCAATTACCAACAAGAACTCGGGATGTCATAGTGCTAATGAAGATGTGAATCCATGTCTTGATTGATTTGTGTCCAGAGTTCGTTTTCACAAACAATATATTAGATCATTCAATTTTGTGACAAAGGCTCTGATTGGTTGAGAAATATATCTCTTCTAATCAGAGCGCTTGTAATGAAATTGATAGATTTTCAGATTTGAAATTGAACTAGTAAGTGAATACTAGTTGAACTAGTATTCATACTTCATACTAGATTTATTCTTGTTATAATTTGGTTTGTTTTATAGGAAACCAGCCCTGCATTCAGGAAAGCAAAGCACTAGCAAACATAAGAATGAACTTTCCTGCTTTTCTATCCTGTACAGTGTGCTTGCTTGGGGCGATTGCGAAAATCAGCTAGCACTGTCACAAGTCAACTAGCATAGCAAGCAAAAATTGCAGATAGATTGACCATTATCTATTGTTTTTTGAGAATCTCGTGATTTTCATTTTGTTTGGATATTTTATCAATTTATGAATAACATATGTATTTTACTTTATTTTATAAATCAAAAACTGTTTTGTTTTCTGGGATTAAGCTTTGAGTCAAGTCGTTTTCGGAAAGCAAGTGTGGTGCATATCAAGCACTCAGCAACCAGGCATTAGGCACAAATAAGCAGTGCTCTTTTGTTCTGTTAGCCATAAATTTTGAATGTTGTTTTTGATACCATTTGAGATTAACATTTCATGTTGTGCAATATAGAAATACTAGCTATATGTATATATCTATTTTTATCCCCCTTATCGAAAGATCAGGGGCTTATTGTTTTATTTTTGTCTTTCTGTCCGTCCATCTGTCTGCAAAACTTTACCAAAAACATGACAATTACTTCCTGACTATTCAAGCTACATAACTCATTTTTGGCATAATCATAAATCTCAATGATACACATCTGTTGCTGTTAAGGTCCCATAACAAGGGCAAGGTCATTTGTCAGTATCAAATTGATTAAAAATTTGCTGTTTCGGGGATATTTGTGTTTCACAAACATTGGTTTACCTTTGTCTGTCTGTCTGTCCCCAAATTACTTCAACCCAATTCAAGATATTGATGGCTCAGCGCGAAACAGTTGTAACTCCCTATAAAAATACAGGGAGTTACAAATGTTTTTGCGCTGAGCCATCAAAATGGCATAATGATAGATGTCACTGGTACTCATCTTAATGAATACTTAAAGATTAAAGGGAGAAAAATATGTTGACAGATTCTTAAATCTTAAAGATAAAAATCATACAATACTACATAACCAACTTATTAATTTTTGGAGGACAAAAAGCTTGTTCCAATTTAACTATTATCATGCTGAATTTAGAAATTGTTTAAGATAAATTGTGACGATTTAGACAATTCAAATGAGTTTTGTCTACATAGGATTAGTTTTTTTAAGATATTTTGATTTATTGAGGGGTATTTTGAAAACAGTTGCTGAGTAGAAATGGGAGCTTAATAGACATGGTTGCTTGAGCAAACTTGACTGTAGAGTGTCTTAACCCTGACAATGTTTCCAGTTGGGATCTATCATAAGTTGTAAAAAGAGATAATTTCAGGGCTACAGATGGACAAGGTTCGACACTAAGGGTAGTCCGGGAGTCAGAGACTCCTTGCTTACCAGTTGGGACTCCTTTATTTCGCAATTGAGGAGTCCGATGGACTCCTAGTATCATGTGAGAGTATTTTTAGAAACAATTGCACAGGACAGTTTCCTTTCATCCCTCGTCAAAACTGTAGATCTTTTCACCATAAAACTTGTTGAAATTGTCTTTGCGTGTATGTAGTAGGATTCTGAAAGAAAACAGCCTTCTTTCAGGGGGGGGGGGGGGGCATTGTGGAAAAGAAGAAATTGCTCCACAATGTGCTCCAAATATAAAAATTGGGCTCCTTAATTTGAGCTTGAACTTCTTGATTTCATATAATTGGTAGTCTGGTGAACTCCTTACTCATAGAAGTTAGTTTCAAACCCTGATGGAGGAGGTATTTGGGATTTTTAGATCAAAGTATTTTAAGTATGATTGTACAAACCTTATGTTTTTTGTATTCATTGGATTCAGCTCATTGATACTATTCAAATGAGTACCCACATTATAGAATTTCATTGAGAAATAAAGGTTTTATACTAGCTTTACCTCTTCTCTGAATTTTGTGGTAATAGTTTGTAAGAGTATTAGTTTTGTAACACTCAGCTATGTTTTTACATGATCTTATTTTTTTTTAAATTTAATGAAAATCCTAGTTACATTAAAATAAATGTTGTGATATTTATTCTGCCTATTGTTGTTTGTTCATAAGAACATGAAGTGCTGTAGTACTCTATCGACCTGGTGACCAAGTACTTGATTAGTAAAATTGATACTTGTTACCATCCTTTCTTGGAATATCAACAATTTAGGAGATACTCTAATGTATTTTGCTTTGTCATGGGAGCAAAAGGTGGATGTATATTGGTATCATCAGGGCTTGTGTTAGTGTCTGATATTGGGGAGTCATTGACTCTTCACCTAAGAAATTCTTGGGTCAAATCTGAATTTAAAGGGGTCAAAATGACAGAAAAAGAAAATCATAAGAAGAATTTTGCATATCTCAGAGTCACTTGAACTGTTTCTTGTAATGATATACAACAAGTAATTAATTTGTAGAACATTTAGATAGTAATTTGTGAAAATCATAGGATCATAGGGTCACCCAAGGAACATTTTGGTAAAGTTTCATTGAAGTCTGCCCAGTGGTTCAGGAGGAGATTTCAATCAAAGATTTCAGGCTCAAAATAAGCCCAGCCCTGCCACACCCATATTTCGGGGTCAATCAAAATTTCATGAATGAGTATTGAGAAGGGGCACCCAAAGAACATATCTGCCAAGTTTGGTTGAAATAGGCCCAATGGTTACTGAGGAGAAGATATTTAAAGATTTCAGGGTCAAAAACTGCCCTGTCCTGCCACGCCCATACTTGTGGGTCAATCAAAATTTTACAGACAAGTTTTGAGAAGGGTCATACAAAGAAACATTTCTGGCAAGTTTGGTTGAAATTGGCCAAATGGTTACTGAGGAGAAGATGCTTAAAGATTTCAGGGTCAAAAACTGTCCCACCCTGCCACGCCCTTATTTTGGGGTCAATTAAAATTACACAAGCAAGTTTTGAGGAGGGTCACCCAAGGAACATTTCTGCCAAGTTTGGTTGAAATTGGCCCAATGGTTACTGAGGAGAAGATGTTTAAAGATTTCAGGATCAAAAACTGCCCTGTCCTGCCACGCCCATATTTTAGGGTCAATCAAAATTACTAAGAAATTTTGAGAAGGGTCACCAAAGGAACATTTCTGCCAAGTTTGGTTGAATTAGGCCCAATGTAATATGAGGAGAAAATGTTAATCAAAGATTTCAGGGTCAAAAAACAAGTTTTGAGAAGGGTCACCCAAGGAACATTTCTGCGTAGTTTGGTTGAAATAGGCCCTATGGTTACTGAGGAGAAGATGTTGAAGGATTTCAGGGACAAAAACTGCACTGCCCTGCCACACCCTTATTTGGGGGTCAATCAAAATTTCACAAACAAGTTTTGAGGAGGGTCACCCAAGGAACATTTCTGCCAAGTTTGGTTGAAATCCGCCCAATGGCTACTGAGAAGAATATGTTTAAAGAATTGTTGATGACTTCTGGTGGATGATGCACAACGGACAAAAGGTGATCACAAAAGCTCACCTTGAGCAAGTTGTGCTCAGGTGAGCTAAAAAATGTTGATAAGATGAAAAGAATGTCTTTTATGAATGGAGGTCATTTCTCTATTATGCTATATAGTGGAAACTTCGAAAATCATTATCTCAGAAATTACAGAATGGATATCAACCAAATTTCACTCAAATGTTCCTGTGGTAACCTTTCATCACTGACTCCATAAAATTATTGTTATTGAATGAAAATATGTTTTAAACAGGCAGAGGTCACTTTCTACATGTTTTAAATCGATTATAAATTGTTCAAATATTACAGCATGTTACTTATCATTCTTTTAGAAACAAGAGATGTCGGAGGACAGCAAAACTCGACTCTTCCTACTTGGATAGTAAGAGCAAATCAATATCAACATTGGAAAATTCAATTAAATGAAAGTCAAGAGAAAAGAATCTTGGTCTAGAGGCTGAAATTATGGTCACAGAAGCATGTGAAAAGTTTCCAAGCAGTAGCTTATGTAGAAATAGAATTATAACTGATATACAATAATTGCACCTAAAAACTTGACAAAAAATTTATTAGTCCAAAAAGGGTCCAAATTCCACTTACTCAATATCAGAGTATTGAATCTTTGTCCAGAGGCTGATATTATGATCACAGAAGCATGTGCAAAGGTTCCAAGCAATAGATAAAGTAAAAATAGAGATATAACTAAAATACAACATTTGCACATAAAATCTTAAACTAAGGATAAATTTTCAAAGTTTGAAAAAGGTTAAAATTCCACTAAATTCAATATCAGAGTAATGAATCTTTTTTGGAGGCTGATATTATGGTCACAGAAGCATGTGCAAAGTTTCCAAGCATAAGCTTAAGAAGAAATAGAGATATGACTGATATACAACATTTGCACATAAAAACTTAACCAGGAATTTCCATGTCTGAAAAGGAAGAAAGGAAGAAAAAAATCCACTAAACTCAATATCAGAGTAATGAATCTTCGTCTAGAGGGTGATATTATGGTTACAGAATCATGTGCAAAGTTTCAAAGCAATAGCTTTAGTAGAAACAGATTTTAAACACTTGCACCTAAAAACTTAACCAAAGCACTATGCTGACACTGACGCCCGGGTAATCGGAACAGCCCCCCCCCCCCCTTATTCTACGAATAGTCGAACTAAAAAAGGTGGAAACACACTTATAAACACTAAATTCTCAGCTAATCATATCAGTAGATTATGAGGCTTGTGGAACTAATCATCAGCTGCTTAAGCAGCTCTTGTTATTTTCCCTGAATATGTCTTCTTTGCATTGGTACATAATATAATTCAAGTTGATTCCATCCACTTTCCTGTATTCTGATTGGATGTTAAATTCTCAATGAAATTATTTTTCATTATGCAGCTATTTTTAAGCTTGGGCACAAAGTAGTCGCACAAAAAATATTATGGGGAAATTCTTCCATTTTTCTTTCATGATATTAAATTAAAAGATATGAAAAGAGATTTTTTTAATTCATGGGGGTATGAAACTAAAAACCTAATCACACTCATGTATGAATCTGATTTGAGTTCATACATCCATGAAATCAACAAATATCCTCTTCATCTCATAATTGAATGAAGAAATTTGGACAAGAAATGAGAAAGTTACAGTGGTTCAAATTTTGTAGACTTGCTCATTTAAAAAACAAAAGTAAACAAAAACATGTGACTTGAAGCAGGCTAGGTTAGATCTTGATTTTGATTGGTTGTTCAGGCAACAGAAATTAAAGCTATCTGCAAAGGTAAAAATAAAACAAGTATTCTAATTGATTTTATTGTTTCGTTAAATTCTATCCATTAACAATTCCCTTGTTCATAATTTTCATTGCTATTTTTCTATAAATTCAAACATTTTCAAATGAGATAAAAAAAAAACAAAATAATTTGTGACCAATGGTTCTCAAACAGGAGGATTTTGGCAACACAAATTTGGGTGTATTTTTTACCAAGACGGATGTACAGACATACTGCTGGACAGACAGGCTGAGTCCAGTCATCATTCACAATTCGTTCATTTAGCAGAAGTATAATAAGATGGATCAATAATTAAGATAACTCAAGAAAAATTTCAACTCTTAATTGTAATTTCAACATTTTTCATATTGCCATATTAGACCCGCTACATTGTAAATTTCTCATCAATCAACAATAACAATAATGAAACAAATCACACAATATTCATAAACAACAAATGTTCAACTTTTAACCTTAAAAAACTTATATTCATCCTTAATTATTTGCATATTACACCATGTACTATATGGTTATCATGCCTTAACCTGTGGGTTGTCCTTTATCTGTGGCTAGTAAAATATTTTTGAACAAAGATCAAAAACATAAAATGTCTTCATAATTTATTCTAATATTTCATTATTCACTTGTTTTGGTCAAATTTGCTGTGAAAATAGGGATTGGTCCATCAAAACTCAATATAATTGATCTTTTATCTATTTTTTTTTTTTAGGAATTTCAGGATTTTACAATGGTAATCTTCTAAAATGAACAGATTAAAGTATTTATCTACATTTTTTAAATTCCAAGTTTAAGGACAAGGCCTTAGACTTACTATGCATGTGAAGCATCCATTTTCTTCAGGTGTTACCCAAGTATTGTTCTAAATTTAACCTACTTTTTGACAGGCCACAGATAAAAGAAAACAGACTTTTTTGTATGTTATGTATAGGTCCTTATGAAAATATGCAATTTTTCCTTAAGGAAGGAAGAAGCACATAATAAGACTTTGTCAACACACACACACCAAATGTTCAAGTTATTTTCTGGCCCCAAATTCCTTTGTTTTCATTACATCATCACAGTCGTCTAGAGCTATTTTTAGAAACACCCACGATATCAGGCAAATAAATATACTATATTTGTAAAATTTGTATTTGCAACTCAAAAGCTCATTGATTATAGGCAGTTTACCAGTTTCTGAAACTACACTTTTTTTATAACCTGTAGGAAAATAATTTAGGAAGACAACAATTTAGGAAGACAACAATGTAACAAAAAATTATCCATAAACAGTGTAAACAAATTCCAAAAAAAGTGTAAACAAATTTCAAAAACAGTGTAATCAAATTTCAAAAAAAAAAAATCTAGCCCTTATCATGTCGAATTTAATTTTGTTTCGATTAAATTGTCAATTTTTAGGTCATTTTAGATAGTCTTGCTCTGGTTTTCTCCCAATAATAATTTGATTTTAGATGATTCTGTCAATTTTAATGTATTCTGGCTGAATAGATGAAAATACTTTTGGTGTGCAGCTATTTTTTAAGCTTCCACAGAAAGTAGTCCATTTAGAAATCTGTTTCTTTATTCATGAATATTTACAATTTGGCTTCATGATATTAAATTATTAGATATGAAGAGGGTATATGTTGATTTCATTGAGGTATAAATCTAAAAAGCTAATCACACCCATGTATGAATCCGCTTTGCGTATTCATACAGTGTGATTATGTTTTTAGCATCATACCTCAATGACATCAACAGATACTCTCTCCATCTCTTGAATGAAATAGACAGCCGGCAGTGATGGCTGAATTTAGACTTCACAACTGTGCAGGCTGAACTTGGTCTTAACCCTTTGCTGTTTAATCCCTGCTTTTTACGTGCCTGTGATTTTATGATTGAGAAAACATTGTGAAAAAAGAAGAAATTGCTTCTGACAAGCAATTTCTGCTTTTTCCACACTATTTTCTACCCTACTGAATGGTTATTTTTTCAAACTAAATCCACATTAAATTTTCGTCTGCAAAACCTTTGAATTTGAACAGGTGCAAAACTTTGTATAACAGGAAAGTGTTAACTGCCTGCCAAAGTTTTGTGTACAGCAAAAATATTTTGTAGGCAGAAGGAGAAGGGTTTATATGAAATGAGCCTGTGCACGACATTTCCAACAGTTTGAAATGTTCGTGACGTGTAAAAATTGAGAGGCCCAGAAAGCCAAGAACTGTTATTATAAAGCTACCTGATTGTCTACAGATACTTTGAGACCTTATTTATCTGCTAAGCGCAAAGTGAAGACTCTGTCCAGACTGTGTGAATGCACAGGCTGGTCAGAGTCTATGCTTTGACCACATTTTAAATTGTTTGCAGTGGTCGACACTAACTCCTGAGGTTTAGGAGTCAATAGGACTCCTAACACATAAAATTAAGGAGTCCTAGCTTAAAGTAAGGAGTCCAAATTATCGTAATGGGAGCACATTGTGAAAAAGAAGAAATTGCTTGTTATAAGCAATTCCTTTTTTCCACAATGTTCTACCAAAGAAGAGTTTTTTTTCTCAAAACAATACAGGATGCAAGCTAATGTTTTCTTCAACAAGTTTTGTGCATTTGTTTTTCTAAATATTCCCTTTCAACCCTTGGAGTCCAGCGGACTCCTTACTTGCAAATCAAAGGAGTCCAACTGGTAAACAAGGAGTTTCGGACTTGCGGACTCCCCTTAGTGTCGAACCCTGGTTTGAAATCTTACGCACAGGCTCATGTGATACATTTCCATTGGTCCGCTCTACAGTTTTAACAAAAGTTAAAGTTTCTACATGTGCATTATGATGTAAATCATGACTAAATGAAAATTTAAAGACCAGAAGTAAACTATTGACTCTTGTTAACATGTTTTTTAGTCTGTTTTTAGATGCCAGGCAAATTCAACTGAGCTCACATATTTAACCTCAATCAACACATTGAAAGTTGACTGCATTTTAAGGTGGTCCAAACAAGTTTCATGTAAAAGCGATTGTTTCTTGAAGTAACTATCATCCTCACAAGATCTTATCTTGTGAAGTAATAAATATGCACCACCTTACTGAATTATTGCGTAATATATTTAGGTAGTAGAACCATAATAGATATGCAATATTGTGGAAGTAATGATCTTTCACACTGATGACCAAGGTTTCCTAATGAAATTCATTAGGAAACCTCGGTTAACACTGTTAAAGTTAATTACTCGGCTAATAGCGAGAAATCTCTCTAGTCTGATTAATCAAATATTTCAAGCAAGAACTAAATTACCTGTATTATACTCTTCAAAAAAGATCTTTGACATTGAATACATGATTTTATTAAGACAGAAACATCTTAAGTCAAAGAAGGTGGTGCTCAGGCTTCTTTCCACTAAATGAAATCAGAATAAACATTTCCTGATCAAAGATTGGAAATGGTGACTCAATTCAGACCGTTATGTCAAAAGTGTCACATCCTCGACCTCTTGAATCTTGCTGTACACTTTTTAATTTGGAGGTTTTGCGCTGACAAGAGACTAAGAATGTCATTGAGGTTGTGGTAACAGTGAAATAACTCAAATGTCGTTGCGGTATTCGCCTTACTAGACGAACATTATTTTTACAATTCAGACTTACCTGGCTCTACAGGGAGTCGCTAAAAGGTGGTGCTAAAGGTTGGAGATAGTATGTCCCGAAACAGCAAGTCATTTGTAACAGCTGTTTTTATGAATCCTGCCTTAAAGCAACCTTTAGCATTATGACGTTGTTCCTTCATACATTTAACCAGATTTCATTTCAAATCTGTGGAAAGACGTTTGATTCCAAATACAATTTATAAGTGGCATTTCTTTCACAGCTTAATGAAGAACTTTAAGTACTATCTATTGAGTCTGAAACTGCACATGCTGTGTGAGAAGAGAAGATTTTGCGTAATTAGACATTGTTGTCATTATGCAGAAACGCGACCAATTAATTAATTGCTATGCTTTCTTAAAATACAATCACTGTTTACTGTACAATTAACTTTCATCGAAGAATTGTCTTAGATAAGAAAAAAATCAATTTTTTAATCAATGTCAAAGAACTTCTTTTGAAGAGTATACAAGACATTTTAGGCTCATTTGAAAATATAAATTAGACAATTGCAAAGGTAAAATACATGCAAATTTTTTTGGGAGGAGTTTGCCATGAAATACAAAATTTATTGACTTAGTCATCTTTAAATAGATGAAAAAAAGACTCTTGAAAACCCATGTAACATGTATCTCCAACTGTAAAATGACCTCATGATATACTTTATGAAGTCATTTGCACTGACAGTTAAAAACATTGATAAATTGACATTCATCTAGATATGACCATTCTTAATTGTTCACTCAGTGCTCCATTCATTCATTCCCAAAACACACTCAAAACATTAAAAAATGTTCCAAAACTACTAAAAAAATTCAACTTCATTCAAAATAGTTATAGCTAGAAAAAAATGTGATTTAACTGAAATGATTAAGATTATGAGCATCTAATTGGTTCTTGAAAAAAAATATGAAGCTATCTATAGATTTTTTATTTATTTTTTTATTGAGGGAGGTTCATCTGAAACAAAATTAGCAATATTAGATTACCTCCCTTTATTTCACTCAAAACTTGCTCCTCTTGCTCATTCAAATTCATTCCAAAATCATTCACTTTGTCAATTTCACAATGTATTTAACTGTATGAAATGTGTTTCTATACGGTCTTATTTCATTAGCAAAGTTATCACACTTTTTTTACAGTTTTTCATAATACCCTTGAATACTCTCATGAAGTAGGTCACATTAATACCGAAGAAAATTTATCTTGTGCAGCTAATATGTTTTTCTTCAATTGTTTGTTTAAAGCCCTAAAATATTATTAATATCAACAGGTAATTGTACCTACAGAAATTGAATGACACATAAATAACAACTGCAATATCTTAAGGCCCTTATAATTGTAAAATTTCATTTTTTTTTATATTCAAAAGGGGCAACGCAAAACTATTGTACATGACTATATATTCATAGGCACTTACAATAGTTTAGTGCTAACCCTTTGATTCATAACTGGAACAAAATCAACATATTTTGTCTATCATTCTGCCTGTTTTAACGCTGTCATTGTTTTGGCAAGAAGGGTATAAGTGTCCCGGGCCGTTCGTATTTGTGACTCGGCGTAAGCTGTCATACCATCTTGTAAGGCCAGCATTCTTTGTTGAAGAAAGAGCTTGAACTGAAAGAAAACAGTTAAGTTTTAAATATGCCAAACAAAAGTCTTTTTCTGCACAAATAATTGTTGCATATGATCACACATCAGTCTCTAAACCAATCACTTCTACATTTGATGCTACCATAATTAATATTTTCCTTCAAATTCTAAAACTCATAGTATTCAAAGGACCTTTTAAATACAGTAAAACTTGTAGAAAGCGACCATTTATGGGATCATCGAAAGGCAATTGCAAAAAAAATGGTTGCTTAATACAAGTTTTGTTTACAAATAGTAAACATTCATTTTTTTGAATATGTTTATTTTTTAGAATTTCTCACTAATCCTGTGTTGTAAACACTTATCAGAATCTTCTCAATGAGATGATTCTATTGAGTACTAACACAATAATATTAATTTATGATAAATTTTAGACCAATGATACCTACTCTGTCAGATATTTTGAACTGAGAAAGGGGATTTTGAAAACTGTCGCATCATAAAATTGGTCATTTAATAAATATCATCCCTTGAGCAAGATTTACTGTTATTTAGTATTTAAAATTATTGGATTTCATAAATGCTAGTGCCTTCTTATTGGCTGAAAAATTATTTTCATTTTTCAGTTGAAAACAAATTTTAGTATGCAGCTAATTTTTTAGGTTGCTAGCAAAGTAGTCCCCTAAGAAACATGTTTAATTAAGCAGAAATACTTCCATTTTGCCTCATGATATTCGATAATAAAATATGAAGAGCCTTTTTTTTTTTTAATTTCATAGAAGTATGAAACTAACTAGAGCTGCTTGAGCAGTGGATTCTTTCCACAGACCTGAATCAACTGATATGATGAGATGAGAATTTAAGTGTTTTCAAGTGTGCTTCCTCTTTTTTTCTACAAGAATGATAAATCACCTATTCTGAAATATTTCATGTCCAATGAAAAACATAAAGAAAAATGAACTCCACCTGTTAAACACATATTCATCCTATCACAGTACTTTTTGGAAGTCTGATAAAGGATTACCAAAGAAAAATTCCAGAGAAATTTAGTTGATATCCATTAGTAGGGTTCTGAGAAAATGATTTTTAACATATAGAGAAATGACATCCATTTTCATCTTATCACAGTAATTTTTTGTAGTCTAATAAAAGGTCACTCAAGGATCACTTAAGTGAAATTACGTTCAAATCCATGAGTTACTTGCTGAAAAAGTGACTTTCAGTTTCCACTAAATAACATATATACAGAAATGATTTTTTCATCTGATCACAACAAAAATTTTGTAGACCGATAGGAGCATTCTAGTGGAATTTGGTTAATATAGCTGGTAAGCTTCTGAGAAAATGATTTTCAAAGTTTTCACTATAAAGCATAGAGAGAAATGACCTCCGTCCATAAAAGACATATTTTTCATCTGATCAAAATAATTTTTTGTAGACTGATTAAGGGTCACTAAATAATCCTGGTAAAATTTGGTTCATATTAATCAGTCTCATTCAGAGAAAATGATTTTCAAAGTTCCACTATATAACATACAGAGAAATTACCTCTGCCCATATAGATCTATCCGAGCATAATAATTTTTTGTAGACTGATAAAGGGTCACTCGGGATTAATCCAGTGAAATTTGGTTGCTATCCATTGATTAGATTCTCAGAAAAGTCAAATATTACCATATATGGAAATAAGCTATGCCAATCAAAACCTTGTTTTCATTGGATCATCAATATGTGAATGTTTGGTTGAAATTCATCAAGTAGTTTCTGAGAAGATTTTAAAAGAAAAAGTTCACGACCAGCTGCACAGATAGACAGGAAGACCTACAACAGACACAGCGCCATGACAATAGCCCCAGTGGCCTTGGGTATTCGAGTATTCATACAGTGTGATTAGGTTTCAAGCTTCATACCTCAATGAAATTAAAAAAAAAAATCTCTCTTCATCTCTTAAATGTGACAAGAAAAAGGTATTGACTATTTCAAGTACAGTGACTGAATTTTATGTCCCTGGGATTTTCTGCTTGAGAAAGTACTTTGGAAAAGGAAGAAATTGCTTTTTTTCCCACAACATATTTTCTACAACATACGATGGTTCCATTTCAAGAAAATACCTACTCTTAATTGACCTCTGCAACCACTTTCAATTTGGACTAGCCTTAAATTTCAAAGAACTTGGAAAGTTAAGGGCCATATGTCCCTTTTTTAGGACTCTTCCCCCACTGATTTGATCTTTTGAAAGAAATTCCTAGAAATGATAAAGTTCAAGTTAGCAGGTCAAATGTTTAAAGTGACTTTAAATTGTTTCATTAGCTCTGTAACCTTGAATTGGTTTCAGAATAGACTTGCACAATTGCTTTCCATAATGAATTGGTTTTCTATTCGAAGAAAGTTTAAAGTCATATTTTAAGATCAATTGATAAATCATTTGTTTAAAATGAGTCGGAGGTTGGAGAACGTAAGGCTTACTTTGCTAAGATTTCCAACATTTTTACAGAATTTCAAGATATCATGCCAGTTTTCAAAGAAATGGGAGGGACTAATTGGCATACACAAATGATAATGCCATTTTTTTCAGAGGATCCTAGTTGAAACAGAGTAAATTGTTGAACTCAAGTCTTACCTCCCTTCTTGCATTATCACAACACATTTCATATTTGGTTTCTACAGCATGTTTGTGCTCTTCTGCCTAAAAAAAAGTACAGTAAAATATCAGAGTCGGATCATTCAGGTGAGGTCATCCAAGTGCTAGCAAAAAACTATTGTAAATATCTGTATATCTAAAGGCACTTACAATACCTTTGTGCCAATCCTGCTATACAGCAGGACAACTTTACAAATGACATGTAAATTACAAATAAATTTAAAGCCACAAAAAAATTTGATATCAAGAAATTGTATTTTTAGAGGTAATGCAAATTCATTGTACCATCCTTTGAATCTTTAGACAAAATAATTTTGTGAGAAAAAGGAGATACTTCACTCTGAGATTGAATCAGTTAGCACCTAACTATCTAGAAATAAAGAAACAGTTAAGCTTTGTTATAGGGCTAAAGTATCAAACATTAACTCCTGAAATTTGATTGATTTAGGGTTTAACAATGCTTTCATCATTATTGCAGTTATATTTTGGCAGTTTGAACAGCAATCCAGGTTATCATGTTGTTTATCACAACATTAAAACCACAAAATTTCATCTGATCCTTTAAATTGAGCTTATGCAATGCTTTCAGTGAATTTTTGCCATATCATAATGTTGATCTTTAATAAAGATCAAACAACACAAGAGCCATGTCCATCCCCCGCCTTGAAAGCTTGATAGTTAACTGAAGCCTAATCAAAGGGCAATAACTCCAAAATTGTGCAAGCAAGGGTTGTAATTCTTGTGCACTGCACTTCTCCTCCATCAGATCTATCCACCTAATAGGTTTCAATTTGATAGCTTTTATAGGAGATATGCTCTGGACAAGTTCAGTAATGGAATGATGGAATGACTGATGGAGATCATTTCTGTATCCTTTTTGCTGAAACAGAAGGGGATAAAAATCACAACTTACAGCTTTCTGTTTGACAGGTTTAGCTTTCTCCAGGGCACGATTGGCATCTTCATATTCGACTAGTAATCTTGTTCTCCTGAACAACATATCCTGTAAATTGAGGGTTCAGTGCAAGACTATAATAAGTGTATATACTGTGTCTCTTTTCTCAAAGATGTGATAATTGACAACTTAAAATGCTACTTAAAGGTATTTATTTCAAAGATCCAACTTCGTAAAAAAAAAAATCACATTGACCTTTCAAAGCAATATTTTGAGATACATATTGATGAGATTTATTTTCAAGCAAAAAAAAAATGATTTATAACAACAACAGGAGTATTAAAAGAGAAATGGAGAAAAGAAGTTCGAACCTTTCTGAACAGTCTAAGAATTTTACATCTGTGATCTTATACTCAAGATAAAATTGTGGAAAAAGAAACAATTGCATGTAATTTTCCACAGTATTTTCCACTTCATAGGATATTTCTTCTCACATTTCCCTTACTTTTAATTTATTGCAAATTGCATTATATATACTGACTTTGGACCAATATAGAACTTAAATAAGAGCACTGTCTAAGGTTACCAATGCCCAGCAGCAGATGCTAGATAATGCAAAAAGTCTAAGTAAAAAGGTGCATAACTTTAAAAAATGCTATAAGATTTATCTCCCTTGACAGTCTGGATAGCTCCAATGATGTTGAACACACATGCCAAGTTTTATAAAGGTAACTTCAATATCAAGAGAGATGTAACCAAGGTTAGTGTTTAACATTCCAACACCAAGTAGACACATAAAAGAACACATGGTAATCAGGATACATGTTAAACATATTATAGGGTTAATGCACATTTTTGAGGTTGTTAACAATGGCAAAGACCTAAAATGGTTTAACGCTTGAGTGCAAAGCCATCAGGCATTACAGCATTTTGAGGGTCTCTGCAAATATTAACTCCCGAAAAAAACAGGAATTTACGCTATGATTGCATAAAAGAAAGACTATAGTATTACTTCAAACAGAGATTACAAAATGATTTAAATGAACGTTTTAAGGTGGCAATGGACAGCAGCCTCCCGACTCTATAAACAGGAAGTGGGGTTTCGTTTATTTTACGGCTCTTTTTGCGCGTTGTTTAAAAAAACCGGTTTTCGTAAGATTCTACTTATGGAAATAACGTAAAATAATGATGGTGAAACTTCATAATTTAGCTTCTTTTCAACATTTGATATTAATTGAATGACTGGATCATTAAATTTAACAACAAAAATGCGTTAAAACCGTCATTCGGTTAGGGGGGAACACTGAAAATTAACGAAAAAAATTCTTATTTGCATGGAAAGGTATGCCGAATTTTTTACCGAATAAAGGAAAAATATGGATTATTAACATATCCGAAAATAAGAAAAATTCATTGGGTAATTTCTCCAAAAAATAGGTTTTTGTGACATTTTTAACAAGTAAAATTACAAAAATTAGTGCATTTTTTTAACTTTTGAAAGAAAATTGTGCAAATGCAAGTGATCAAAGAGAAATTTTCTTGTCAATAGCCATTGTGTACATGTATAAGGTCTATCAAAATGTATGTGTTTTATAGCTATAACTTAGTACAGGGTTTATACTAGACCTAAAACGAATATAACCGTTTTACTGAAAAATGGCCTATACCACTCAAGGGCAGATAACTCTAGCATGAAAACGAGCGTGGAAAGGTACCTTCAAATTTTGATATAATGACTACCCAATGTTAATCTACAACATATATGACCAAGAAAAAAATTCATTGGGCGGAAAAAAATGACACCATGTGTCCATTGCTACCCTAAACTGACTCCAAACCCACCAATGCATTGGAAAATTGCCCTGTGCATTGCATGGTAACTTTTGTTTTTAGCAATGTTGCTTGGCAAATTTATGATGTCACAAAATTAAACGCGGTTATAGGATTAACATCTTTATCTATGCTCTATATTAATTTTAGACATAGAAACTGATGAAGTGTTTAGGCCCAGACGGAGGATATTTAAGGAAAAAAGGCATATGCCTATAATGACATGAAAACATACATTTTATGCAATAATGTATATAATTTTTTCTGTAGAAAGGCATTCTTCTTACCCTGACTGAGTCTATATATCTGGAATAAAGTTCTAATTGAAAGCCCAATGTCTTCTCATCATTCTTACTCTGAACCTCAAGACCATGCTAGAAAAAACAAATATTAATTGTCTTAGAAATCTGGCTTTAATAACGTTTTGGAAATAATGAACTTCAACAGTGGTGACCCAGGTTTCCTTATGATTTTCATTGGGAATCCTAGTTCAACATTGTGAAAGTTCATGAGTTCCGAAATGTTGAAGAACTATTATGGTTCCACTACATTAGATGGCCTGGAATGTAATCTGAGTTTGTACTTACATGTATATGGACTTAAAACAGATAATGGTGGCCTACCTAAGACAAAAAACCTAACCATTTTCTATCAAAACTTGCTAACCAAAATATCCCAGAGATAGGCATGATTTTTTTTTATGTTTAGATTTTTATCAAAATTAAATTTTAAGAAACCTATTGATTTAATCATGGACAAAAAATTGACAAACAAGAGCTGTCACTGTAAGATGACAATGCCCCCGACACCGCTTTGATAGTAATAAGGAAGTTATGGCCAATGTTAAAGTTTTTGGACGGAATGACGGACGGACGGACGGACGGACGGACGGACAGACGGACGGACAGATGGACGGACGGACGGACAAGTCAAATTTATTATGCCTCCCTATCGGGGGCATAAAAAGAAGAATTTGAATAAAATCTTTGTTTCGAGCATTCAGCTGATCACATTTTCAAATGTGATTTTCAACATTTATACTAATCCTTGCAGTAATCAATGGTTAAGTACATTTGTTCATTTACAGTATTTATACTTAAAAGATTTGTTTGTAAAACACTGTTCCCCTTTTAAAGGTATGGGTCGATGAGAAGAAACTTTATGCAAAAAAAAAGAGCATTGTAACTTGAAAAATATGTAGTTTCAGAAAAAATTTTTAGTTTCCGAGGTTAAATTTTAAGAGGTGAACAGAAAGATTGAAGGATAACCAGCCACAGCAAAGCAATAAGCCCCCTATATATCAATGATTTAGCTTCAAAATATCACACATATATGGAAATCGTTACATAATCAATTCAGATAAGTTAACTCTATACTGTAAAAAAGTTATTGTAAAAAATACTCTGTACATACCTTTGAATTATTTGTTGCATCTGATAACTGACTTAAAGATCTGAAATAACACAAAACAACCCAAATTTATCAAAGGTTAATTGAAACAAGATCAGTTTACATTTAAGAATTGTCCCTTAAGTATATTTTTTCATTGACCTTAAAATATGACCTAGACCTGCTCACATGACCTTGCCTTTTGTATCATTTGCCTTGCGTTCAGGATGAAAACATTAGCAAAGCATTTTCGAATTGATACCCCATTTTGCATGTATATGTACGTGCCAAGCGGGGTATCATCCCAAAGCGCTTGCAAAACGTTTTACATCCTGAACACAGGGCAGATTCATTTTATTGATATCTTTAATCATAAACTAAATATGAGGCTTGTATCAAGAAAAGGTTTGTCCAAGTAATTGAATGGGTCAGCACAAAACTATTGAAACTGCCTATAAATATACAGTAAAACTTGTGTAAAGCGACCACTTAGGGGACCACCAAAAAGCGGTTGCTTTTGGGAATGGTCACTTAATACAAAATATCATGATAAATGTGACATGTCATTTTGATAGCATTTATAGATTCTCGGTCAAGTCGTACTGAATCCTATGATGTTCGAACCCATTAGAATCGTCTTATTGCGACAATTCTAGTGGGCTCCAACGTCATAAGATTAAATAATAAACACATTTTTTAGTTAAGAATGTTCTCTTTTTCAAAGATTTTGCTCACGGTAAAGGGACTTTTTATGGTGGTGCTTAATAAAAATGATCCCTTAATAGACGTGGTCGCTCAAACAATTTCAACTGCATAGGCAATTACAATAGGCTTGTGCTAACCCCTCCAATTTTCAATGTTACTTACTTATTTATAGTGAGTGAAACAATATCCCTGTTGACACCACTAAACTGTAATGCTGATGATAAACTACCAAAACTGGTGGCTAATCCTGGAGGATAATTTGTTGATCAGTTGAATCAATTAAACACTGGTCCAAATTTAATAACATACAAACGTTTTAAAAGTCTACATTTGACAATAACAATATAATATTGCATAATGAAAATCCAAATAAACAGGATTTTAAAATATCTTTTAAGTTGAATTCAAATTTGTTTCCCAAATAAGTTCTTAAGGAGAGGTACTAGAATACATCCAAATAATATCAGATGGAATCAATCTACCACAAATAAAAATCTTAAAAGCATGTAACTTATCTCAATGAATCCAGAAATGAAGTAACACTTGTAACATAAAAACAAATTATTTATAGCTGGATGACAATTCAATATGTTAGACCTATGAAGTTTCTTTAACAGTTTTACTGAAATGATTTTTTAATTTTTTTACTTTACTAAACAACCTACTTTGGTTTATCATAATCTAAAACTGATTGACAAAAAATTGGGCAACTTACTGTATTGAGCACCAACCATTTTGTTAAAATCCTGAAAATATAAAGATATTAAATGTTACAACTTTGCTGAAGAACAGATTAGGAATTTCAGGCGCAGACTTAACTTTAAATATTCTCATTTGGATGGATTTAAGTCAGTTAAAGAATTGCCAATTAACCCATTATTGAATAAAATGTATGTTTTCGGGTCGTTATATAGCCATATGTTAATGGACAAAACCCAGGCATCAACTGGACCAAATGTGGATTAATGAGTAAATTCACATGCTGTTAACTCCCAGCTTTTCTACCTTAAGTATCCTCGGTCTTGGCCTATACATTTTATTTGTTTCCATGTCTAGCATTAATATAGAGCATAAATAAAGACATCAATCTTATTCCCACGTTAAATTTGGTGATGTAAAAAATTAACCAAGGACATTTTTGAGTTTTGAGGTAGTTAAAAAGTCTCCTAAATACTTTAGTCTTTCTGTTTTTGCAAAAACAGCATCAATTCACTTTTTTTCTGGAGTTAACATTTGCAGAGACCCTCAAAATTCTTCAGCCCCATTAGCCCATTTTTGTGTCTCAGCAAATGTTAACACCCTCAACAATGAGATAACCGTATGTGAGTGCTGAAATTAAATTTTGTTTCAGACAATTTAGATGGTTTCAGATAAGAACTCTTGATTTAGTTTTTAACCCCAATTGACTTAATTTCCAACTTGTAAATGATTTTATTATATTAATCTGAATAATTTTCAGGTTGATTGAGTAAATGATGTGGCTGCTAGAGTGTACACAAGGTTTCTCTAATATTTGACCCCTTGACCTTGTATTTTGACTCCACTTTACCCAGTTTAAAACTTGACCATGATTTCATCATGACAATGAATCTGACCAATTTTCCATTTGAGTTAGAAAAAAAGGTCTCTAAGGCATCAAGAAGGCTTTTTTCTTATATCTGACCCATTGACCTAATTTTTCCCCCACTTGATTCTTTTTTTAACTTGACCAAGATTTCACCAAGATATTTATTCTGACCAATTTTTGGGTTGGTTGAGCAAAAAATATGGCTGCTAGAGAGTAAACAAAGTAAATGTTGATGACACACAATAGACAATGGTCATTGCACATAACAAAAACTTGGAGCTCAGGTGAGCTTAAAATCTATATCTGAACTGGCCATTAATATATCTAAATATGGGAAAAGTATACTATCAAAGCATATATTCAACAACCAATTTTTTAAAAATGACCTAAATTTATGACGTTTGAAATGGCTGGTTTAATTGATTATTTGTTTGAATGGGGTTGATTTAATCAGATGTTACTATCAAAAGTTCCCATTTTTTAATTTATTTTTTTTTCAAATTTTACTGCTTCTTTGCAAGGGCCAGTTACACTTCAGTTGTGAATTGCTATTATTCCAGTTAAAATTGCAATTAAAAGGATTCCATTTTACAAACCCAGAAGGATAAATATATAATACATACTTAGTGATTTGTATGAAATAAAATATCTAACGAGGTTGGGAGAATTGATATCTGTCGAGGCTCTGCCGAGACATTTATCAATTCTCACAACCGAGTTAGATATTTTTTTCATACATGCACTAAGTATGTATTATATTTATCTTATTACCTCTATTTGTCTTGTTTACGTCAATGTTCTTAACTGAAATGCACTTTTCTAAAAATAACCCCGTTGTATTATTGTTCTAAAAATAACTATGTGATATCATAAAAAATATCATACGGGATGTTATCATATGGATATTTGTATAGGTATAAGATAAAAAGAAGTAATACATACTATAGAAGCATCTTTAACTGCTTTAGAGTATTTAGTACACCAATCTCTCTTCTTCGTGAAAAATTCATCTATATCCTGCAAGAATGAAGAAAGCCTTAACTCTTTCTTCTTTAATATTTTTTAATTGATTATGGAGAAATAACAGTAGAGTATCATTTGATGAATTCAATGCCTAATCATTGAAATTACCAAACTTATATCCTGGTTTTGTTGAATACACCCTATCTGGAGTCATCTAGGCAGAGCTAAATAAGTAACGTCACTGTGAACGATACATGGCAATCACATGCATATATGAAGTGCTTTAAGAAAATTTGTTTCAAATTGTTACTTTGTCTCATTCTTGCATTCAAGAAATAGAATAATCCTTTGTTTTCACTCATGACTATGCCACTCATGAAAATATAACTTTATATATATGCTATCAAAAGGAAATGGTTTATTTCTCATGGTATTTAGTTTTAAGCAGCCATTCTTTTAAGCAAATGCTTTTTGGTGGTCCAATGAGTGGTCGCTTAACACAAGTTTTACTGTATCTTTTAATACCAAGTATTTTATACCCCCGCCAAAAAGCTTTAAGAGATATTTTTTGTGTTGTCCTGACAGTCGGCCTGTGGTCCATCAGTCCTTCCGTTGGGATTCATTCCGAACTTGTTCCGGAGTAACGTTACTCCCATGTAACTGGATAAATTTTTCATCATTATACATTCACATGCTATGACAGTATTTACAGAAATGTGACTAAATAAGTAGAAGTTTGCTTTATTTACTAAGAACAAGTATTTATACATTAACAATTACTGTTACGAACATTGTGAAATTGACAAGGAGAATGATTTTGGAATTATTTCGCAATGAAATTAAATGAGTGTGTGGAACGAGTTTTAAGTGAAATGAAAGAGAGGTAATCAAATTTTTCTAATTTTGTTCAAGATGAACAAAATTAGAGATATTAATTACCTTCCTTTAATAAAATGTACATACTCTTCTGTTTGTATGTCTTCGTGGACCAATCAGACACTTGAAAGTCCACACCAGAAAATAAAATCGTATAATAATTTGATTGATTTGAATTTGTTGGTGAAAGCCTTGAACTATTTTTACATGTTTTCTTTTTATTTTTTAAATGTTTTCTAATTATTTTGGAGCATTTGTGATCAATTTGAGTGAGTGTTTGGAATGAATGAATGGAGCGCTGAGTGAATGATTAAGAGTGATTTTGATGGGAATGAGTGTCAATTTCACACTGTTTTTAACTGTAACTGCCTTACCCTATGATGTTCCTTCCTGACTGTTTCAACAGCACTAGACATACGACTGAATATCCCCTGATTTACTCTAGTTCTTACAGCAGCCTGAAAAGAGATGAATTCAAGGTCTTGATACTACAATAAGATGTACATACTTTTTCTTTATGTAATGTAAGGATGTGGAAATACTCATTTTCTTTACTTGTCCCTGGACAAGTAAAAGATAATTTTCTACTCGCCCATGATAGAAATGAACTTGTCCACAAAAGAAGAAAATAGACAAAATTTGACAAACATTATTTTTAAAGAAGAAAATGCTGAAACCCAGCATTTTCTTCATTAAAATCAATGTTTTCTACCCTTGGATATAAATATTAGGCTTATAAATCTCATATACATGTATCTATCTATTGCCTTTCCAAGATTTGCCCTGGTAAATACTTGTCCTCCGACAAGTTGCCTTGAAAATAGTACTTGTCCGCTGGTAGAAAAGCCCATGTCGGAGAAGTAGGGCATGAAAATTCCACATCCTTGTGCAATGTAATGCAGATTATTTTGAACGCCTTTGATTTGTTTGTTTGTTTGTTTGAAAGGCGTTTAATACTGCATTTTTACAATTTTTCAAATTTATTGCAGTGGCTGAGCCTCTTTCAATTTGGAGAAGACTACAGCTTTGTCATTTGGTTGAAATTCATCTTACAAATATCAATTGCCTAGCCCAAAACAGTTGTAACTGCCTATATATTTATAGGCAATTGCAACTATTACGCGCTGAGCGATCAAGATACAGATGACAACATCGTAAAATTGACAAGGTGAATGATTTTGGAATGATTTAGGAATGAAATTGATTGAGTGTGTGGAGTGAGTTTTGAGTGAATTTAAAGGGAGGTAATCCAATGTCGCAAATTCTGTTCAAGATGAACACAATTAGCAATATTGATTACCTCCCTTTAATTAAATGTGCATACAATTTCTATAGATAGCTTCCTATTTCTTCAAGAACCTATTAGACTCTTAAAATTTGAATTACGTCCGGGAAGTCGCCATTTTTCTCAAACCAAATTTGTTTTTAAAGACGTTGTTGATTCTATATTTTTCAATTAGTTTGAGCGTTATTGATTGGTTTGAGTGAGCGTTTTTGGAATGAATGAATGGAGCCCTGGGTGAGAGGTTTAGAATGGTTTTGATTGAGGTGAATGTCAATTTCCTGATGTAGCTAATTATATAACTGTACCTTTAATTATGTGTCTACACATACCTCTTTTACACATAGGAATGTCTCCAAGTTTTTATCATGACCAAATGTTTCATGGGAAAGAATCAGCCTCAAATACCTGAAAAGGAAAATATACTACCTATATACTTGATATACAGATTATTCATCTTCTAAAACATAACCAAAATCTTTTTTTATATCGATGGCTCATGCGAAACAGTTGTGCCTCCCTATAAACATTAGGGAGGTACAACTGTTTTGCCCTGAGCCATGGATATGCTCATTGAAAGAAGGGAGACATGGGTGTATTATAACATAACTCTGTATAACTCTATCACCTTACCATGTTACCTTTGATTGACTTGAATCTTGGTGGTTTTATGTTCTTCTCATGAATATGGAATGCAATACATAATTAACGGTAAGTCAACCTAGCTTTATCTTTTAGATATTTCCCTTTGTTGTTTTCATACTTGGACATCAAGTAGTGTGTGGGTGCATTTTCAACAAAATATATAAACTAAGTCATACTAACTTTTCAAGCTGCCTACAATCTTTCGTATACTCATCAGGTATAACAACCCTAGAGTCATTTCCCAGGGTCTTCTTTGATTTAGATTCAGCAGCTTTGGCATCAACTTCGGGTCTCTGAGGCAGTGGAGGTACCTGAATAAAGTTTCAACTGGTTATTCTAATCATCACCAGGGCAACATATTTAAATTCTCCCTAAGAAGTACAAATTTTATGAAATTTACCCCTAAGGTAGTCTCAGCCAGTAGAAATATACTAAAAATGTATTTTTAATATCATAGTTAACACAGCGATACAATATCATAAGCACCTATGCAACATAATAATTATATGCACTGGAATATCAATTGATAATTTAATTCTAGCAATTCAAAACTAAAGCTGTTGCAAGGTGGACTAATACCCCCCACCAGAGCTTTGTCCAAATATAAGTGCTATTGAAGTTTCATGATTCTAAGTCACTTGGTTCTCAAGTTAAGAGTCTGGAAACGAAAATTGACCAAAGGCTGACTGTGACCTTGACCTTTGATCTATCTGAACCAAAAACAATAGAGCACTTCCTTGTGTCATAAGCAGCATTTGTATGAAGTTGCATGATTCTAGGTCACTTTGTTCTTAAGTTATAGCCTGGAAACAAAAAAGTCTACAGACAGACATAAAGATGGACAGACAGACTGACATAGTGAAACTAATATACCTCCTCTACTTCAAAGGATCTTGGGTATAAATTATGAAATATTTGGATGTCACCAGAAGAAACCAGAGTTGAATAGCATTACTTATTTACTGATATAACTTATTCTTCTTACATTGAAATATCACTAAATCTTTACCATTTTTCTACACTGTTATACTTAAAACAATTCCATCTAGATTGTAATCGGTCATATGGTTGTGATGTTGCCAAACAATATCAGCTAATTCTCATGTTATATCTGGCATTTAGTTATTTGTGAAATATTTCTGACATTAAGATCTTTTTAATCACATTGCTATACTCACAATGATTCCATCTACATTATTATGTGTCATCAGATTATGATGTAGCCATTCAACATCAGAAAATTCCCGTGTTATTTCTGAAACTTCAACATCTTCATCATACTGAAATATTAAAGTTTCTGTTTTATAGCCTAACCTTATGTTACACATGAGTCTGTGCATGGTATTTCCAACAATTTGACAAATGTCTGATGTGCCACCCTTAGGAATTCTTCACAACCACAATGTACAAGTAGATGACTACCTAAAGTAACTGTCCCAACCACCAGGTCGCAGACTTCACTCAAATGTACTGTATTTCTTTAATGCTTTTTGGTGGTTTATCGAGAAATAACAATAGATTATCATTTGATAAACTCACTGCTTTACCAGTGAAATTATTAAAAAATTCTACCCCTAAGCACTGAGCCATGGATATCAATAATAAAAGGAAAATTCCTTTTTTCTCATTTCTTTTGTGAGGGTTTAGTTAAAATTGAGATTAATTAAGAATTTTATCTTACTTTATACACTTTGATACAAAACTGTAAAACTTCTCCATTTTTGGTGGCATCAGGAACAGTAACTCTAAACTTGGGTTGGAATGGTACAAGTGGTGGTTTGGTAGGAGTTGAGGCCCCTGAACTTAGATCCACATCATCATCTGGCTGGTCATGACCATTCATATCAGGCTCCTCCTACAATTAACATGTCAATGCAGTCAAATTTTCTTATTAATCCTTTTCATGATAAAAACTTTATTTTAATATCAAAGTACTGAAAGCACTAGATGCTCTTATTTAGCCAGTTTTTATTTTGGAATTGTATCTTTCAAACCTTCTTGTTTTAAAAATGAACACAGGAGATGCATAGACTGAGATCAGACTGAACTATTGTGCAGTCTAGGTGGATTTGAGGGTAAATCGTTCCCATTTACGGTGGGGGTGGGGGAACCCTGATAAAATTTGTCATCTTCTAATTTGTGACTAATTTTACCAATTGTAATCCTCACTGTGTGGTTACAGGTTATCCAATGTCTCCAACTCAAGTGCAAACAAAACTGTTGAAAAGTTCATACTCATAATCAAATTGAATTTAAACAGACAGATAACATTTAGGATATACATTATTTGATTAAACGGGGTTTAACACCACCTTTAACAATCTTTTAGGTTATTTTGCAGAAACTGGAGCAGCTAACAATGGATTCCTGGTATTTCTCACACCAGTACAACCATTATATTTTTTTCAAAACTACAAGCTGGTATCCAACATACGTCTAAGAATATTAACCCATCGATGGGAGACAAATAGTTAGAAAGGACGAGTGCTGCGTCGGGGATGAAACTTCAAGATATAGAGCCAAGTTCATTAATGATCAATACATATTAATAGAAAATAACGTGATAGAAACTAGGCAGAAAATAAAATATCTTACTTTAGTTCAGTAGTAAGATTTTGTTCGAAAGAATTCACTGAAACCGGAATTGAAATCAGCTGATTAGTAAAGTACTTTGATTATCTTTATCAAGGGGGCGTGTCTCATAAACCGAAGTTAAAAGGCATACAAACGTCGCAGATGAAAGGTGTTTATCGTTCAGGTACAACTATTTTAATTTCTTATTCGTGAATTTCCATTCGCTATCACCTTGTTCATTCAATTTACCATTATAAAATAACATTAAAAGACAGTCAATTAATCAGCATCCTTTCATTCAGCGTCCAAGCAACTGAGATTGTGCCTGTTATTTTTACTGTTTCGTGAATTTTGGGCCACCTCCCCCTTCTGCCACAGATAAGTACGAATAACTGAGTCCAAGGCCTTCTTGTAATCAATAAAGGCGCTGAAAAGATTCTTACCTTTGAATAAGTAGAGATCTATTTAACCTATTAGACTGGTCTGTGGTGCCATAGCCTTTTCGAAAACCCGCCAGCTCGGCTAATAGATTCATATCTTCTAAGTAATTAGTCAAGATAACACACATGCTTTAACAAATGCTAGTAAAGCTTACAAAAAAATGTATTAAGAAGCACTTTAAAAACTACCAAAAATAATTCATTAATAAGCTCCCCAACCTGAAATCAACAGATCCCAGATCATTCTGGAAATTACTAAACAAAAATGACCATTCTAAATCAGCATTAATAAAAAAAAAAAAAAAAAAAAAAAAAATATCCATGGCACTTTTGCTACTTATTTTGAAGATACCAGAAAAGTATATTTGCCAAGAAACCTAATTATGCATCCAAGCATCCAAATTCCTTCAATAGAATTTTGACCTCCAGTGATGCAACAACTGATTTTAGGGTTTCAAAATTCTATGGGCCCTAAGGCAATTTTGAAAATATTTCAAGAGATTTTTAAAGATATTTAATTGAAAGTGTTGAAATTGTTACTGAATCGTTTAGTTGCTGTGGAAGTATTCAGGCATGTATAAGTATATGGACCTGGGATGATCTCACAAATTTGAGCAAAATTATTGTTTAACCTTGTTGTCCACCAGTCTTGAGGGATCTACACTGTTAATGTATATGCGACCCGTCACGCGAAAAGGGACCATCTTGGAAGTCTATAAAACGAATACATGCATTTGAAAAAGAAACTGGGTCCAGCATATGTCAACCAGAGGTCGGATTTCAAAATTTCTTTCACTGGAAGGTAGATTGATCAGTAAATATTCAGAAGATAAGCACATTTCGAAAAGTTTCTACCCTGGTCTGTCTGCGCAATCCGCGCACCATGACAAGGGTCGACACTTGACACACTACCCAGATGATCGCACGACGGGTCACATATACAATTATTCCTTGTCACGTTAAATAAAAAATGGTAAATTGCAATCAAACCAGGGTGCTAAAAGCACTGAATGCACTTAGTATGAGTCAACATATTTTTTTTTAAAAATATATGTATATATCCTTGATCCTTGTCAATACCTCTTGCTAAAACAGGAATATTTGGGGTTCAGCATGACAACGGTTAAATATTGTCTACCACTTTTACCAGATTGAGGTCTAATAATACTCATGTTCAAATCTAGTCAGTTATTTTCTTGTCATCTTTAACTGAAGCTTTTTTTACACTAAGGTTTACTAAAATGAAAACACTATAGATCCACAAGTTCAAGTGAGTGATCAAAGGTCAATTCTGTCTGTACCCGTATAGACAAAATTGACCTTTGATCAATCAATCTAAATTGCAGAACTATAAGTTTTTTACATCGAAACATCCCTCCGTATATTTGTTTATTGTTCCTGTTTGTTTGTATATTCATGACTTGTACCCCGGTTAGGGTTTTGTCAATTTAATAAATTTCTTGAAACTCTTGAAACTAATCGATCATTCATGTTTTCAGTTTCGGTCATGTTAACTGTTTTTCTACGCCTGTTTTCATTTTTTACAACGAAAATAACATTGACAGGTCATTTCTTTCTCGGTTGGACAAATTATGCAGAAAAACGAACTTGTTCAACATATTCTTCACCGCCGGTGATTTTGCATATAAATTTGGGCGAGAAAATGTTCGTAACTACAGGTTGAAAATAGTAATATGGTTTTGAGATGCTGGTCGCCCACTGATGAAATGATCCACACACGTAAATTGATTATCAAATTTCATCAATAATGCAAGAGCGGATATATTTTTGAACATCGTGAAATTGACAAGATGAATGATTTTGAATGTTTTTGGATTGAAATTGAATGAATGTGAGGAGATTAAAATTAAAGGAAGGTAAACCAATATAGCTAATTTTGAACAAATATATTTGCTACCTCCCTTTGATGAAATGTACGTAGTTTCCTATTTGAGCGTCTTCTTGGAACAATTAGACACTTTAAAATCCACAGTAGCAAATACAATCGTGGAATGATTTGATAGATTTAAATTAAATGTTGATTGTCATAATCGATTTCGATCGATATCTTATTATTCGATTATTCGATCAATTTCTTATTATCTGGAGCGTTTTTGATCAATTTGAGTGAGTGGTTTGAATGAATGAATGAAACGCTGAGTGAATGAATAAGAATAATTCTGATCGGAATGAGGCCGCCGTCATAGCGCAGTTGGTAGCGCATCGGACTATCAATCTAGAGGTCCCGGTTTAATAATCTTAGACCTATGTGAGATAGCAGCTGGAGGCTAGGAAAGAATGAGATCGTTGTACTTGTACGAGAAATGCCAGGAATCCATCGTTAGGTGCTGCAGCCGCCGTAATACATGTATAACTGAAAAAATGTTGAAAGCGGCATAAAACTTCATTCGATCTATCAATGATCGGAATGAGTGTCAATTTCACGATGTTTTTAACTGTATATAGTTCCCTCTCATTATCATTTGGCAGCTAGCCTAGCGTTCAACCGTCCGATAAAAACCTTCAGAGCCGACAATTCCGTTCGTGGCTCGATCACCGGTTGGCCGACCTGTGTTCAGGATGACAAAACGGTGCATCTTTTAGCAAATTAAATCCCACTTTGCACGTTCACTCACAGGGTGAACTGGCCACTTTTGTATATACATGTACCGCCTATAACTGACACACGTACATGTAGTAGTATCAGGGGCGATAACCAGTCTAAACTCAGGGCAGCTAACAATCAAATATTTTTCGGGCGAGGTTAAGGTAACTGTGGACACTTAATATGTTTGACCTACCATGACATACTTTGTGTATGCAGTACCTTAATTGGGGTTCCATACGTCAGACATGGATGCGTTGACTGAAAATTTATGATACTAGCGCGATCGTTTATTTTTGTCATAATCAACTTAAAGTGGAATTTTGTCCCAAAAGCTAATTAAACGCTCCAACTAGAAAAATACCTTTTGCTTACCAGGTACACGAACATAATACATGTACAAAATTAAATCGTCTGCATTTCATTCTTATTTAAATTTATTAATTGCTCATCAATATACAAATGATTTAATCTAACTCAAGAAAGAGAATAGTCACGTTTCCTTAAAATCGTTTGCCCGTGCACACACACAAAAAATCAACCGTCAGTAAGGGAAGAGTTTGGTCACTCATTTTTTTGAATAAACGGATGTCATGAGCCGACACACGAAAATCGTGGACCGTATTTCAAACTTTAAGGTTCATGTAAAGAGTTTTATTTGCAAAGACAGTTTGCCCAGCTAAACAATATATCAAATTGAAGCTGAATATGAACACGAGTAATTTCACAACATTAGAGGCCCCATCTCATAACAGAATAGCAAAACCATTATGGAAAAGGGATATTTTGTTAAAAACCAACAGCTTCATAACGGCTGAATAAAATTTGCCTTAATTTGGTCAGAATGTAGACAATTATCCTTACTAGGTACTACAACAACCTTAGATATAAAACTCGGATTCAAAAGGCTCTTTTGAAACAATTAATTTCCAATTATTTTGTCGACATACATGTCAGACCGGTTTGGTCTTGTTATTGTGAAACATTACACCATAATATTGTGAAATATTTTCTACGATTTATTTCAAATTATAGTTTGTTTTATCAATGATCTATAATAAATTACTATATATTTATCATTTTGAGAAATATAAATTGATATATTTCTTAACAACCTTACAGGAATATAAGCAATTAATTTCAATTTATGTTGTGATAACACACCGTACCTTACATATATCTACACGTTTACAAAATTAGAATGGCATAAAGGCCTATGACATATTTGTTTATTGAATAAGTCAACATTAATTGCTTGCATAACTACGTTTTGGGTCCGGGTTTTATACCAATGGTTGTAGTAGTACCTGGGTAGTACTTTAGACTTGTACTTTGTTAAAATATGAGCCACTTTTATCCAACAGTCACACAGTTGCTTGTTTGTACACAATGACCCTTTTCCACATTGTTTTGGATATACCGCTATAGCTATAGTATTCTTATGGTGCTTGTTCTCATAAATAGCTTCGTTTTGATCTAAAATATACCTGGACAAACTGATTTTTTTGGCAAATGAAGTGCCATTAAAATTGGTCTCAAAGACTTTACATGAACCTTAAAAGAATAAGTAGAATTGCGATTATAAATGTTACCCTTATAGTCCGGCAGAAAAGTGGCATATTTTTCTTGAACCTAGAAGTGTGGTATAAAGTTTTTTTCTTGGCTGATTCTTGTAGCCCAAGTCTTACTCATCAAGAATCTGCCTGATGACACCTTGTCATCATTGAGCATTTTGAGAAAATCGAGATGGCAGCCAGGGCCCCTTGAACAAGTAAATGCTACCACTTTAAATGTCTTGATGATAGGTTTTTATGCATTTTTTTACCTTAGTCTTGTCGTAAAGATCATACTTTTAAGTAAATTAGGAAATTAACCCATAAAACGAAAGAAATAATAACAATTTGAGACAACATGGCAGCAAAACAGTAATATTTCACAGCATTTAGAGAACGATAGATCCTATTTGACAAACCAAACTTTTGAATTGGTTTAAATCCTGTTAAATCTCTTAATGATAACTGCAATCCCGTCTACTTAAAATCAGATTGATAGCACCATCACTGATTGCAAAATGACTTCCTAACTAGATGGCGGCCAGGAATGCAAAAATGAGAATAATACCATTTTGATTAACTATAAATGTTAAATGACATTTATACTTTTATTTAATATTACTATTAATCGGCTAACTTGCTGTTTTCTGATAAAGCAAATACTAATTTTCAAATTGATAATCAGAATTGTGTTTATAAGTTAAGATGGCTGCCAAACAGAACGGTTGATTGTTTGGCAACATTGCTGAATAGGAGTTTACACAGTTTTGCTCAATTCTTTTTCACTTAAATCAAATATTATTCTCTTTCCATTCTCCTTTCATCAAGCGGATTGTATCTCTCACTACATATGAGTTGCTTTTCTTAGTTTGAGATGGCAGCCAGGAATGTGGATGACAGCATCTTTAACCCTATCTTTATGCAGATGGTTCTCTATTGAATTCCACTTGTTTCGCCATCAGATCTTGTAATTTGATATCAAGTCATTGCCAAAATTACATAATGTAAACGTCCTTATCTAGGCTCAGAGAGGTCCAGTTAACAAATAAGTATCACTCTTCGACATTCATTTGTGATTGTAAGGTGACTCTTACTGGTCCACGGACTAAAAGAAAAAGAAAGACAATTTTTGTTCTTAAAATTGACTGTCATCTCGAAATTAGAACCGAATGGTTTTCTAATTGACCATGATTTATAAGGACGGCGCAAAGAACAAAAGCGATTCTTAAATATAAGTTATTTTAGCTGCCATCTTGAAATTTACCCTAATTTACCAGTCGGACCAGAGATAACGCATATTTACACCTTGGATCTGCGCCAAATGAATAATTCCATACAATGTATGCAATATCGCTTCGAGGAGTGTATGATGCCCCCTCTGATCTTATTATTCTACATGTATTTGGATACAAGCTAATTTAGTATCTAAAACTTGTTGCCATCTCGCATTGAGAATGTTGTAATCTTGAAATAAGCACTCCATGATTGAAATGAATACTGAAATCCTTAATAAGATACATGGGCCACTATAACCAGATAAAAGATAATAAGAAGAGTAGACAGTGTTTTTCAGTCAATTTTTAAATTCTTTGGCGACATCTTTAGACCGCTCAGAACGACAAGTAGAACCCAAAATATCCAATGTTGTCAACTTGATTCTTACATAGTAAGGTCAAATGATCATTTCAATCAATTGCCACTTTGGCTGTCATTCCACGTTTTCAATAATTATCAAAATTTGTTCATTGTGAATTAAAACTTTATGTTTGTCTGGGCTTGGCAGAAACTTGATGACCAAAGAAATGTTATGTAAGGGAAAGCTGCAAAATCAGTAAAGTTTTTTTACTTGGGTTTACAGCCACTTTTATCAGTATTTCAGCAAATTATCATGCAATGAAGCTTGTATTGACCTGATGTCACCTGTCTGATAACATAATGATGACCTAGGTCCTAAGTCAACTGTGATAAATATTAAATTTTTGAATCTTTTCATCTGTTCAGGTGTGTCATTATACTTAAAATAGCTCGCGCTGTACATAATCAACATGATAACAAGATTCCAATAAAAAGTCTGCATTTTTTATAAGGGAAGGTCTACAGCAAACTCTTGATAAAATACAATACAAAAGTATTGATATAAGCTGATACATTTTTTAAAACCTTTTATTCCTTTCATTCGTGGCTGCTATGTTGAATATTAAAAAACAAAAGGCATTTTTTCTAAAAAAAAAAATTGTTTCATTTAGAGAAAATATTTTTGTTCACTTTTCTGACTTTTATTCTTGATTTTACGACATATTTACTATAAAGGCTGCCATCCATACAAGTTTCAAGTAAACAGATTTAGATTCAACCTAGAGAAATATATTTCAATTATTCAATGGCATGTTATATTATTAAAAATATTTAGAGCTATTGCCTTTTATAAAGAGCTCAACTTGCTAAAAACTAACCTAATAACCATAATCGATTTGAGTTTTGTTTAAGGCAGTCGTTTTCTCACCTATTTTGGCAGGGCATGTTAATAGCAAAATGGTGAGTGGAAAGTTTATTTGTTTTTAGGGTGGAAATCTACATTCATATTTTATTGACTGACTTCAAATTTCAGAAAGAAATTAGATTACAGGTTGGTTTTATGAGCCTTTTTTCAAAATTGATCACATGACTTGCAGACTAAATGTTAAAAGTTATCAAAAGGTTGTTGTTTTCAACGTGACTTTTAGATTCCGACTTGGCTACCATCTTGGTTACAATTCTAAATTTAAGCAAGTTTTGTTTTTCTGGTTCTTATAAGCCCAGAAAATACGAAACGATATGTTAAAAAATATGTAGATATCATGCTAAATATGCAGGGCTTGTATTTTGTATGATAGTCCTGGCTGCCATCTCCATTTTAAAAAAAAGATCAATGATAACAAGGTGTCATCAGTGTTATTATTGATGAATGCCTTAGCTAGAAGAATCAATCTAGGAATCAGCTAAACTGGCCTTAAAAATCTTCCAGATAGACAATTTATTTTAGCACAAATTTGCATTTATGCATTCATGGCTGCCAAGTTTAATTTCCGAAAAAAATCAATCAGATGACTAGAATTCTTAACCCATTTCAAAAAGAAAATCTTTTCAACCTCTGAACAAAATGGTTGAACTCATTCTAAGGTTGAAGTCTGTCATAACATGGCTTTTTACACGGTTTACTAATATCGAATTCCATTTGGCTGCCATCTTGATTACAAGTTCAAATACAAATTTCAATTCACACATTAATTTATTTTCTGAGTTCTAATAAGTATCTTGGTGACCAGAATAAGTAAAAAAGTAGGTTCAGAAAAATAATTTTAGCAAAAAAATGATCAGTTTGTATATTTCACGATAACCCTGGCTGCCATCTCCATTTTCTCAAAATGCTCAATGATGACAAGATGTCATCATTCAGATTCTTGATGTGCAATGTCTTAGCTACCAGAATCAATCAAGAAAAAAACTTTATACCACACTACTAGGTCCAGCTTAATTTCTGCCGGACTATTAATGCGGATAAGTATAACAGTTCATATGGACACACAGTAGAAAATACATCAGATACACAAGAGGTCAACTTAAGGTCGCATTTAAAAATCAATATAATTTGATTAGCATATGCCTGCGTGAAATTTCGAACACTTTACTAGTTCGTGAGGCTCAAGCGTTAGGCAGCCTTCACAACCACAAATTGCAAAAAAAGCTAAATTAATTAATAAATTTATTAATTTTCTTTTATTAATTTTGATTAATTAAATTAATCAATTATATCAAATTAATTATCTATTAATAGCAATTTGATTATTAATTATAACAATTAATCAATCAATTAATTTATTGGTTCAGTTAATTTAATTACAGTGGTATCGCGATAGCTCGAACACACATGGGACCGACCAATTTGCTTGAGTCATCGCATGATTCGAGGTAATGCCAGTAAGCAAAATTTTCCTCTATGAAGACGTTTAAACATTCCTTTGCTTAGTTTGCCTTCAAAATATGCAGTACCAATGTAAAATACTCCTCGAGGAATAGTTTTACGAAATGTATAACTCTGATTTTAAACGATTTGTTAAATCGGGCAATTTAATTGGTCAAATCGTAAGGGTTGAAAAGAAAAAAATCTACGAAAATCGATGAAGGTGTCGGCGTTAATGTTAGTGGTGTCTGTTCCAAGTACATAGGCCGTTGAACTGACAAAAGTTTAGATTTGGCGACTAACTCGTCAATACCCTATGAAAAGGCCTAAAAGTAATTGTCACGATGGGATGAAATAACAAATACGCACTGTAAGTTAATTTTGATGCAAAAAATAGATGTCACAAAGGTGCGAACCCCTAAGCTCGAGAGAATGCCGCAAAATTTGACCACGGGACTGAGATTGCTGCTCGAGCGATCGAGCAATCGCGTGTTCGACTTAGTGCAGTAATTACCAATAAGAAAATAGAGAAAGACGCGTCAGGACCAGAAGGCGATCTCGAGCTTTCGCATGAATTCGAGTTTTCGCCCTCTCGAGATAACGCGAGACCACTGTAATTTTTTTTAGATAATTGATTAATAGATTTCATACTACACACATGGCAGATGACCATTTTTTGCCTAGCGGATCTCAAATACAGTAAAACTTGTGTCAAGCGATCACTTAAGGGACCGCCCAAAAAAAGCGGTCGTTAATAGGAATGATCGCTTAATACGGAATAACATGATAAATGTTACAGTTCATTTTGATAGCATTTAAAGTTTATCGATCAAGTTGATCTGAATCCTATGATGTTGGAACCCATTAGAATCGTCTTATTGAGACGATTCTAATGGGTTCTAACAACATAAGATTCAACAATAACCAACTATTCGTTAAGAATGTCCTCTTTGTCAGAGATTTTGCTTACGTCGAAGGAACTTTTACTGGTGGTCGCTTAATAAAATTGGTCGCTTAATACACGTTGACGCTCGAGCAATATCGACTGTACGTGTATTGAAGTTAGTCTTTAGATATTAAGACGAATGAGCAACCACCAAATCTTCAATCGATACATTAAGCATTTCTTTGAAGGCCCCATTTCTAATGATGGGTCACTTATCATCATTTAAATGTTAAAGATGGTTTGGCACTTATAAGTAATAAAACATGATATGCTGTTGAATAACAAAGAATAAACTCATTGACAGATTTAGCGAAAAAGCATTTCTAAATTCTATTGATTCTGTAAAATGACGCCGGACTCTTCTCTAAAACGGTCCGGAGTCTTTCAATGCCACACTTAACTTCGACAATAATATGATCTTAAACTACTAGGCTTACGTTAATAATTCTAATTAGTTTAGAGACGAAGAGAATATTTCTTGATTTCATGGAGATATGAAATGAAAAATCTTATCACACTGTGTGAATACGCGTAACCGATTTATACACGAGTGTGATAAGGTTTTAAGTTTTAAACCACCACGAAATATTGTCTTCATATAATACAATTTAATTTATTTACATTGCAGCTAAAAGGTGAGATTTTTCCCCTTAGAGCTGATTTATTGTGGGACTACTTGATGCGCAAACTTACATAATATACTGAGTTCCATAAGAAAGTGTGCACTTTCACATTTTGCACTTCTCTTGATTTTTACAAAGTTGGAGGAAATTAAAGGTCAAATCAGATTTGGATAAAGTATCGCATGCTGCATACGCGCAGCAGAACTTAAATTGTTGAGATTTGACCTCCTTACAACTGTTTCTTTGGTAAAAGCTATGTGCTGATGTTGTATAATAGAGTTTTCGAAGTAATTGCAAGTACTTTCAAAACAAAAGTTTTAATTTTTATGCAGACGTTACATGTACACCAACGTTAGAGATTGCTACGTTGTTAGCCCATTAACTTGTCGTTGAATGGAGCTAGGGCGTTCTATGTCATCTCGATTTTCTATTTGAAGGTCTAACAAAACGATGACCTCGATTTCTATTGGAACATGAATGCTCAATCAATTTTGATGCCGTTCTAAATCTGACAAGGTTCGATTTTGTTCAACGACGTTTATTGGTAGTCAAACTACGCTGTAGCATCATGCATATTTTGTTTTCAAATGTCGTTTGTACATACTCTTGGGGATAGTCATACGATGTTTCAAGACAATAGATTGTGAAATTCTAAAGACATTCAAAATTCAAAAATGCACACTTTCTTTTGGAGCTAAGTATAGTTGCGTACTAAAAATTTGTATTCATTGAGGATTGAAGCCAACTTTTCAGCCTATAAGAATGCTCGAATCTTGATGGACACTATTAAAATCAAATCATCATAATTTTAACGTTTCTTAAACGTCTCCATCTCAGATGCAGGACTGGATTTCCAAAGAATACCAATGATGCTAATAACGTAAATGGCTAACCCTTTGCTATTTAATCCCTGCTTTTTACGTGCATGTTATTTTATGATTGAGAAAACATTGTGAAAATAGAAGAAATTGCTTCTGACAAGCAATTTCTTCTTTTTCCACACTATTTTCTACCCTACAGAATGGTTATTATTCAAATTAAATCCACTTTAATTTTTCGTCTGCAAAACCTTTGAATTTGGACAGGTCCAAAATTTAGTAAAACAGGAAAGGGTTAAGTAAGTGTTTGCTTATCAATGACAAGTTCATTGACCCACTTCACCTGGGAATATTCACTCTTATCACTTTTCTCAATTTTCTCTTTTTTCACATCTTAAGAATTTTAAACAAGACAACGCGGTTTCCTATTGATATTTCCTGTGTCTCACTCTAAAGCTCTTTTAGTCATCTTACGGTGGACTCAACTTATTCACGAGTCTCCAGGGTATTCGAGTGGTGCTCTGAGATGTCTTATCGAAGAACATGGCCACATAACAAGTTGCACGGGCAGTACTAGAACCCACGACCATCGATTGCTCTGGGCCAATAGTCCAGAGCCCCTTGAATGATACCAAAAACCCCATGAAGAGCTCCACTGGGGAAAGTAGAATATCGACACCATGTGATTTTTAGCATCTTAAAGTGATTTTATGATAATGATATATTTTCTAATGAACAGAGTGTCATTCTTCTTAGTATAAAGATACATTTACAGATCGATTAAAAGATGAAGTTAAAGACATTTTGGTGGGCAACCGAAAACGTTTGAAATTTTCTTATCGCACCGAGCCACGTTGAGACGTCGTCATCCACAGTGTAAGAAATATATCATCTTTACGTTTGACAAAAAGCAGTGAATAAAGTGTTGATAATTTTAGTTATAAACAAAAATGGTTGAGACAATAGACTGGCCGGACTTTCTTGTAATAGGAATTTACTTTCTGGCTGTTATCATTGTTGGACTATGGGTATGTATGAAATTGGTCTATTGGTGATTTCTAATACATGTAATTCATTAAGTTTTTAAGTTATGTCAGTGACCTGTCAGTCTGACTTATCATTTTTCGGGTTCATTAAAACATATTATGACAGAAACTTTAAAGTTTAAGTCAATAAAATATTGTCTATTGTCTAAAAAGGACCACTTGGCAAATTTTGCGCAAAGTATCGATCCCGATCAGTCTGAACAGTCCGACTAATGTCGACACTTTACGCACTACCCAGATGCATGTTCCGTTATTACATGACGGGTCACATATGATCAAATATATTTTTGAACAGAGGATTTCTTTTGTTTAACGCACTTGCGTAATGTACGTAATGTTAGTTACGCCCTTTCATACACCGAGTTGTCATGTACACGTATTTGTTTTGCTGACCGCAAGCTGGCTTGCGAGAACTAAGATTGTACCAAGAAGATGTAAATCTTAGTTCATGAAATAAACCAAATTCACAAAAACTACATAGACTAGGCATTCTAGATTAATAAATCATATTTCGTCGTTTGGATAAAAAATTCTTTACTTCGGGTCATGTTAGCTTTATACGGATCTCCGTCATCGCTTGCTTATTTGTCATACATGAAACAAGTGTAAAATAACATCATTCATCCGAGTCTGATAAATTACATGCTTTTTTGTCCGCTCTTCTCTTTTTTGTCATTTTTGTCAAGTTCATTTGTAAATACATGTATGTATGTTTTAATCATATCAGTAACATAGTTATTATATATTCTTCCCCGAAATGTATGGAGCGAACACCAGTTCCATGATAAAGAACAGACTCTAAAGGAGACATTTGAAATTCTAAGGGACTTTGCGTAGGGTACATTAGGCATTTATAATAGAAATTTATTGCTTATGATTATGGATTAAGTAAGATTGGAGAAAAGGGAACTGGCAAATAAATACCCACAATATCACGTCCTTACAACCCAAAGTTATCGTCGTGTCTTTTATGATTTCAGGTGAATTGTGGAGACTTGTCGATGGATTATTACTTTTACTTAAATGTTTTTCGGTAGATCATCGAAAAATAACGGTCGCTTGATAAACTCATCGCACAGCCAGTGAAATCACAAAAACATACCCTGTTTTAGTTCATTTCACCTAATCTGGCATTATCTAAGCAGGGTCAAATAGACGAAGCCACGATGAACGTTGCCAAGTTATCACGTTGAAAATAACGCGCTTAAAGAAATATTGTCAAATGTTCTCGGGTTTAGCCTAATTTTTTAACTAAAGAAATAGAATAATCGTTTGTTCTTTTTGTGCAAAATCGACAGCTCTGTCATTTCGTAAATTACCACAGCTATATTATATCATATATAGCTCTTGTTGTTCACGAAATTGAATTTAAATCCACGAAAATCACTTAAGATGTTAAGAATCCTAATTGAGGAAACGACTAAGAATTAGCTTAAGCAAGTAGTCTCTCCAAACGTCGAAAGTTTTTTTTTAAATAATGGAAAATCGTTCCGTATGCCGTCTTATAAATCTTATTTAGCGGGATGTTTCTCTATCGAACGCATCTCTGGTAATCAATTTGTATAGAGACTGAAAGAACCAAGGCTAAAGCACAATGCAAATGCGTCATCTGCTTCTGTTTGTCCCACTATTAACACACAGGTGGCCTGATTTCAACCAGATTGCCAAACGTTTTCACATTACACATTCTCTCTCAGACAGCTGTCTGATAGTTAAGCTATTGAGTTGTTCTCTTCCTTAGACCGCGTGAAAACACAAAAGGCAAATCACCGCCTTGCCGTTTCTTATGCTTGCCTGGAAGTTTCATTTTCGCGGGTTCAAATATGCGACTGTTTTCGTATTAAAAATGAGTATCTTAATACACTGTAATCTACAAATTGAAAAGAATCGTTGTATAACCCTATTTTCGAAATGCACAGTTTGGAGACAAGATTTGAAAAAAGCAAATTGAACCGAATTGGGCACTACTTTTTGGAAAGGCTATATTCATCTGACTGGATGTTCTCACAAAGAACGCTGGTAGAGAAACGTTGACCTTAAACTTTTTTTGTAAATAACAGAACAATCCTTGTTATACACGTAGAACAGAACAGAACATATGTTATTTCCATAATGGGCATATGCATACTGATCACGATAAGGATAACAACAATAGTTGTATGATCGATAATCTTTAATTTCGTAAGCAATCGAGGCTATTTTACATATGGTTTTTTTTATTTAACAGGCAAGCTGCAATAAAAATAAAGGAAATACTCATGGTTACTTCTTGGCGGGAAAAAGTATGATATGGCTTCCTGTAAGTGTGACATTCTTCTTCTATTAAACGGATAGAAATTCATATTGCGAGAAGTAATAATTTTATATGAATGTGATTAGATTTTTAAAACATTGTTAATTTGTTACACAATGTACCTACAATTTCGACTCCTTTCTTTAGTTTCATTGTGAAAATTCGTGTGCTGTTAATTGACGAGAAAACCATATTTGGATTTAAACACGTTTTCGAACCTAGAATGTTAGAAAAAACCCTCAACACATTTTCAAACCAACGAAATCGGCAGCTTTCCAGAAGTTGTAACTTATTCCTTATTCTTTAGTTTAAATCAAGACGAGTAAGTTTGCTGTATTTTGAAATATTAAAATTGAACGTCATATTGATAAAAAAGTACAAATCAAAATATTGAAAACTTTATTGGTATAATAGCTATGTATCAATCACACCAAATATATCTGAAATACTAGTGTAAAAAAACCCTCTTCTTTCTCATACCATGTCATAAACCATTTGTTGATTCCATATACAAGAACAGAGGCACTTAAGATTGGAAAACAGTAAGAAAGTGGCATATTTTGGATGCTATTTTCGAGGATGGGATATTATTAGAACATGTGCTATTATTAGAATAAATTCGGTAAATAATTTGATTCCAGGTTGGAGCGTCGGTATATTCGAGTAATGTTGGCGCACCAATGTTTGTTGGACTTGCAGGGACAGCGGCCGCCAGTGGCCTAGCTGTTACCATATATGAATGGCACGTATGTATTCACCTTATCCTGTATCCTACCTAATTTCCGAAGAAGATTCTGCCAGTATGTTCCTGTTTATGGGATTGCTTTTCTTTGTCCAATATTGTACAACTATATATAGTTTTCAATTTTTTTCTTGGCTTTCTACTCTGGTATTAGCCATGGTCATCATTAGCGCGACTATAAAATCAAAATAAACGACTCCTAATTCGTCTCGAATCACAAGGTCGCTGTTCTTAAAACACTTAGTTTTACCGGACTTTGCTATTAATTCATTAAATTGGGGGTTTGAACTTGAGGTATCTTTATGTTTTTGTTTCTGTTGTTTTTTTATTTTTTTTAAACTAAAGATAGCTCATTTTTTACAGGCAGTCTACATCATTATATCACTAGGGTGGTTCTTTGTGCCAGTGTACGTTGCTTCTGGGGTAAGTCGAGATACTTTCGATAAGAAGGCGCACAATGTCAATGGGACTTATTAAGGGGACTTGTTATTTACTATTTATAAAAATGCATTTCACATTCGAAGTATTTGCTGCCGTAAAGTGGGATCGAAGTCGATCCCCTTAACTTAACGGCATGGCAATCGTTTTACAATCTAAATGCTTTTGGAATTATAGATAGAACGACTTGGTAGTGCGTGCAATGTTGCTTACTACCTAATCAAGCGAGCATTTGCTTATTACAAATAGGCGATGTTTATATCAATTAAGTCGAATATGATTAAACTGACCCAACTCTATTTTAGATTCGAATGAAACTTTATTTGTCATCTACATCTTATTCAAATTTTCATTTATGAAAAAATCTTGTTGAAAAATATTAAGCTGTTAAATGCTGTTCATGGCTTAATTCAACTGATTGCATATTTTTGACAACAGAATAGAGTATGTACTAAGATTATTCTGCAAACACGTGCAGTCTGATTTTAGCAGACACTCACTTCCTGCTTTTTACTTAAAAGACGGGTTTTTTTAGGAATTTTTTTCAGCCAGACTCAAACAAAATTTTGATTAAGCGGGATTAGTTTTGATAACCAAACTATGTATCTTGCAGGCTTATACGATGCCAGAATACTTAAAGATGCGTTTTGGAGGAAAACGAATCAGAATTTACTCTTCGGTGTTGCAACTATTCCTATATATACTCAGGAATATCAGCGTAGGTAACCCTTCAATCTTTTTTAAGAAAGGCTAAAAACTCGCTGTATATGGCAAATAGTACATCTAGTTTATTATTTAATTTTAACGAGCTAATTAAACGACAAGAGAACCCTTTTTAACATCTAGATCTGCATAAGCTATCGATAGCTAGTTCTAAAGCCTTGTTTTCATTTCGCATACGAAGCCCGTAATGCGCCCGTAAACTCGCCGCACCCCCACAGTCGTGCGGTGCACGTGCGGCGGTATACGATGACACTGTGATCATCATACGAATGTTAAGGATGGGGTAAACTTTGTTATTTAATATACAATATATATAAATGTACCCCCCCCCCCCCAAAAAAAAAAAAAAAAAAAAAAATAATAATAATAATAAAAAAATAAAGAAAATAAAAATAAATAAATGAATATATAAAATCGCAAGACTCCGAAGACGGTAGCTAGTAAACACATCGTGAAGATATTATGTTCGCGCACGGTCATCGTAGGGAGTTTTGCTCTAAAATAAGTATCGAGTCATCTTAATGTTTCCGTACGGCCACCTTATGGAAACAGTACGGTGGCCGAACGGTCTTAAAATTTAGTCTTCTGATCGCACAGTGACCGTCCGGACATCGCACCATTACCTAGCGATTGCTGTGCAATCGCCGCTCAATCACCTAAAAAAATTATTTGGGAAAGTTTATTGAAATCCATGTAGGCAACGCACGAATATGTGAACACATACGCCGTACAAAAAAAATCTTACGATCCGTGGCAAATGCAAGTCAGGCATAACCCTAAGTATGACGATAAAAATATTATAAAAAATTTGCTTATGATGGTAAAAAATTCTAATATGCACCTCTGTTCTAAATTCAGGGTGAGATTTTCTGTGGTGCCATTTTCATGGAATTGCTTTTGGGTTGGAACCTTTACCTTTGTGTTTGTGCCATACTCGCTGTGGTTGCAGTTTACACAATTTTTGGTAAATCGTTACTTTATTTCCATAATAGAGTTAAAGAAAAAAAAAATCAGGAGTAATAAGTATTGAAAAGAGGGGATGATAATAAAATCGTCACAGAATAATAGGGTATAGAGAAACTTTTTAGCACTTGTAAAACATACATGTATTTACAGGTGAGTATCCATGCTTCGATGGTACTCATAATATGACATTTTTGCAATGAAATGTAATAACTCTGTTGAATTTTGTAAATATTACACAGGTGACATTTTATTATTACAATAATTGAGCTTAGTTCGTGAATATATAAAAATATATATAATATTGAAAATACCATTTCGTAACCATGGAAATTATTTCATAGTGCGTTTGAAAATATCAATGGCGCAATGATTTTATTTGTTTAACGCCATTTACAGAATCGATAGTTTTATCAAAAGTGGCTATATATGATTCATTTGAAAATCAAATTCGTGATATTTAAATTACTCGTTTATTTAACTCACCATGCTAAACAGCTAAAACTTGGAAAAACCTCATTTATCTGTTTATTACTCGGTTTCAAAATTCCATGACCACTCATTTAATATCCTTTATTATAGTATTTTTTATTACCTACAAAACTATGAATGATGGGTATAAAGGAGTCAGCTTATTGTTGGTCCGTCCGCCTGTAGTTATTTTTGTCCGGAAGTTTTCTCACTAACTAATGAGCGGGTTTCATTGAAACTTTACAGATGAGATCAGTTTTAGACAGAGATCTGCAAGTATTATTTTGGAAATAGTCCATTAACTTTTGACAGAGTTATGGCCCTTTGATGGAAAATGACTTCATTTTTGAAAAGCACTTGTAGGGGGATGGGGGGGGGGGGATTAGTCCGCTTTGCGAGAGTCTAGTTTAATTAACGGTATAATTGACCTGTTTTATTCTACACTTGGCCAATGTTCTAAGTACACCGTTTTTAGAGCTGTTGTATTCTCAAATACATCACCCGATTTCATTGAACCTTTTACTGAGGCCCTCCCACTTAAATGACTTTTGGTTATTGCTAATTGTAGCGTGTCAACGTGTTTTCGTTGCTTGTTTACACAGAGGAGCTCGAAAACAGCAATGGCTGACGTGCATGCTGAGTTGTATTTCCATTAGTAAAGTTAAATAAGCAATGTGTAGCCTGTCGATTAAGTGTCCGAAAAAAAAATAAAAAATGTTCAGATATCAATATAAGACAGAGAAAAGACTACCGATCTGGTCTGAGGTTGCTCCATACCACTTGCTTAAGGGTCGCCAGTCAAAAAGGACCTGTAAGGTAATAAGGTTATAATTAGAAACGCGCACAGAGTGCATGTCGACGAAACTTCTGCTCACATTCACAAGGCGATTTCTCAAAGCCATTACAATTCCGAGATATTGATATTCTTGAAATCCTGTGCAGACAACTGACGTACAGCCATTTGTAGAGCGTTAGCCTGCGAAATACGGTGTCAGCAGCTTGACTCGACTGATGGCTTTAGACTTAAAGGTGATTCAAATGTTTATTTGCCTCTCGCTAATAGGCAAACAGTGTTCAAGGTTGATCAAGACTCTGGAGGAAAGGATAGTGTATTGTTGTTGTACTAGGGTTAGGAATGCCAGGAACTCGTATATAAGTGCTCAACACGCTTGCAATATGGCTGTATACAGTAAATATACTGCTTAACCTTTTAAAAGCAATAGATTGAAAAGCGCTCTGATAAATGTGGTCGGGTGGGGTAACTGAAATATTGAAAAGGGATAGTCGTGAAAAACTTTTGGTTATCAGGAAAAGGGTCAAATTCGACGCATCAGTGGCTGCTTCATAACTTTACACCCTCTCGGACACAGTGTTGTCAAAATTTTAATTGAATACAAGGAGTTCGAACATGACACCATTGATTTGTTAATTTTTCTTTCGACCCCTTGGTTATTAAAGTGCCTTAAACTGCGACGAATCTGTGAGCTTTGGAAAATTCAGTAAACTTCATCTTGAAAAAGTGGTTATCCTGTATATTTCATACAATTTTTACACTTTTGTCCTATTTGCAAAGAAGTTAAATAGAAATTTCCGATCGGTGTAGTTAGAACATTGGGGTAGTGTAGTAATTCTCTACATCAATCTTCAAGCCTCTTTTATTTGTTTTTACAGGGGGGCTTCGAGCGGTATTATACACAGACACCATACAGACGTTTGTGCTGATAGTTGGGGCTTTAACGGTGTCCATTTTATGTAGGTAAATTGTTTTCTTACTTGATTTTACCTAAAAGAAAAGAACACAACCTTGACTAAATTCAGCTAAATGACTTGCTTTTATTCGTAATTGAAACAGTAGAGATTGCATCCTTAATTCTACAAAACCCTTTATATACTCGGCAAGTACTCTCTGAGATTGAAATTATTCGAAATTATTTTTCAATTAAGAAAAAAAAATATTTGACCTTCGATAATTTGATTCATGCCTGCCATATTTTTCTCTAAAAAAGATGGATAGTCTGAAAACAAGCTCATTTAACATTAATTTTCCTAATTTACAAAATGAAATAAAAGGCAGAACGCTTGATCAGAATCTGTCTTATAATTCGAAAATCAACTAAAATATCTGATAGGATAAATAATTCCGATCGACGAAAAACTTTGCAGAAAACTTATGAATATAATGCTGATCGCAGGAGGGTCAGGTCAGTGCAATACGGGGATGCATGGTAAATTCTTAAGGACAATAAAATAGCATAAGGCGAAAAAGATGAAAGAGCCTGTGCGTGACAATTCCAACAATTTCAATTGTGCGCAAAGCAAAATCTCTGACCAGTCAGTGCTTCTGCAAAAACTGATTAGAGTCTTCACAATGCAATTTGTAGACAAGTGCAACAATTTCAAATGTGCGCAAAGCAAAGACTCTGGCCAGTCTGTGCTTCTGCACAGTCTGATTAGAGTCTTCACAATGCAATTTGAAGACAAGTGCAACAATTTCAAATGTGCGCAAAGCAAAGACTCTGGCCAGTCTGTGCTTCTGCACAGTCTGATTAGAGTCTTCACAATGCAATTTGAAGACAAGTGCAACAATTTCAAATGTGCGCAAAGCAAAGACTCTGGCCAGTCTGTGCTTCTGCACAGTCTGACCGGAGTCTTCACTATGCGATTTATATATAGATGAGGTCTCAAATGTATCTGTAGATAGATAGGTTATCTTCTAATTGTACCATGTAACTGTATTGGCAGCTGGATGTATGTACCTCACGCAGTTGTCAAATTGTTGGAACTGTCACTCACTGGCTCAAAATATTTTGTATTCCTGACTTCCTGGCGGTTGTTTTCAGCATTCCAGAGAGTCGGAAGCTGGGACAGTATGGTAAATCAATACATGAATGCGTCAACAAACTACTCCATCGCCAACCAATCGCTGTACAGCTGTGGTATACCACGTGATGACTCCTTCCATATTTTCCGAGACCCGGTGTCCGGCGATATTCCATGGACAGGCTCTACTTTCGGTTTGACGATTCTTGCTTTATTTGTTTGGTGTCAGGATCAGGTAAAAGGAGGCTAGGTTGTACACAAGACTCCCGCGGGATAAGCTCTTTTTGTGATTATTATACAATTGTTTCATTGTGTTTCGTGAAACAGCGAAACTATTGTCGCGAAGTGGAGGGGATAATGTTCTGAACTGTAGCCCGATGCCGAAGGCAGAGGGCAACAGTTAAGAATGTTATCCTAGAAACCGAGAGCAATAGTGTTTTCACTGTAACACGAATCACCATAAAATGATTGTTTTATTACCCTTTCATAAATATATTTGTTCTTATTTGTTACTTTTATTAAAATTTTGTTAGACCGCATTACTTCGTGCAACAAATAACGTCATTTTTCGCAAGCGGGGAACAGTTTGGTGCTTAATTAGCGTTGATGAAACAGTTCATACTATTACCCGGTCACGTGATTGATAGTGCAGTGAACTATGAAATAGTTCGGATAGTTAATATTCTTTGATTTAGAAGATCAATTAATAAACCTAGTTGTATCACAGCATCAGCACAATACAATTTATAACATCATTTAAAGTCATAGTAAAATCATGATCATAGAATTAAAACATCTTTTAAGATTATCAGAATTCGAATAATCGAGTTAATTTAATAGCCTATAACAAAGGTTTAACCAACATTTACGTCTCGCCAAGTAATCCAAACTGTTTGACAGAGTTACATTGTCCTAAATTTTGGTATTTTGCGCAAATAACTTTAAACGGTAATTCTAACTCTCTTTTTTCAGTTGATTGTTCAACGATGTTTATCAGCAAAGAACATGTCTCATGCCAAAGGAGGGACCTTACTCGCGGCGGCTCTGAAGTTTTTGAGTTTTCCAGTCTTTGTTTTACCAGGCATGATCAGTCGAATATTATATACAGGCAAGTTCTTAATATTCTCTTATTCATTACTAATTGGCAGTCCTATATCGTTCAAATACAGTTGAGAAAACGTTCTTTTTTTGGTCGTAGAATGATTTCAATCGCTAGGCTAGTTACTTTGATCGGAAACTAATTTAAAGGAGTCACACATCACTAGTAGAAATGGAAAAATAAAAGGAAATTGGGCCTTTGCGTGACAAATTAAACAAATTTAAATGTGCGCAAAGTAAAGACTCTGACCAGTCTGTGCAACCGCACAGTCTGTCCAGAGTGTTCAGTTTACCCTCTAAAGATAGAAAAAGTCTTACAGTATCTTTAGACATGCAGGCAATCCTTTTTCTGCACTGTGTGGCTGTCCAGGCTCAATGTTTTCGACTCAACCCATGTCAAAATGTTGGAAATGTGCACGCACAGACTCAATTATTATTGGATTGAATTAAACGCTACTAGACGTTAAAAGATGAAACCAAAGGTTAGCAAGATACATTAATAATGCAATTATTGGCAAATAGAACGTACACATATGTAAAATACATACCTTTTCAAATAATGCTTAATGTCGCCAAAATTAATGGATTCGACGTTTTTCTCAACAGACGAGGTTGCCTGTGCAGGACCCGAAGAATGTATGAAGATATGCCAGAACCCGTCTGGATGCTCTAATATTGCCTACCCATTACTTGTAATACGGATATTACCGGCAGGTAGGATCATCGAATCTTGCACGTTACAGTGTATAGAGTGCGCTGTCTTTGCAATTTATGGATTAATTTCATTTTCGCGCTGATGTGTTGATGAAAAAAGGCTGATGGAGGCTAAAGGCTAAATTCGAGAAATTCAAATTCAAAAATATTTCACGAAAATATCGACGCGAAAATGAAATTATATCCATTATAACACGATCACTAATCTGTAATTAAGTTTTATGATCCTTTTCTATTTGGAAAAAATAAGATTATATTTTTTCTGGTAAATAAGTAATGATATTGACATTGGGAGTATTTCATAGAAAACGAAGAGCACTATTTAACTCTGCTCTAATATTGCCTACCCATTACTTGTAATACGGATATTACCGGCAGGTAGGATCATCGAATCTTGCACGTTACAGTGTATAGAGTGCGCTGTCTTTGCAATTTATGGATTAATTTCATTTTCGCGCTGATGTGTTGATGAAAAAAGGCTGATGGAGGCTAAAGGCTAAATTCGAGAAATTCAAATTCAAAAATATTTCACGAAAACATCGACGCGAAAATGAAATTATATCCATTATAACACGATCACTAATCTGTAATTAAGTTTTATGATCCTTTTCTATTTGGAAAAAATAAGATTATATTTTTTCTGGTAAATAAGTAATGATATTGACATTGGGAGTATTTCATAGAAAACGAAGAGCACTATTTAACTCATATCAAAAGCATCAACATTCCCGCTAAAATGACGTATTACGTCATCAATGGGCGTAGCTATCTGTGTACTCAGAAAAACACTTGATATATGAATTATTATTGCCAACTAAGTTCCGTGTAATTCTTCTTATTTCTTATATGCGCTTTACGCCATTGTGTTATAATTAAGGACAGTGACTTATGTTTTTCAAATTTACTGATCAAGGGCGAAACGTTCATCTATATGAATTAACACACCGTTGGCGTAAAAACCTTGATTGTTGGCGTAAACCTTGCCTGGCAAAAAGTCATATATGAAAATAATCAATCTTTAATTCAACTAGAAAATAAGCAGATGGTTCTGGGCGGCCAAATGATAAAAATAAAATAAAAATAAATACATTGTAAAAATACCAACACACTCTAATTTTTCATTTTGTCATCCACAAATACTCAGATATACATATCGATTGTTTCAATTTTAAAATAGATAATCTTTTTTTATCCAGATTATATTGAGTCTTAAAGTATGGTATTTAAATCTAGTCTAAGGCAAATTTTCTTTTGCATACAAACTACATTGATCATTATAACACAAGAAAGTGAAAACACCGCAAAATTTTGAAGAAATGCCTTAGAGCTTGTAACGCACTTATAAGAATAATTTTCCCTCTTCATGTTTAATATGTTTGTATTTTTGGAATTCGTTTTTTATGTATATTTTGTCACAAACGCTCTGTTATTTTAGGAGTTCGAGGTCTTATGCTAGCAGCCTTGTTGGCCGGTCTTATGAGCACACTGACATCAGTCTTCAACAGCGCCAGTTCCATTGTAACCCTAGACCTATGGAGACAGTTTCGTAAGAAAGCCAGTCAGACAGAACTGATCATTGTTGGCAGGGTGACCGTGGTCATACTTGTGGGCATCAGTATACTTTGGTTGCCCATTATACAACAACAACAAGGGGGGAAACTCTGGTTCTATATCGCCGCCATGTGTGCATACCTGTCTGTACCATGGTGTATCGCCTTTCTGCTGGGTCTCTACTGGAAACGGACCACTGAACCGGTAGGTAGGAGTTTATTTGTAGCTTAAAATCGGTCTTCTTTTCTCTTTATTCTCAAGATTTTTCGAAGTCATATATTAATTCATCTAATCAAAGTACTGAAAGTACTGATAAGTTGGAATGCGTTCAAGAGACTATGATATCAAGCAACTAACGAAGCTGACGCATCCCGCCCAGGTGGTCTCGACTTTTGATTAAAAAAATCACCAAACCGCGTTAAAATATGCCCTAGGTCAGATGACTAGGATCATTTTGTAAGAGTTTCATCCAAATCGGTCCATAAATGGAGGAGGAGTTGCGTTCACAAGATTTTTCAAATGAAGGCCCTTTTTTCCATGACACGGCGAATATTTACTAAACCCTAGCCATTAGGCATTAGGTCAGGTGACTAGAAACTTTCTGTGAAAGTTTCATCCAAATCAGTCCATAAATGAGGGAGAAGATGTGTTAACAAGATTTTTTTTTTACATGAAGGTTCTTTTTCCATTACGCGGCTGAAGTTCACCAAACCGTGACTTTATGCGCAAGGTCAGGTGATTAGGAACATTCTGTGAAAGTTTCATCCAAATCCAACAAGAAATTTTGGAGGAGTTGTGCTCACAAGAAAAGTGGACGTACATACGGACGGACGGACAGACACAGTCGGAGAAGATGACGCTAATATACAACCGCCTCAAGCTGCATTCAAAAATGAAATCCGAGAAAATACTATGCTTGCACAGTCCAAATCGCAAAATTCAAGACTAGCCTTTAGGTAACGCAAATTTATGCGTAAATTAAACGATAAATGTTTTTTGTAAGCCAAAATGTTTCTTGAAAGCCAATTTCAATTGTACGATTGCGATACGATCAAATTTCGGACGTCGGACCTTTCTAGAACGTGGCCCCTGAAGGCAAAACACGTGCGGTTGGTAAACTCGTTCAGATATTTGATAAAGTCAAAGGCTGTAGTTAACTTGTGATAATCTTCAATGAAATGTAAAGGATTGCGAACGTGCGTATTTTTGCACAAGTGTATTTATGTCTAGCAATTTTTAAGAAAATGGACAAAATCAGAAAGAGAAGATAAATGTTTGCCTATAGACCCGCAATTTAGAGTGAGTGATCAAAGGTACATTTTGTCTATACAGGTATAGACAAAATTGGCCTTTGATCTATCACTTTAACTTGTGGATCTATACCTTCATCGATCCTTGCTGCGTCGTCCACCATCAAGTGAAATTGTCGCTCGATTTGGAAATGGGGTTTCGTTTTTTTAAGAGAAGTAATAAAAAGAGAATATTTGCTGGATCGGGTTGTTAATATCGATAAATAATCTGCAGATTTTGCGCGTTTCTAATAATGGTTTACGAAACAATTAGATAAAAAAAAACATTTGAACTACGGTATTTTGTTGAAGTGTGTAAAAAGTTCGTTCAGAAAGAGAAACTAGACCTCTAAAAGAAGCTATAACAAAATTCTACGAAAAACAGGTCGCGACGTTACCAAATAAGCAGATCACGTGATTGGCTTGTGCTATTGCCACAATTCTACGAAAAACAGGTCGCGTATTACCAAATAAGCAGATCACGTGATTGGACATTGCTGTTGTCAATAGCTTACTTTAGTGGACTTGACTTATCACATGATTTCCAAATATAGTAATGCAAACATTTGCTACTGGCAAATTCGTGCGCAAGTTTCAATAACTTTCGTTTAAAACATAAATTAGCGTGTTAATAATTTACATGAAGTGATAGTTGTGTAATTGTTCAACATTATTACTTCTTGATGAAATAAACTGTATGTCTATGTCAAGTTGAGATATACAAAATAGGCCGGAGTGTATTCACATTTTGTTCACGTGATATGTGTTATCAAGAAACCCGAAATGAAATTATCTTGTGTTCATTTTGCGGTTTTGTTAAATCTAAGTTGGAATTGCTCCGCATTCCAACTTAAAAAATGATAAAAGATATGAGACACGGTGAAATCGATTGCATCGGTGAAATTTTTTTATACACCTTTGTATGAAAAAACAACTTTATTTTTGTTTAAAGAATTGGACAAATTCTAGAAGCATAAAATGTCTTAACATCAGAAACATTCTAAATGTTTTTTTGTTTTTTTTTGTTTACACATAAAGCATTATTAAGTTTTAAGTGAAATAACTCCATCAATTCAAAAATGTTTATTTTTCTTGGATTTTTTTTCACTTCTTCAAAATGTCTTTATACTTCAAGCAATGTTCTTGAGTATTTTAACAGGGCTTGTTATCAGCGTCTTCAGAATTGGTCATGACTTTGCTTCACCGATAGCGGTTTTTTATACAGTCAATCCTGCTCGAGCGACCACGTCTTCTAAGCGACCATTTTTATTAAGCGGTGGCTCTAAAAATCCCCTTCTTTTAATAAGAATTTCCTGAAAGGAAGGTATTGTTGTTCGAAAAATTATTTAAAGTTAATCCTATGTTGTCACCAGAATCGTCTCAATGAGATCGTTGTAATCAAAACGTGTATTAAACGACCGCTTTTTGGTGGTCCCTGCAGTGGTCGCTGAATACAAGTTTGACTGTATAAGAGAATGATATTGTTGGGTATGTCAACAGGGTATGCCTACGGCGTCGTTAGACGCCCTTGAACATTTTAGGTAAAAATGGAATAACCAGGGGTCGGAAATGTATATGTACTTAATATAATTTTTCACTGATCCCTCGATATGCTATAAGGATTTGTAAGCGGCATAATCCGGATGGGTCTCAATTGACTAGCCTATTTCGCAATAACCATACCCCATTCACGTGTCATGCAGTATTCTGAGTTATGTCAATAGGATTTGTTATCGGCGTCATCAGGACGGGACTCGACTTTGCTATACCGATAACCCTTCATATTTCGGGCAATTTTGGATGACGGGTAAATATGGCTTGATTTTCAATTTCATCAGTTTTGGGTCTTGACTCTGCTATTCTGATAACCCTTCATATTTTAGGAAATTCTCTGGGATATGTTGATAGGGCTTGTTATCGGCGTCATGAGAATCGGCATCGACTTTGTTTTACCGGGAATCCTTCATATTTCAGGCAATTTTCTGGGGTATGTTGATAGGGCTTGTTATCGGTGTCATCAGGATGGGCCTCGACTTTGCTATACCAGCACCTGTATGTGGAAGTGGCGAGCCAGATAGAAGATTTGCAATTACAGCCAAAGTGGATTTTCTACACTTCACAATACTTAATTCCATCATCTGTGTTATAATAATGGTTGGCATTAGTCTATTCACAAAACCAAGGACTGAAACACAGGTAATTTACCTGCCTTTTCACCATTTTATGAGCAATATCGTAACGTCGGTATAATCTTAATTCATTGACTTGAGCCCGTCTTTTATGCTTAATACACAATTAAGCTTACGAATTCGATTTAAGCAAAGTTGTCTCTGTTTATTTGTCAGTTGCATATCAATTTCAATCAAATACACAATAAGTATTTTATGAACTTCTTGAATAAACTGTAGTCATACTCGTTCAAAAATTGTTAAGTAGGAGACGAGTCGAATGTATCGTGCTGATGACAAAATATCATTGTAACTATAAAAAAATATTGGTAATTCACATAACGTGCTGTAATTGCAAACAAACAAACTTAATTTTCACGGATTGTCCATACTTTGCTGAAACAATCTATTTTGATCCATGTTTATTTAAATCACAAAGGTAAACCTCAGCTCAAACCACTTCCACCATTACCAGTATAATGTCCGTTTATTTATTGATAACTGAAACTTTGAAACGATAAATCAAACAAATTATACTGATAAAAATGTTTAGAAAAAAACCTTGGGCTAATTGTCACTTTTGTGCTTTTCGTTAATTCTAATGTACAGACCATCAAATCTAGCCCAGGAGTTTCACATATTCAATGGCCAAACTTTATAGATGATGTCATAAGCAGCTCAACCCAAGGGTTTTCGACGATAATACTCAATTAGTCTAGAGTTAAGTTTGATGCACACAAAGTAAGCGCATATTGTATTTTATCACGTTTTCCTTCAATATTCAGTTACATCGTGTCACGTGGTGGACACGTCATGATCTTGCCGACCCTGACCTTACTGATGACGAAGAAGAAGACGAAATTGAAGAGACAGCAGACGAACCTAAACCTGGTATAAAACCAATGGAATTGAAACAGAGCGACCACACTGCCTTGTCAGGTACATGTATTTCTGATTTTAGTTGGTTTCCTTCTTTTGAATAATTACGAAAGAAATTGTCTTACTCCCGTGACTGATAGGGAATTAACCCTGATGATAAAAAGAGCAAACTAAGCATTTTTCCCATCACAAAAATAAAACAATAATAATAATGCTAATAATAATATTGCTTATAATAGTAGTAGTAATAATAATTATAATGATATTGCTAATAATGATATTGCTAATAATAATATTGCTAATAATAAAAATAATAATAATAATAATAATAATAATAATAATAATGATAATAATAATAATAATAATAATAATAATAATAATAATAATAATAATAATAATAATAATAATAATAATAATGATAATGATAATAATAATAATAACCATTATTATTATTATTATTATTATTATTATTATTTTTATTATCAATATTAATATTAGCAATATTATTATTGTTTTATTAACATCATTATTATCATTATAATTACTATTATCAAAATAGAAAGATAGAATCTTCAGAAATGAGAAAAAAGTAAAAAAAAAAAAAGGAAAACAAAGTTACAATAACAACAACATCAGCGAATAGACATTATCTGAATTATTCCTTGATCATTTACAAACAGTATAATAACATTCCTTCTAAAGCATTTAGATCCAAATGTAAAGCATAATTTCAAATGAGCGAAAGAAGGTGTGCGAAATAAATCAAATCAACAATAAACAGTAGCTATATTCAGTCTTTCTTTATTGGTGTTTTTAAAAGGTTTTAAATGGGCAGAAATCGCTTTTACTCTATTACCAGTGTTTGAACAACCGTCCATTAAATTTCGTTTGAAAGTTTGTGGAAGGGCAAGAAATGGTATAATGTTTCCAAGGATCGACCATCTATACCTAAGAGTTAAACACACTCTTCGGCTAAAGCATGCAGAAAACCTCCCTTAGCCTGGCCCTTCCAACCTTACGTTCAGAATAACAAATTTTTTATTTTATTTTAAAAGAATCGAGCTTTTCACATGCTAAACGACTGGAATTTCGTAAACGTCTTGCGAACTCTTTTCCAGCTGAACGCAGGATAGGTTCATATGCACTATACGAACGAAAACAGTCTAAAAAGGCTGCATTCAGAATACGAAAACTTTTGCGAACAATCAAGAATTCCAACTCGCTTTGCACGTTATAAAACGTGCAAAGTTGAGAACAATGTCTAAACGTTTCGCCAACGCTTTCATCTTGAATGCTGGGCGTGTTTTAGGACGAGGGCTCGGACACTAGGAGATATATAAATTCTTTTTAGTTGACAGCTTTAGTTCACTATAGCACCTATTTGCGATTCAAAATAATGTCTGTACTTGATTTCTTACAGAGGTTTCAAATTGGGCTTCGAATAATAATTCTATTCCTTAATAAAACCTTACCCAGGTAATGCATCAAGACTTCAAAAAACTTACAGATCTTATCTTTCATTTACAGCGCGCGTTCGACATGTTCTGTTCAACACAGTTTGTGGAGACATGCGGCAGGGAAAAGAACCCACAATGACGTCACAAGAACGTTCAGCATTACGTAAAAAGATGACGTCAATCCACCAAGGGTCGCTAACGTCAACGCTTCTCAATGTATGTGCAGTTGGACTTCTAATTGGGATAACGTTTCTATTTGGATATTTTGCATAATGTTACTTCAACACAGTTAAAATAAACATTAAGAAAAAAATCCGCGATTTCACTGAGATTATTGAATTTTGTCACCGTAGGATAGTTTCGCAAACCAAAGAAAGCTATTTATAGAACCTGTTTTAATATTTTATTGAAGGGGGGTAAAAAAATATCGCTAATTTTGTTCATTTTTTAACAAAATTAGCGATATTGGATCACCTCCCTTTAATTTCATTAAAACTCACTCATTTCACTCATTTAATTTCCTCCCGAAATCATCCCATTTTCATGTATCTCGTCAATTTCACTATGTTCTTAACTATACAATATACCGATTTAAAAAGGTCGTAACTTTTATTGTCTTTGATAGTATTTCGCTGTTGACACGGTATCACAATCTTGATTCAGATTCGCTCCGTCTACAAGCTGACATATTGTCGTCATTTTGTCGTAGAAATAACCATTGCAGCCCGACGTTCGGTCACACATCATTGCACACTCGGCTGACCTTTTTGCACATATTTTATCCAAAACTCCCAACTTCTTCATCAGTCCATTATACGCCTGGATATTCTTGTATTTTCCGGACAAAACGTCTACAAGGAAAAGCAAAGTGATAAATCTCAAGTTTATAGTGCCTTAAAGGACACATGTTTTCTCGTTTTACAGTTAGAAGCATCCCGAATTTGACACTCAAACGTTTCCAAACCATTCTAAATCGCTCACTTAACGCTCCGGGTGTGTTAATCTCGCGATCAATTCCCGTGAGCGACTTTCGATCTTTGTTCTCTCGGTGACCCAGAATTCGGCACGTGTATTGGAGAGTTTCCTATGACACAGAATCGCGGGAGGGTTGATCTAAAAATATGAACTTGTTTCCCTACCGATGAAAAATAAATAGGTCTTAACCAAACCAATTTGTTAAAATAAGTATATATTGGTGCATAGAAATACTACTTCTATGCAGAAAATAGTTTACAGAGCTTTGCGATTGTCTATTTCTAGGCCCGAGATTATAGACTTTCCTCATTCTCAACTGAGAATTTTCTCAAATTTCATCTTGAGATTTGAGTCACTATTCTGTTGTAATACAAAAATAAACGAATTGTACATTTGAGAAATTTCCCAGTTGAGCACAATTTAAACTCAGACATAGGTCGATTATCGCACAGTTCTGGTCCAATTTCCAATATCTTTGTCTCAAAGAGGTTGCTTTAACGAATAAATACAATCAAATTTCCCAGTTGAGCACAATCGTTTTTATAAACTCAGACATAGGTCGATACCCGCACAGTTCTGGTCCAATTTACAATATGTATGTTACTTTGTCTCAAAGGGGTTGCTTTAACGAAAAAATACAAGTACATTTGCAAAAAAAGGATTGCTACACTGCATCCATTCTACACTAATCCTAGGCGTTTATCAATTTTATCAAATATTTTAACTCATAAAAGTCTCACCTATAAATTGCCTTTTATGCGACACGTCTTGCAATAAGGGAACATTGGGTAGTGCAAGCAGAAGTAAGCTTAAGGTAGTGGAACCGAAATACTTCCGCAACGTGTCGAAAGAATTGAACTCTAACATTGTTAACCGAGGTTTCCTTTTCTAATGATTTCCATTAAAATTGTCCTCTTTTTCAGAGATTTTGCTTACGGCGAAGGTTTTTTTTTCATTATGGTCACTTAATAAAAGTAGTTGCTGAATAGAAGTGTCCGATCGAGCAAATCGACTATCTATAGAAAGACTCCTGTGTATCCTAGTGCCAGTGTGAAAATACTGCGGACTCATTTTCGAAAAAAGAAAAACCTACAAAAAAATCCAACACTGGTTCTTTAACATTCTAGAACATTAAGTGGTAGGTCAAGAACTCCTTGCCCTCGAATTGTATCTATAATTAGTTCTAGAACTTCTAATACTAGTTCATGAACTTCTGGAACTAGTTCTTCAACTAGTTTTTTTTAACTTGTTTTTGAATTCAAGTTCAAGAACCCCGAATGTGAGTTCATTAGCTAAAATTCAATATATGTATGAAGAACTAGTTAAAGAAGTTCAACAAGTTATTGAACTGTCATTTAATGTTCTAAAACGATCAAGAACCAGTAAATTTCTCTTACCCCCAGGTTGAAGACTCCGATGAGTAGTTGTAGTAGTAGACGTTTGTGTTGTTGTAACGGTGCTTGTTGATGGTGTGCTTGTTACGGTAGATGACGTCGATTGCGTTGTCGACGTTGTTGACGTCGTCGTCGATGTTGTTGTTGCATAGTCCTTGTCCTTTTTTATACATATACATCCATACATGTTACTTTTCTCGCCGTTACCGACGTCAAATATTTTGAACGTTTGAGTAAACGTTGTTCCCCTGGATGTTTTCGTTGACAGAACCGTACCGAGTCTAACCATGCTATGGGCGTGGACTGACGCTGAATTAAAATAGTGGATGTTTTTTTTTCTTTAAGTTTGAGAACGATTTCTTTAATGTTCTTCGTTGGTTTATCGAGAAATAAAGGTAGATTATCACTTGATACTCTCACCGCAAAAGCAGTGATATTATCAAAAACTTATACCCTGCTTTTGTGCATTTCATCCTATCTGACGCCATCTATGCAGGGCGAAATAAACGACGTCAGAATGATCATTGCATAGCAATCATGCGTAAAATGACGCGCTTTAGGAAAATGTGTCCTAGAAATTTCACAGTTTGTCTTATTTTTTGCAATAAAGAAATAAAATAATCGTTTGTTTTTCGAGAAAGATCGCTTAGTATTTCATTTCGTGAACAAAAAAAGCTATATTTTCTCGTGAAAATATAGCTATTGTTGTTCACTCAATGAATATAAATCGATCTTACACTGAAACAAACGATTATCCTCCATATATTTTTCATAAAGTTGACAACATAAGCTATACAGTCAATATAGCTCGAGCGACCACGTCTATTAAGCGACCAATTTTATTATGCGACCGTTTTCAGAATCCCCTTTCTCAGTTCAAAATATCTGACAAAGTGGATATCATTGGTCTAAAATTTATCATGAATTAATCCTATGTTGTTAAAACTCAATAGAATCGTCTCATTGAGACGATTCTGATGAGTGTTTGCAACACAGGATTATTGAGAAATTCTAAAAAAAAAAAACCATTTCGGAAGTAATCACTTTAACAATGTTAACCGAGGTTTCCTATTGATATTCATTAGGAAACTTTTGTTAACTTATTGAAAGAATACATGTTCCGAAATGTTGCGTAACTATTACGGGTCCACTTCCTTAAGCGCGTCATAACGTCATTTGTTTATTTGACTCCGCTTAGATGACGCCAAAAAGGAAGAAATAAACGCAAAAAAATCATTCTACATGTACTTTTTTTAGGGGGATGGGTTGAATTTTAGCTCTTTTGGCGATTAGATCATCAAGTGAAAATCTACCATCATTTCTACATAATTTCCAAATCTTCAAGAACCAATCAGTCGCTTCAAAATTCATGCAAGCCAATGAAAGCATTGACTGTTTGAAAGAATTTGTCCAGCGTTTTGAATGATTTTCACATCGATCCAAACCATTCGAACTCGGTCGCTCACAGCTCCATTCATAGCTTTCCTACTTCTCTCTTAAATCATTCAAAATTCTCCGAAATCGTGATAATCCCATCTTAAAATGGTCCAAGACGCTCCATAGCTTCACACAAATCGCTCAAAGTATTATAAGATTTTATTGGCTTGCTTGAATTTGGAAGCATCTGAAAAGATACACAAAACTTTTTAAAGGACGGTGTCATTAAAGGTATGCAAAAGAATATTGCTTATTTCATTCTCTAGTGGTTTTCTATTTCTCTCTCTATATTCTTTAATACTGATTCAATTTCATTCCGAAAAATCATTTCAAAATAAATCACCTTGCCTATTTCATGATGCTCTGACTTTGACATACAGTCAACATTTCTCGAGCGACCAAGTCTATTAAGCGACCAATTTTATGATGCGACCGTTTTCAGAATCCCTTTTCTCAGTTCAAAATATCTGACAAAGTGGATATCATTGTTCTAAAATTTATCATAAATTAATCCTATGTCTCATTGAGACGATTCTGATGAGTGTTTACAACACAGGATTATTGAAAAATTCTAAAAAAAAAATATCCAATAAAATTTATATTTCCTATTTGTAAACAAAACTTGTATTAAGCCACCATTTTCTTTAACGACCGCTTTTTGGTGGTCCCACAAGTGGTCGCTAAATACAATTTTTACATACATCTGACCCGTAATGCGGTAATGGAACAACTGGGAACTCCGTAAAATAAATATTTGAAAAAGAGATTGATTGTAGAACATGCCAACCAGAGTTTGCATCTTCAAAGTTCATTCACAGAAAGGTAAATTGATTATATTAGATTCAGAAAATTAGTAAAGTGTGAAAAGTTTCGACCCTAGTCAGTCTGCGCAAAACATCCGATGTTGATCGTGAGATTGGCCGAGTGGTGTTCCGAATGCCTATTCACTCTGCGCACTCCGGACACACTGACTAGGGTGGGCACTTGACGCTCTAACCAGATGTTCCCTTTTCGCATGATTTATCATATATTTTATGATATTCAAACATCGTAGAGATTTTCTAAATGTTGTACGATATTTGATTTGCTTATCAACGACAAAAAACATACCTGATACCCAATAAAAGCCTACGTCGGGGTCGGGTATTGTCACGCTTTCAACGAGTTTCAGATCACCTTCATTAATACTTGAAGAGCCATTTTTCGTTATCTGACACCATTCGGTACAACTGCCCAGCGTTCGTCTCACGTTACTAATCAGGAAAATTCTATTTCCACGTCTGGTCCACGTCTCATTACATGCTAAATATATAATACATACTTAGTGTTGTGCATGAGAAAAAATATCTAACGAGGTTGGGAGAATAGATTATTGGCGAGGCTCTGCCGAGACAATTATCAATTCTCACAACCAAGTTAGATATTTTTTTCATACAATACACTAAGTGTGTATTATATTTATCTTATAACCTATATTTGTCTTGTTTTCGTCGATTTTTTTTTATCTGAACTGCAAGTTTCTAAAAATAACCGCATTATATATTTGTTCTAAAAATAACTATGTGATATCATGAAAAATATCATACGGGATATTATCACATGGATATTTGTATAGTTAGAAGATAAAATTATTTTAATGATTTTGTTTATTTTAATTGAGTTTAACGTCGCTTTTAACAATTTTTTAGTCAAATCGCTGCAGTGGAACATCTAACGATAGATTTCTGGTATTTCTCGCACCTATACTACCATTACATCTTTTCCTACCCTACAACTGCTATCCCTTTTTAGCTTTACTGTTCGGAGTTCTAGCCTGGGTCCTTTGAATGACAGACCGACGCGATACCAACTGCGCTATGACGGCAGCTGATGTTATGATATTGTATAAAAAAGTCTACCTTTCAATATTTTCGTAAAACAAAGTTAGGTCAAAGTGATGAGATTTAGAAAGACAAGAAAAAAACAACTGTTGTCTAATTTTTCCCTCTGAAAAATGTGATATTGAGAAACAACTGATAATTTTGATCAAAATAAATAAAAGAAATTAGAAAAAAAAAAAATAGGAAATTCCAAAAGAGACTTCTATCTAAGAGACGAAGAAAATATTTTTTCTATAAATTCACGAATTCATTTATTGAACTAGTAGAGCTTGACTAAGCTGTGACGTAATTTAGCTTAAAATTTGAATACAAAGAGAGGCGAAAATTGCAATGGTTGTGATCATGCTAATCATTTCTAAAAATAGATTGCCTGATATCATTTGAGGTTACAAGACAGGATCTATCAGGTCAATAAAGGTATAGTTGTATGAAAAATCGCTTAATTGTTGCATGGATACAGTTAGTAACCTCGGGAAATTGACGTTCCGGCCTCTATCAAATCCAAACTAAATCGGCCACTTAGGATTCCATTTATTCATTCAAAACACTGACTCAAACAGGTCAAAAACGCTCCAATCACTAAAAAGATAAAAACCAACAACTACTTTTTAGATTAAAATCTCTAGAAAAGAATCCTTGGTTTCGTCGATTAAAATGAATTTATAAGCGTCTGATCGGATCGTGAGCATATTCAAGTTATGTATAGAAGTTGTACGCAAATTTTATTGAAGGGAGGTAAAAATATCTCTTAATTTGTTCGTTTTGAACCAAATTAGCGACATTGTATCATCTACCTTAAATTTCATTTTAAGGTTGTGGACCCGTAATAGTTCTGCAATGTTTCTGAAGTTATCACTTTAACAGTGTTAACCAAGGTTTCCAAATGATTTTCATTTGGAAACCTCGATTTACATTGTGAAAGAACATGTTTTCCGAAATGTTGCGGAACTATTACGGGTCAACTACCTTAAAACTCGCTCCACACTCTCATTCAAATTCATTCCTCAATCATTCAAAAATAATTTAACGTGTCAATTTCACGATGTATCGAGCTCGACCTCTATATACATGTACCAACATGGTGAACAACTTACCTGTAGAATAGCTGGCTGACGTGGCTGCCGTTGCGGGCACACAGGGCGATCCATTACTATTACAAACAAAGTCGTTCAGATCGTCACACGGCAAACAAAATATCGAGGTCGGTGCAAGTTGGTCCGACGAGTTCAGGACAAGGGCCTCACATGTGGTTGTAGTACAAAGATCACCTTGAACAATTACACAACAAAGCGTATTTTAGATGAGTTTGGAACAAAGGCCTCACGTATCGTTGTAGTACAAAGATCACCTTGAACAATTACACAACAAAACGTATTTTAAATGAGTTTAGGACTAGGGCCTCACACGTCGTTGTAGTACAAAGATCACCTTGAACAATTTCACAACAAAGCGTATTTTAAATGAGTTTGGGACTAGGGCCTCACACGTCGTTGTAGTACAAAGATCACCTTGAACAATTACACAACAAAGCGTATTTAAGATGAGTTAAGGTTTAAGACAAGGGCCTCACATGTCGTTGTGGTGCAAAGATCACATTGAACAATTACACAACAAAGCGTATTTTAGATGAGTTTAGGACAAAGGCCTCACATGTCGTTGTTGTACAAAGATCACCTTGAACAATTACACAACAAAGCGTATTTTATATGAGTTCAGGACAAGGGCCTCACATGTCGTTGTAGTACAAAGATCAACCTGAACAATTACACAACAAAGCGTATTTTATATGAGTTTAGGACAAAGGCCTCACATGTCGTTGTTGTACAAAGATCACCTTGAACAATTACACCACAAAGCGTATTTTATATGAGTTCAGGACAAGGGCCTCACATGTCGTTTTAGTACAAAGATCACCTTAAACAATTACACAACAGAGCGTATTTTAGATGAGTTAAGGACAAGGTTCCAACATGTCGTTGTGGTGCAAAGATCACCTTGAACAATTACGCAACAAAGCGTATTTTAGATAAGTTTATGACTAGGGTCTCACACGCAGTTGTAGTACAAAGATCACCTTGAACAATCACACAACAAAGCGTATTTTAGATGAGTCTAGGACAAGGGGCTCACATGTCGTTGTGGTGCAAAGATCACCTTGAACAATTACGCAACAAAGCGTATTTTAGATGCGTGTATGATTAGGGCCTCACACGCTGTTGTAGTACAAAGATCACCTTGAACAATTGCAATTACAGTTGCGGTACAAAGATCATCTGAACAATTACACAACAAAGCGTATTTTAGATGAGTTTAGGACAAGGGCCTCACAAGTCGTTGTAGTACAAAGATCACGTTGAACAATTATACAACAAAGCGTATTTTAGATGAGTTTAGGACAAGGGCCTCACATGTTGTTGTGGTACAAAGATCACCTTGAAGAATTGCAATTACTGTTGTAGTACAAAGATCATCTGAACAATTACACAACAATGCGTATTTTAGATGAGTTTAGGACAAGGGCCTCACAATTCGTTTGGTACAAAGATCACCTTGAACAATTGCAATTACTGTTGTGGTACAAAGATCATCTTGAACAATTACACAACAATGCGTATTTTAGATTAGTTTAGGACAAAGGGCCCACATGTCGTTGTGGTACAAAGATCACCTTGAACAATTACACAACAAAGCGTATTCAATATGAGTCTAGGACAAAGGGCCCACATGTCGTTGTGGTACAAAGATCACCTTGAACAATTACACAGCAAAGCATATTTTAGATGAGTTTGGAACAAAGGCCTCACGTATCGTTGTAGTACAAAGATCACCTTGAACAATTACACAACAAAACGTATTTTAAATGAGTTTAGGACTAGGGCCTCACACGTCATTGTAGTACAAAGATCACCTTGAACAATTTCACAACAAAGCGTATTTTAAATGAGTTTGGGACTTAGGCCTCACACGTCGTTGTAGTACAAAGATCACTTTGAACAATTACACAACAAAGCTTATTTAAGATGAGTTAAGGTCAAGGGCCTCACATGTCGTTGTGGTACAAAGATCACATTGAACAATTACGCAACAAAGCGTATTTTAGATGAGTTTAGGACTAGGGCCTCACACGGCGTTGTGGTACAAAGATCACATAGAACAATTACACAACAAAGCGTATTTTAAATGAGTTTAGGACTAGGGCCTCACATGTCGGTGTGGTACAAAGATCACCTTGAACAATTGCACAACACAGCGTATTTGAGATGAGTTAAGGACTAGGGCCTCACACGTCGTTGCAGTACAAAGATCACCTTGAACAATTACACAACAAAGCGTATTTTAGCTGATTTTAGGACAAGGGCTCAAATGTCGTTGTGGTTCAAAGATCACCTTGAACAATTACACAACAAAGCGTATTTTAGATGAGTTTAGGACAAGGGCTACACATGTCGTTGTGGTACAAAGATCACCTTGAACAATTACACAACAAAGCGTATTTTAAATGAGTTCAGGACAAGGGCCTCACATGTCGTTGTTGTACAAAGATCATCTTGAACAATTACACAACAAAGCGTATTTTAGATAAGTTTATGACTAGGGTCTCACACGCAGTTGTAGTACAAAGATCACCTTGAACATTTACACAACATAGCGTATTTTAGATGAGTTTATGACTAGGGCCTCACACGCTGTTGTAGTACAAAGATCACCTTGAACAATTACACAACAAAGCGTATTTTAGATGAGTCTAGGACAAGGGGCTCACATGTCGTTGTGGTACAAAGATCACCTTAAACAATTACACAAGAAAGCGTATTTTAGATGAGTTAAGACTAGGTCCTCGCACGTCGTTGTAGTAAAAAGATCACCTTGAACAATTACACAACAAAGCGTTTTTTAGATGAGTTTAGGACAAGGGCCTCAAATATCGTTGTAGTACAGAGATCACCTTGAACAAAGATCATCTTGAGCAATTACACAACAAAGCGTATTTAAGATGAGTTCAGGACAAGGGCCTCACGTGTCGTTGTGGTTCAAAGATCACATAGAACAATTACACAACAAAGCGTATTTTAGATGAGTTAAGGACTAGGACCTCACATTTCGTTGTTGTACAAAGATCACCTTGAATAATTACACAACAAAGCGTATTTTAGATGAGTTCAGGACAAGGGCCTCACATGTCGTTGTTGTACAATGATCACCTTGAACAATTACACAACATAGCGTTTTTTAGATGAGTTTATGACTAGGGCCTCACATATCGTTGTAGTACAAAGATCACCTTGAACAATTACACAACAAAGCGTCGTTGTTATTCTAAAACCTCGTAACTGCAGCTTGATCAAAGCTGTAGTTACGAGGTTTTCGGAATAACAAGGACGAAAGAGTATTTTAGATGAGTTAAGAGAAATGCCATTTTCACATTATCATTTTTCAACAATTGAAATGTCTACTTTCAAAATATCATTGATAAAAGAAACGTTGTTTGGCATTCAATTTCAATATCTGACTTCAATATATTCCAGCACGTACGAGGGTTGTTTTGAAAGTTTCGAGACAATATTATTTTACAATTTTACAGGGAATTTTTTCACGCAAGACATTTCGATACAAAGAGGTACAGTACAGTTAGTTTCATCGTGGAATTGACATTCATATCAATTAAAACCATTCTAAACCACTCACTCAGCTCTCTATGCATTCAATCCAAACACTTACTCAAACCATTCAAAAATGCTCGAGAAACACTAAACAGATAAGATCAACAACTTCATTCAAAATAAATATGGTTGGAATAAATCTACAATTTCACTTACAATTCAATTTTGTCAACGTTCGATTTGTTCTTGATGACAAAGAAAGCTATTTATTAAACGTGTATAAATATTTTATTAAAGGGAGGTTATAAATATTGCTGATTTTGTTCATCCAGAACTATATTTGATTACTTCCCTTTAATTTCACTCAAATTCACTCATCGCATGCGTTTAATTTTATTCCAAATTTAGCCCAAAATCATTCACCTTGTCAATTTCACGGTGTTGTTAGCTGTAGTTCTTTCATCTTTGTGAAGCAAACTTTCAAGTTATTTGCTACTCTAGATTTGTGTCAGAAACAGTACATACATTTACATAGAAGACAAAAGAATACCTTTTTGTAACCAGAAAATTTTGTGATCCAGTTGCACTGGGTACACCATGGTAGCGAGATCATCAAGTTCACACTGTTTGGCTAACGTCTGTCCAGTCTGAACCAGTTCACAAGAACTAACTGCTATACTTTGTGAAGGTTTAAATGAATCGTACATACAATAGTCTGAAGATTCAACATACACCAAAAGGCCTGTAAATAATAGATCGTGGAGTAAAAGTTTGTCTGATCCATTTAAGAGTTTATAATGTAGATTTGTAACAAAGAACAAAATGACTCTGTATGTTTGCGCGCGGGGCATAGTGTGATAAGGTTTAACACCCCCACCCCCACCCCCCACCCCCATCCCGCCTATTTAATCTATATTCCATGGCGGCCACATTTCAAGCCGCTATTGACGAACCCGGATGATAAGTCCTGCGTTCAGGATCGCATAACGGTGCAAACAGTTTTCAAATTATACCCCGCTATGCACGCAAGCGCACGTGCAAAGCGGGGTATAATTGAAAAACTGTTTGTACCATTTTGTTATCCTGAACGCAGGGCCTATCACAGCGTAGGGGAAGTGGATAGATAAACGTAACTATTTGTGGTTGTCGGGGCTGCCGGTGCCATAGTTTTAACTGTTAAAGCATTTGCCACGGCAACTACGGCGCAGATGACTATGGCGTGTAATCGGTTGCAAAATTATATGAAAAAAATAATTGTTCTATAATACGAATATTTATTCCAAAAATAAATAAATTATGGTAAAAAAATATATATATCCAATGAATCAAATTATTTGTTCTATAGTTGTTTATATTTATTCAATAATGATAAATATTTATTCTATAATTATGATTATTTTTTTAAAAAAATAAATAATTTATTCAATAATCAAAAATATTTTTTTCTATAACTGTGAATATTTGTTGTATAATGAAAAGATATTTATTGTATAATTTAAAATATTTATTGTATAGTCTAAAATATTTGTTCAAAGATTGAACATAAATAATTATTTCTATAACTTAAAATAATTTATTCAATACCTCTCTCAATAATTTATTCAATAATTAGCATTCTGGGAAGGAAGTGGCTAGCCATAGACTGGGAACATGATCGACTTACACGATAGACTGGCAAATCTCCCCAATCTACGTTACTTCCCGGAAGATTTTTTAAGAGGCCAAAAAACGTAGTTGACCGTGTTAATACTTTCAAATTGTGAAAAAACTGACGAAATTCATCTACCCTCCAATAAAATTTAACCGATTCATTGATTTTCGGCGGTAATCCGCTTTGGATGGCCAGCCGTTATGAAAAATCAGTTTGGCGAAATCGTATAACTTAAGACTGTTCCTAATTGAAAGTCCTTCCCGGAAAATTCATATGACAGTCATTCAGTCGCAAGAGGCAATGTGATAAATTGAGCACGAGTCCGATAGCGGACAAGTACCGTGAGGGAAAGTTGAAAAGAACTTTGAAGAGAGAGTTCAAGAGTACGTGATTTACTGTGTGGTGTCCGTGGTTTAGTGGTAGAGCGTCGGCCTCTTGACCCAAAGGTCCCGAGTTCGATTCCTGGGAGCGGCTATCGTTCTTGGTTCTTTCATTGGCCCACACATTCGGCGCGAGTACTGGTGAATTTTCCAGGAAGCAGAATCGAGAGGGATTAATCTAAGTTGTAAGAACTTGTTTCCCAATCGATGTAAAATAAATAGGTTTAAACCAAACCATAAATTGAATAAAAGGACCAAAATGGTCCTATATCGCTCACCTTCATCTCTTTGACTCCTCACTAAGCAAAATTAAATGCTTTAAAGATCCTTAAATGATCATTAAATTTTCCAAAGAAAGACATTATTCAGTTCCTATGATCCCTGCATAAGTTTCTAGCCTCTTCTAAACAAGTTTTATGGGAGATTCAACCTTTGACAAGACAAACATACTGAAACACTGATTACCCCTGGAGTTGGTGAAGAGGATAAAGGCCCCTTTTCTGTATTTTCTCATAGGACAATACATTTTTCTTAGGGATTATCATTTTGACTATGTGTACATTCTGACCAAATTCTATGAAAATTGGGCCATATGTGTGGCCTCTATAGTGTAGACAAGAAAATTATCATTAGGCTCCTTTTCACGTGATATTGCATGGATCGTTCCCATTTTCAAAAGGGTCCATTCTTGTGACCTGACCAATATTCTGATCAACGTTCATGAAGATTGTGCCATAATTATGGCTTCTAGAGTGTTAACAAGACAATTATCATGAAGGCCCCTTTTCCCGTGGTATGATACGGATCCTTCCCATTTTCAATATGGTCCATTCTTGACTGCCTCGATAGCTCAGTGGTTAGAGCGTCGGTCTTCTGATCCGAAGGTCAGGGGTTCGAGTCCTGGTGACAGCGAGGTGTTTCCTTGGGCAAGAAACTTAATAGTTACTGCCTCAGTCAACCCAGCTGTAAATGGGTAGCAGTCGATGAAAACGCTTCAAAAAAAAAAAAGGATTCCACTGCCTCTCGAATTTCTCATGCAAAAATTGATAACATCTAGAATGAGTCACCTGCCAGTAATACCCGAAAGGGGAGTTAGGCAGTATGTAATGATAGATAGATAGATCTTGTGACCTGACCAATATTTTGATTAACTTTCATTAAGATTTGGCAATAAACATGGCTTCTAGAGTGTAAACAAGAAAGTTGTCATTAAGGCCCATTTTCTTGTAGCATGGATCCCTCCCATTTTCAGAAGGGTTCATTCTTGTGACCTGGTCAACATTCTGACTAAGTTTCATGAAGATTTTGCCATATCTGTGGCCTCTAGAGTGTAAACACTTAAATTGTTGATGTCGGACACTGTACGACAGACGACAAACAGCGCACGACGGACATTCATTGGTCACAAAAGCTCTCGTTGAGTAAGATGTGCTCAGAAAAAAAATCTGCTAAATACAAGAGCATACAAATATTTGGCACAGTATGTGGACTCCAGGACTGCCATATGAATTAACGGGTCCGCACAGCTAGCCACTTCCTTCCAAAAATGCTAATTATTGGATAAATATTTTTGTGTGAGTGATTGAATAAATTATTCTAAATTATAGAAATAATTATTTATTTTCAATCTTTGAACAAATATTTTAAATTATAGAATAGATATTTTAAACTATAGAATAATTATTTTAAAATATACAATAAATAACTTTTCATTATACAACAAATATTTACAATTATAGAATAAATATTTTTGAATATTGAATAAATATTTTTGATTATTGAATAAATAAATATTTTTTTTAAAAAAATAATTATAATTATAGAATAGATATTTATCATTATTGAATAAATATAAATAATTATAGAACAAATAATTTAATTTATGTATATATATTCAATAAATTAAATTATTTGTTCTATAATTATTTATACTTATACAATAATGATATATATATATGTATATGGCGTATAATCGGTTGCAAAATTATATGAAAAAATAATTGTTCTATAATACGAATATCTATCCTACAAATGAATAAATTATGGCAATATATATATACATATATTGCCATAATTTATTCATTTGTAGGATAGATATTCGTATTATAGAACAATTATTTTTTCATATAAATCTATCCTACAAATGAATAAATTATGGCAATATATATATACATATATTGCCATAATTTATTCATTTGTAGGATAGATATTCGTATTATAGAACAATTATTTTTTCATATAATTTTGCAACCGATTACACGCCATAGATGACCTACTTTACCGTTATAAAGCGCAATGAAGCGTGACAGTTCATTGCATACCGTAACAAAATGCAGACGGTGTCCGTAACGGGAAGGGAAGCAAAAGTTTTAAGATCACTTATTATTCAAGGAAGCTGAATTACGGTCTGTCACACTTAGTTCCCATTTATGTACAGGTGCTTCGGATAAGCTGTACGTTTTATCCGGGTTTGTAATGATTTCTCTATGATCCTACGGCGAGCTAAGAACTATGTTAGCCGTTTCGTCACTTTCAATCACGTACGTCACAGCGTGTTACGGTTTATTTCATGGTCTTATTCGATCTGGAACGGTACGCGCGATCATTCAAATATCAGAAAAGGATAAAAACGACAGAAAAGCTTCATTTGAGTTGAAACATTGAGAACTGCAGATATGCCGGTTTAATAGTTGTGATTGAAGGTTATGCCATCAAAGAAAGCAAGGCGTACATGTAGGGGTGTACTCTCTGGAGTGACCTCACTAGACTTTACTCCAGTAGGGTGTTGTATGTTAAAAGTAGATCTTTAAAAAAAATCGTGCTGCTTGAAAATGGCATTTTAAAGTGGAGAGCAGTGATCCACATGCATATTTATTTGATTTTTTGCTTGTTTTGAATCTCTTCTTTAACATAATGCTCTATTCGTTCTTTTTTGTGCACGATTTCACGAGCCCGAGCTAACTGTCCCCTTCATAGGTGGGAAAAAGACGGTGTCTTTACTCTGGCTTGAATTGCCCAAAACTTGTACCTGATAGACCCAGTTTTTTTAGTCTCAAACGATAGAACAATGAATGTAGGTGTTGTGGAATGCGCTGCAGCACTTGAAAGTTGAGCAATATTATATAGAACAAAGAAAGCAAAAAATCGGGTGGGGTCTGACCCTCTGAATGTCGAGTCGATTTTATCACCTATAGGGGTTTTAGAGGGGTCCAATGGGGAATATAAGTATGCATATGGTTATAAGAATCAATTATCATTTACCTTAAAATTAGAAAGGGTAAAATATTTTATCTAGTTATCGGAAAGTTTAATTTATCGCTCTAAATGTTAGTAATAGCGAAAGGATACTGAGAGGAAACAAAAAGAACAAAATGTTGTTATGGTAAAATGTTTGTATGAAAAAGTAAAAAGAGAAATTCAGTTTAACGATTAACCCTTTGCTGTGTAATCGCTGTTTTTTACGTGCCTATGATTTTATGATTGAGAAAAATTTGTGAAAAAAGAAGAAATTGCTTCTGATTAGCAATTTCTTCTTTTTCCACACTATTTTTTACCCTTTCTAGTGGTTATTTTTCAAATTAAATCCATTTTAAATTTTCGTCTGCAAAACCTTTGAATTTGGAGAGGTCCAAAATTTTGTACAACAGGAAAGTGTTAACGATGATGAATATATTAGATATTAATTTCAAATTATTTGGATCCCTGTGTTACAGATAAAAGATAAAACACAAAATTATTAAATGTTAACGAACGTGTTTTACGAGGGGTGTTTCAAAAGTCCGTGGACTTTCTTTATATCTCGAAGATTGCATTGAAATCAGCATATGATGAATATCAAACATTTAGGAGTTAATCTATAACATTTTTATCCCATTAATCCATATAACGCGTTCAACAGGCGTTGCCATGGAGACACAAACAACGTCAAGTGGCGCAAAGAATAATTTTCATGTTTAACGCTTACCCATTCTGTATAAAATGCCATATAAGTCACATATATGTGGTTTATATGCCACTTATATGGATGAGGAAAAATAACTTATATGGGCAATATATGTCACTTATATGTCCCATATATGCCACTTATATAGGACTTACATGCCATTTATATGGGGCATATAAGTCCCATATATGTCAAAAGTAGAGAAATGAGAGAAGATTAATAGAACAGTTTGTTCTTTCAACTTCTAAACTAACTTTTGAATAATAATTGCTGTGCAAATGAAAGGAGGGGTTATGTAAAAGTATTATTATATAACTTGGCAATGAAAAGAACTAGCTTGTAAGCCTAGCATTTTTCTACTTTGGGCAACTTATGAATTTGAAGCAAAAATAGGACTTTCATTTCACTACGTTCAAAGAAACAATTATTATTTCATAAATATGCATTCATTGAAAAGTATACTGCAATTTGCTTCTTTGAATAATCCTGAGCATGTGTTACAGTATCACTATTAAAACAAGTTTTCTTAACATCCCAAAATTTCTTGTCCATTACCTCTATATTTCTGAAATATTGATTTAAGTGTTATTTGTACACCTAATATTTCATGTGAAAATATCAATTATATATGAAACTATTAGAAAAGAGAAATACTAATTAGTTTTTACCTTAATTTCATTGTTTAGACACCAATATAATCCAAACACAGTAAACACATTAGATTTTTTTCAAAACTACCACTCAACTGAAGAAATAAATAACACTTTGTTTCATTGGCTTAAACTGAGATTACAAGAAGAGGTTTCATTGGTCTGATGTGTCAAGTGACTACGTGACTTAGCAGCTATCCATATAAATGACATAGATGTTCTCCATTCATTTGATTCCACGAGAAGGCTTATATGTCAGTATAAAGAGATTGCTACCTTTTCTAATTCCAGACATATAACTGGCATATACATAGATCTCACGTAGTTGCCTTTCAGCTCAACATATAAGTGGCTTATATTCCAGTTATATGCCCCATATAACTGACATATAACTGCCATATAAGTGGCATTTAAGTCTGTCTAAGTCAGTTTGGTAACGGAAAACATTGAAAGTAAGCAACTGTAAAAAATAAAATGCAAGGGAATATTATTTTGGCATCAAATGAATGCCAAGTATCAACTGTTTGTAAACAAATGTTACTGAGTTACAAGACATAATGTCAGGTCACTTAGATACTTAACTTAAGCTAATTTTAATGCACTGTAACCCGAAAATTGATGATATAATGCTGCATTTGGAAATCATTTGTAGTAAATCGAAATTTGGGATGATATAATTAAATAAATCCTAAATACAGTGTGTGTTCTAAATATCTCGAAGTCAACGACGTACGTCAGGAACTCGCGGTATGCGCCGCTTGGTGCAGAGTGCATGCATTTGGACGAAGATATCACAACATCTGATTGGCGTACTTCTTTTAAATTTGGCGATTGAGCAGAGGAAAGGAACCTCAATTAAATTATATGATCTTTATTTTCATACGATCAGCCGCTTTTGAGATATGGCGTAAGTCCACGAACTTCTGGAACACCCCTCGTACAAGTAAACACATTATTTTATAATAATTTAAATCTAGTTGACTCCTTTAATTTTCGTAAATTCTGATTGGCTGATAAATTGGTTTAATTTCTCCATGCAAAAACAATTTTGAAGACGCAGCTTCCGCAAAAAGGAGCCCCTTAGGAAAGCTGACCAATTATTGATAAAAATCTTTACGTCGTTTGCTTCGTGATATTTTATTATAAGCATTGAAGATATTATTTGTTAGTGACATGAAGGTATGAAAGTACAGACCTTTACATAATCGTGGGTGAATTCGCTTCGCAGATTCATAAAGCGTGATTTTGTTTTTGGGTTTATACCTCCGTGGAATCAACAAATAATATCTTCATCTCCCATAATAAATTGATCTTTTTTAATATGATAAGCTTTACATCGATTGAAATAAACCTTTGTTTTCAAATTGCAATTTCTCATTGTGCACCAGATATAATTCAGGAAAGAAACTTCTTTGTCAGATAATGACAATCACACTAGTTTAACCCTGTCCTGTTTTACAAAATTTTGGACCTGTCCAAATTCAAATACTTTGCAGACGAAAATTTAAAGTGGATTTAATTTGAAAAATAACCATTCAGTAGGGTAGAAAATAGTGTAGAAAAAAAATTGCTTGTCAGAAGCAATTTCTTCTTTTTTCACAATGTTTTCTCAATCATAAAATCTCAGGCACGTTAAAAGCAGGGATTAAACAGCAAATGGTTAAGTAGAATTCATAACGAACAGAAACGGGAAACATAATATATCGCTTCATGGATACATTTATGGTGTAAACAGGTGGGGTCATTAAAATGTCTTCTGGAAGTGTACAGTTTCTGGCTTCATTTCAACAGAAAACAACATCCGAAAATACAAAAGTTGTATTAAATTATGACTATTTTTCTTTCAGAATATTTTGGCATATAACCGAAAAATGGTCAAGCGAGTTAAATTAATGAAAAGACGAGCTAACATATGTGATTAATTGAAATTAGTTAAGAAAAAAACTTTTTTGCGGAATCAATATGAGAAAAGTAAAATAACGTATATCAGAATGCAGCCATCTTGGAAGGCAAAACTTAAATCAATGATAATGAATTATTTCATTGTTTTATTGGTTTTGCTTTTAATTTGACCTAATTTTATGAAAGTAAACGTACAGCAGGTCGACATTATTAATAGCTGCGCACTAAAAAGAAAAGATAAAAAAGGGGGGGAGAAGCTACACAAGTACAAACATGGAAAAGATAGCATTTTTACTCATTTTGAAAGCAAGCATTTCGATAGATCGATTGCGATTTAAAAGTAAAATATACATTGATAAAGAATTACTTACATAGACAAACGATAAGATTCTTCCAGTCCATATTTCTTTCACATATACCTAATTGACCTGTTGTCTGTGGGGCATGTATTAATACTTTTCATAATTGTTAGCATCCATGTCAAAGACCACCGTTATTCTGCGTAATTAATGAACTGGCAGGGCGGGGCTTAACTGTGACGAAATTTGACGAGTTCACTTTTCAATAGTTTGGGTTCTTTCAAATTTTAGTCGGTAATCATCGTTAACGCGTGCAAATAACTGTATCCTAAAACCTTAAGGATACACATGCTTTGAGAGAGGTAACACATTTCATCGCTTGATTACCAATGCCTCGTAACTTCAGCTTGATTAAGCTGAAGTTACGAGGATTTGGTTACCAATCCATGATTTAAGATCTAGAGTTATTTATGTCGATTCTCTTTGGAAGTAGGTTATTTTAGATAAAAGCTGATTTCCCTTAACCTTAAGTGCAACGACACGTTACTTAGGCCCGCCCTGCCAGGGCATTAATCGTGGATAATACAATAAAAGATATGCTAATTTTAAGATCGAATTATGGCCAATGAGAGCCTATCCGACCTCCTATACTTAGGGTAAATAGGGCGGTTTTAATTGGTCTTACATTGACCTCCTTCCTTTCGGTATAAAAATTGGAATAATCGCTCGAAACAACATGTGTTATCATGAAGTTAGCATGCTAACGGTAATGAATGTATTTGATCTTTTTTGAATATGAAAAAGTGTACTTTATTGATATTTAAATAGTTCTTCTGAAGGTGTCAATCTTAGGTAAAAATAAATGAATTACTACTAGTATAAGCAAAACAGAACCCAAGACAGTATTCTTTTCGAATATTGAACATTCAAATATCTCACTTATTCTGCGACAGAACTTATGTTGTAAATATGCTTTAAATCGTCAAATCACACATGTACCCACAACATAGGGTTTAGTAGAGTAATAAATCTTTTAGACTGAAGGTACCCTACCCCTTTTTGTACACCCGCAAAAGGTTGAAATAATTATTCAGTTTAGTTCATTTTCAAGTGGTCAAACAAATCCTTTCATCCAATAATCGCGATAACATCATAATTCTGTTTATTTGTCACTTGATAAAGTAATAATACTATAAAACTAACTGAAGCTGATTTAATTATCCGAATTATTATTTGAAGTTCGATTACCTCATGTATGCTTTATTTTCTAGCACAAACAAGAAAAGATTAATTAACCTAAATAATTCAAACCTGCGTTCATAATGACAAAACGGTGCCAATTATTTGCAAGATATACCCCGCTTTGCAGCGTGCGTGCAAAGCTAGGTATAAATTGCAAACAGTATGCTCAATTTTGTCATCCTGAACGCATGGAAGTTCTTCACTTCACGACCGAAGCTAAACGATTGATCAAATACAGACCAAACAAGAACAACAGATTCTCGTGCAAAGTTGCGGAAACTTTTGTCTTACATTTCTCAAGTCAAAGAGCTTTTAGACAAAAGGAAAGTATCATTTTACCAAACCTTCTTTCAGCTGTGATATTTCTGGATAAACTCTTTATAACATGACCGACGTCGCGGGAGTGAAGTTACTTCGTTGAATATTTTTTATATTACACGAGGGTTATTACATTAGTAGAATAACTATGCAAATGAGCTCAGAGCAAATAGCAATGCTATTATATAACCGCGTTATAAATGACGTCATAATATATATATATATTTATATATATATCTATTGTGACGTCAGTTTTAATTTTAGCAGAAAATTGATATGTTGAATTTCAAGAATTTCGCCATTTTTTTCGCAAAAATTCAAGTCATATTATAAAAAGAATATAAGATTTGTGCTCATAAAATAAAGATTTTATTTTACTCGTCATCTAAAACAGATGAAAACTCGGCGCAGCCTCGTTTTTATCTGTTAATAGATTTAATGAATTTGGTATTCGATGACCCCTCATTCAATATCCTCTATATATTACTCGGAAAATATGTTTCTATAGATTGTTTATTTATAAGGGTATTACCGGCGATCTCGACAGAATTGCAGTTGTATCGAGGTGGCTGGTGTACCTATCTGTGGTTTTCTTTGTCGAATCTCACGCCAGTAAAAACAGATCATTTCGTCCGAGCCTCCAGCTGCCCTCTAAACTTAGGCGAATCATTTGCCAATTGGTGGGAGACAAATGACGTCTACAGACACATGAAGCCTATCGCACATGGTCGAGTGAATATTTCCATAAATTCAATGTTAACCGTAGCTTATGCCATTATGAGCAACGCCTACACCGCAAACAGTAAGTCGCTGCGGGGGGAAGGGGGGGGGGGGTACTGCAAGATTGCAAGAAGAAACTACTGCTGAGAATCGTCATTGTTCTTGAACATGCTTTACGTAAAACACCGACACACGAGGCCTAGTTTTTGTGTCTCACTGAAAGACATTAAGTTTGTATGCCAGCCCGGAAAGTGAACTAATACGAGGGATGTCCCAGAAATTCGTTAATTTTTGTGATGACCTTTATATCCAACGTTCCATGAAACTGGAAATTAAAAGTTATGTTGATTAATCGATTTCTTTATTCTGGTGAAGTTTATAGTGAGAAGAGTAAACTGAAGTTTGGAGTTGAAAGTCTGAAGTCGGAAGTTTGAGCTGTGAGGTCGGAAGTGTGAAAGGGTGAACTATGAAGTGTGAAGTTAGAAGTGTGAAGTTAGAAGTTGGAAGTCTAAAGTATCAACTAAGAAGTGTGAATTCGGAAGTTTGAAGTAAGAAGTGTTAAGTGTGAAGTGTGTGGTGTGAAGTAAGAAGTGTGAAGCTGGAAGTCTGAATGGTGAAGTTAGTAGGAGTGAAGTGTGAAATACGAAGTATGTGAAGTTTGAATTTCAGTTCCAAAATGAAATTACTTATATTTCACTATTCACACTTTACACTTGCGAATTCATACTTCAAACTCCACACTTCATAGTTCACACTTCATAGTTCTCACTTCACACTTCAAACTTCCAACTTAACATCACTTCTTCTCAAAGTAGCGTCCTTACCGGACCTATGGACTCGTTACGAAGAAAGAATGTTTTTACAAAACATATTTCAAAGCATTGTTGATGCCTTTTGTTTTGCATATAATAGAGTAATTTATTTGACTAACTTTTTCAATCTTTTTCGTACATACGCATTATCGTTACCCACCCCGAGAGTTGGTGGGTAAAGTAAATGTTTGTTTAATTTTTTCATAACCTATCGTATCGATTTTAGACATTTCGTAAGAGGAATTTTTACATTTTTTTCCTACTAGAAAATAATTATTTTGTGTTTGTTTTGAATACCGTAGTATAATCTACCACTACCTGAAATCGTCGAGATAGTCCCGCAAAAGAAATCTGAGATTTCGTTGGTACCGCTTCAAAACTGTCTTGGTTCCGAAAATGCATGCATATTTTTTGAAACCTCGATACCTATCGTTTAATGACGTGTTTATTTGCGCGGCTCATGAGCAATTTATATCAACCTATACATCGTTGATTTATTAATTCTTAGTTTCTGTTTATCCCATCAGGCCTTCTGATTGACGTCCTTCGAAAACTTCCTCTTTTCCTTTTTCAACGCTGCTCTCATTGGTTCTTCCTTACTCGGCCTTTTTTCTGCTGTCCTTAAGTCAGTTTCAATTTTAAACCTCTTTTATTCGTAAGGAGTGAGTGTGCGCCACACACCGTTATGGTCATTCCTAATAATAAAAACTTTTACGATTTGCATAGGTCATATTTTGCGATCCAGACCTGATTATGAACGAGTTTTTTGGCCGTGCTTCTCGTGGATATCATAAAACTTCATAAATGCGCACTACGTGATGTCATTTGCATTTACATACACTTGCATAAACTCAAAAGTCGACTGCTTCCAACAATATTTAGTTTTATATCAAACTCTTTGTGAATATTGAAATAAGTGAGCGTGTCTTTTATAACCATATTTCTGAACACTGAACATATTAAAGCCGTCAAACCTTTATCTATATGTTTCATATGAACGTGTGTTAACAATTCATGAGTTCTTCTTTAATCGGAATTTGGACTTTTGAATAATCGAGAAAGTTCACGATTTTCTTGGACAACCCTCGTACATTCCTAATTGGTAATTTGAAGTCAGGTGCCCTGCATACCAAAAATTCGAATGCCTTGGAAAGAATTACAATCTATTTTTGTATTAGAAGACATCCAAATCTTAAATGCTTTTCAGTGGTTTATTGAGAAATAATGGTAGATATTCACTTGACAATCTCAACTCCAAACCAGTGAAATGACAAAAATACCCTGCTTTCGTTTCTTTTACCGTATTTGACGTCAACTTACATGTAACTTGCGCTCAGAGAACAAATGACGCCATGACGTTGCCAAGCCTAGCATGCGTTTCCTTTTTTTTCTTATTTCGTCTTACTTTTGCATTAAGAAGTAGAATAACTCCTTTTTTAAACTTAAGATCGATAAATCTTTGATTTCGTGAACAACCAAAACTATATTACATTGGTAGCTTTGTGACTCGTGAAAATATATATTTAAACGAAAAGAAAGTAGAGATTTTGGTTTGGGACTTCTTTATGACCTAAACCTAAACAAATTTGATACGTTTGATAAGTGCAGATAATTCAATTATCCACAAAATGTGTATCGTTCGTTTGGAATTGATTGATTGATTGAATGGAGTTTAACGCCGCTTTCAACATTATTTTAGTCATATCACGGCGGCTGGAGCACCTAACAATGGATCCCTGGTATTTCTCTCACCAGTACAACCATCACATTCTTTCCTAGCCTCCAGCTGCTATCTCACATAGGTCTACGATTCGTTCGTTTGGAAACCAAAGATTGAATGGGCATGTGGTATTAATTAAACTGCGCAAGGGGTCGGAATAAAAAGTTCACAGAGTTTGTAATGTCGGTAAATCTGGTTTCGAACGAGCCGAGGTTTAAGACCATCAAAGGAAAGATATGAAATAATTTCATTAATATCGGGTATGACTAGCGGAGGAATGCGGTTCCATTCGACCCGCAAAGCCTGACTCAGATCCTACAAATTGTTAACATTATGCCTTGCCCTTACTTTTCGACGAAGCAAATCCCAAATATGCTCGATATGGTTAAGGTCAGGGGAAACGGCTGGTCACCTCAAGATTTCAACGCCATTTGTATTCAAATATCGCCACGTGATTCGAGCCGTATACGGGCGAGCATTGTCGCGCTTAAATGTGACAGGAACGTGCTGGCGGATGAATGGAACTACCACACATCTCAACACCTGATTAGTGTACTCAGCAGCATTTAAATTTTCGTGTACCAGGCCGGTTTTCAAATTTCCCATTATCCTACACAACACCATGACTCTGCTTCTGCCGAACCTGTGTCTTTCAAAAATGCAGGCGTCAGCGAATCACTCACCTCTTCTCCTATACACCCGCACTCTGCCATCATGGCAACTGAGGTTGAACCTAGTCCCGTCGGAAAAGAAGGTTTGATTCCATTGACCCCATCGCCAACATGGGTGCTGCTTTGCCCAGTGCAGACGAGCAGCGCGATGATGTTGCGTCAGTATGCTTCCAACGTAAGGTCGTCTTGCTCGTTTCGGCCTACGGAGCTGACGAAGTCGTCTGAGAACGGTGTCCCTACTTACAACGTACTGCCTAGCTGTAGCAGAAGCCGTCTTGGACCGGTGTCTAGCGTGCGTCGATTCAAAATGACGGTCTAATCTGGCGTCTTTAACCCGAGACTTGCCACTTCGAGACCGATCTGTAACTGTGCCTGTTTGCGGGAACCTTGCATGCAGATTATTGAAAGTGTTTCTGTTGCAATTAAAGGCACGGGCAATATCGGCAATAGCGGTACCTCCACTGAGCATCAGCAACGTCTCAATTCGCTGACGTCCAGATAGCCTTGACATAGCAAGTTTTGATTTTTCTGAATTGGTTTGATGATGTTTTACTACTCCCGAGAGTTGCATGAATGGAATGAGAGTTCATTTAATTGATATAACATTCGATAAGAATCTTCGACAAGAACGGAAAAATCCTACATTTTGCATATTTCGGGCGTTACGTTACAATTGTACCCGATACTGACCGGTTGTGTCAATCGTTAGAAAAAGTGACACGCGTGCTTCTCGTGGTACAAAAATGAAATGTCTTTGATCGATAAATTTGTTTATTTGAATGGGTTTTACGCCGCTTTCAATAATTTCTAAGTTATATCGCGGCGGCCGGAGTACCTAACAATGGATTCCTGGTATTTCTTTCACCTGTACTACCATTAAACCCTTTCCTAGCCTCCGACTGCTATCTCACATAGGTTTACGATTATGTACGCATTGGTGAGAGACAAACGTCGGAAAGGATATTTGCCGCCACCGGGGATCGAACTAACGATCTTTGATCTATAAAACTATTTATCTTAACTTGAAATATGTCTAGTTTCTTTTGCGTTTGAGTATAGTTCCCTCAATGGAAGATATATCGATTTTATAATGAAACAATATATACTCGATATATTTAACAGACAAATATCGGTTTAATATGAATCTTCATTGTTAATTGTCTAAGGCTGTACTTTGTATTTTCAACCAATGACGTAGGTAAAATCGTTAAATTAACATTCAACTCAATCAAAATCTTTCTAAATCGCTCACCTAGCGCTCCATCAATTCTTTCCAAACACTCCCTTCAGTCAATAAAAACGCTCCGAAAGCGTTAAAAACAAATCGAAATCGTTTAAATCGATCAACATCATTGAATTTATCGTATTATCCATGGTTTTGTTGGCGTGTATTTTAAAGTCAAATATGGTAGAAGAAACGAAAGCAGGGTATAACTTTTGTGTGATTGGTCCGCGAAGACACGTTAATTGGAAAGTATGTAGGTTTTTTAAAGGAAGGTAATAAGATATTGCTAACTTCGTCCAACTTGGACGAAATTAGCGTTATTGTATTATCTCTCTTAAGTTTCTTTTAAAAAAACGTTCCACACATTCGAGCAATTTCGTTCCGAAATAATTCCAAAATAATTGAAATTGTAAATTTCATGGTGGTGTTAACTTTAGGAATATATATGTGATCCGTCACGCGAAAAGGGACCATCTGGGTAAATGGTCGGTCCTAGTCAGATCGCCCGGAATGCGCAGACTAGCTAGGAACAAAACTTTACGTAATTTTCTTATTTTCTGAATCTAGAATGATCAATCTACCTTCCTATATTTTCTTTTTGAAATGTGACCTCTGGTTGATCTATGATGAGCCCTATCTATTTGTAGCTCGGCTTTTTGAAGAAAACCCGAGGTACTATGATCATCTTATCGTCGTTCGCGTTGTTGTTGGCGTAGGCGTTGGCGTTGGCGTTGGCGTGACCAACTTTAACCATTTGATCATAACTTTTGAATGGTATGTCACAGAGCCTTCATATTTCACATGATGGTTGCTTGGGACAAGACCTTTTTGTAGGTACCAAGTTCAAGGTCATCACTCAAGGTCATGGTCATTTTTGAAGGTCAAATTTCTTTGAAATATTTAACCTTGGTCATAACTTTTGAATGGTAAGTCATAGAGCCTTCATATTTCACATGATCATTGCTTTGGACAAGACCTTTCTGTAGGTACCACGTTCAAGGTCATCACTCAAGGTCATGGTCATTTTTCAAGGTCTAATTTCTTTGAAAAATTTAACCTTAGTCATAACTTTTGAATGGTAAGTCATAGAGCCTTCATATTTCACATGATCATTGCTTGGGACAAGACCTTTCTGTAGGTACTAAGTTGAAGGTCATCACTTAAGGTCAAGGTCCTTTTTCAAGGTCAAATTTCTTTGAAAAATTTAACCTTGGTCATAACTTTTAAATGGTAAGTCATAGAGCCTTCATATTTCACATGATCATTGCTTGAGACAAGAACTTTCTGTAGGTACCAAGTTCAAGGTCATCACTCAAGGTCAAGGTCATTTTTCAATGTCAAATTTCTTTAATAAATTTAACCTTGGTCATACTTTCTGAATGGTTAGTCATAGAGCCTTCATATTTCGCATGATCATTGTTTGGGACAAGACCTTTCTGTAGGTACTAAGTTAATATATTTGCATTTGCCTAAAAAATAATAAACAGCCGAGCGTTGGCACCCGCTTGCGGTGCTCTTGTTTCAATTATATATTGTAAAGAATTCCCAGATGGTCCCTCTCTGCATATATAAAAGTCTATTGTTTCTGAAAATATTTTGCATTCGGGACATCGTCAAAATCTTCCTCTGGTCTAATGTCGGCATCTAAAAGTTGACATGATGACGTATTTTTGTCGAAAAAGTAGGCCTTACAAGCGGACGTGCGGTCACACTTCATTGCACATTCCGATGACATTCGTGCACTTATTTCTGTCGCGTCTCCTCGTCTTTTCATCAATTTATTGTATTTCTGGATATTCTTGTATCTTCCTGTGAACATCTCTGAAGAAAATATTCAGAAAATTAACATTTAACAATATCGCGAAATTGATAAGGTGAATGATTTTGGAATTATTTACGAGTGAAACGGAAAGAGTGGAAGAAACGGGTTTTGAATGAAAAAAGGGGAGGTAATACTATATCGATTATCTCGTTCAATTGGACGAAATAAGAACAATCATCAAGACTCGGCCACAAAGAATTCGGCAACACTTGTTTAAACTTACTGAATTTCAAAAATAAAAAGATAACGCCATGTACCGATGTAAAATTTACTAAGATCGTTATATAGAGAATAACATGTTAGAGTCTTAAAATAACAATATTATCTGGTCAGGTTTGGAGAATTTATCATGACGAGAAAATGCCGAGTTTTGATAATTTCTAAAAGCCGAGATAGATAACATTGATATTCTAAGACACTAACATGTTCTTGTATTTATCATGCAATAAATTTTAGCGCTTGATTATAATAAACCCTTCAAATCAAAGAAATTCAGGTGAAAGGGTATGCAAGTTGTTTCTAAAAAAGGAATATCTGATATCATGTTATGTTTTCAGACAGGTGATCTCAGATCAATACCGACTTCATTGCATGACACTGCACACCATGAAAAACGGTAATACAAAATCGCTAGTTTCGTTCAAATGAACGAAATAAGCGATTTTTATGACACACCTTTGAAATATATATACCAACCAGACGCATAAAAATTCAAGCAAGTCAGTGAAATCACGTATTTTTTTAGGTATTTGTATGTTTTTGTTTGGTCTTTTTTTATTTGATTTTGGGCATGTTTTGAATTAATGAATGGCGTGCTGCTTAAGAATTGGTTTGATCACATTCAAAAACTAACATATTCAAATTCCATCATATGACAGCCAAATAAGTGGGCAATTTATATATATATATATATTTTTGCCATACAAGTAGCAAGATTGTGCCAATCATACATCCCTTTACCAATGGGTAGTAATCATAAACCTTTGGGAACAGTAGCTGCATGCTAGTGGTAGTATTGGCGTGAGAAATACCAGAATCCCACTGTTAGGTGCTCCAGCCTTCGCGTTTAGATTCATGGATTGTTAAAAGCGACGTAAAAAAATGTATCCCTATATGTTAATTTTGATGACTATTCCGACAATATCCAAAGATAGTAGGCGGGTTACGTTGTGGCATATATGGCTGGCGAAGCATGGAATAGAAATCAGGGCTGTGTTCAGGATGAAAACGTTAGCGAAGCGTTTTCGAAATGATACCTCGCTTTGCGCGCATATGCGCGTACAAAGCGCTCACGAAACGTTTTTACATCCTGGACACAGGCCTGACTTAAACGACATTTGGACTTCCGTCCCTGTGCTTTCCATTGATATTAATTGCAAATAACTCAAAAACCTCCAGGTTGAGTGTGAATCGGTGGCGGTGTAAAAACATTCTTTGTACTCGTGGTGGTAGTCGATTTAGTAGTGGACGATGTTGACGTCATAGATTGTTTGACCTTGACCTTTCTGATGCATAAACAGCCGTACGAATGGTGAAACTCGCTCAGCGGTACGATTGCTGTGTTGAACTTTGGAGTAAGACTGGTTCCCCTCTGCTTCGTTGTCAGGACTGCTCCAATGTTACCTTTGTTGTAATCCTTTATTGACACTGAAAATGAGAATTCTCATCATGCTGTCTTGTTATTTTTGTTGTTGTTGTTTTGTTGTTGATGTTGTTGATGATGATGTTGTTGTTTTAATGAGATTGAATTCAATTTTGCTTATGTCCATCAAGATTCGTACAGTTAGAACTAGGTTAGGTTAAGGGATAAAGAGAATATTTGTCGATTTCAACGAGGTAAGAAACTAAAAACTTCGGCTTCGCGTATTCGTACATGAGCGTGATAAGGTTTATAGTTTCAATACTTCGCGGAATCAACAAATGCTCTCTTTATATCTTATAATTTAGTTTCTTTGAAGCAAATAATCTAAAGAATTTCCATAATACAACATATTTCTAAATGGACTCCTTTGTGTGGAAGCTTACAAAGAAGATGCATGCCCAAAATTGTTTTTTTTTAGAAAATATAGCCATTTATTTCAGCCGATAAGAATCCATGAATCTTAATGGGCATATCTTAAATTGAATTATTCAGGATTGGAAATGAAAATATTTTTGTGAAAAAATTATATTGATTGATCAATTTTGCCAATAATCTGGATCTTGTATTTGCAATATTGACGATTAATCAATTTATGGATTTACTTGAAAATTGCCAGTTATATTTATTGTGTGCGCTGCATAACTGTTTTCCATAAAAGGAAACTTCCCATCTTGACGCACCAAGGATTTCGAACTTTCTACATATCTAGAAGAAGCTATAGATTCTCTACGCCTTGACTCGCGAAGATGGGGACTTACAGTTGGTAACATCTTGAAATTGTGAACTTTTATCAAAAGTATTCTAAATCGATCACTCAGACCTCCATTCATACATTCCAAACACTCACTCAAATCATTCAAAAACGATCCAAAATCTTTCCATAAACGCTTCGAGATCGCTCATCACGATCGAGTTGAGTTCATTTAGATCGATCAAATCAGTGCACAAATTTTATCATCGAATGTGGATTTCAAAGCGTCTGATAAGCCCCAAAAGATGATCATAGATGAAGATACGTTGACTTTTAAAATGGGGGTAAAAATGATTGGTAATTTCCCCATTAATTTCATTCAAAAACTCGCTCCTCCACTCGTTCCATTTTATTCCGATATCATACCAAAATCAGTACCTTGTAAATTTTACCATGTTGTTAGCTTTACCTGCTATCCAATATGTTTTGAATACTGGGTTAGGTAGTACCATAGATTGTAGACCTTTAAGTTCGTGAAGTCGTTCTATCGCTGTTCCATTGTTTAGCCGACACCATTCCTCAGAATCTTGCATGGTCCTTCGTACAGTGCTGATGAAAAACTCTTTGTCGCCAATAGATATCCACGTGTTAGAGCATGCTATTAAAGAAAATGGTCCAGTCTTAAATAAACGTATCGCTGCCGTCAATGAACAAATCGATTTAACCAATCAAACGCTTCTGTATGGTGAAATGTCACTGTTTACCTTCGCTCTTTTCTACCAGTTTTTTAAAACATTGTGGTAAATGAACGACTTTGAATATCGTAGCGAAAGCTTGAATCAAAGCACTTTTCCATCCCTTCCTCTAGGATGAAAAGACTGTGCAAACTACTTGCAAATTATACCCCGATTTGCACATGCACACGCGTGCAAAGAGGGGAATAATTTGCACACAGTTTGCATAGTTTTGGCTTCCTGAACGCAGGACATTATTATTTAAAGTCCGATTATCCCAACCTTACAATGCCCATATTGTTCAGTGAATAAGTAATTCTAGAACAAGTTTTAAAAAAGTGTCACTCAAAAACCACACCAGCCAATTTTGATTAAAATAGACATATTAGATGAATAATTCAATATTTCTCTAAACCTGATACCTTGCATAAGGCACGCAACTTTTTTGTTTTAAAAATCTATTACGACGCCTTTTAATGTTAGCAATGAATGGATAAACCGCGTTTTAATCGATTACAGGCTTGCCTATGATGGTAAAATACCGACTCTCAAATCGTGGAAATAAACTTTCGCGATCGTCCTTAAAAGCCCCACTTGGACACGTTGTGCTCAAGTGAGGTAAAAAGTTTTTATGACTTTCTAAAATTGTAATTTCTTATCCAAACCATATAAATACCATTTTTCGGGTTCTATAGAATAAGTGGTATTAAATGTCACAATTATAAAACGAGACGTTTATTAACAGATAAAGAACAGAACAGAACAGAACAGAACATATCTTTTATTACGTCCAGGTACAACAATGTACAATAAGGACAAATACAAAATTACAAATGTGAAATAAAGATGATTTTAACTTCCGGTAATATAGATATTCGAAGGTTAGATGACAAAATCTTAGCTTTCCGAGGGATAGATGCGCTTTTAATTTTCAGTGAGTTTGTGGTGGTAAAAGTAACAAATAAGGCAACTACGGCCTCACTAAGCTATAGTTGCGATATTTGGTTGTTAGTGGGCGTAAGCTAATTTCATGTTTAATTTTAGGGTGTTAAACTTGTAATAACAACGGGTAGTATTTTGAAATGATTAAAGTTGTGCCATAATAGCTGTATCCCCGTCCTTCCCGACCTTGTTCGAAAAGAAAAGACAAGGTGGAATGTAGGGAAACATCAATATTCATAATCAATTTTGGAACACGTATAATAATAAAAGGAGCAAATTATAACAAATGTTTTGTAAACCGGTATTGGTGAGAATAACAAAGGTAATGATAACACTAACAATTATCATTATTATTATTATTATTATCATCACCATCATTATTATCTTAGCTAAATATTATAGATAAAATAAACATTTTTTTTTTCAACGGTCAATTTGTAATTGTCGTCTGGTTGTGGGTTAATGCTAATCATGCGTAACAGTTGCATACACAATCCCATTGTTTTGTTTTTATAAAGCGCTTGAGGGTGGTCAATTAGCATTCCTATCGTTTGTAAAACGTAAGAGTGACCTGTCTAGATATTTGTAAACATTCAATATTGGGGTACCACTGGGGTAGTCCCATTCCCTGTAATTAGGATCATAAATGTCACATCAATTTTATTAAATATTTTATACAGAATTTATTTCTACAACTCATGTAGTCAGCTCTTGTATTGTTCCGGATATAAATGTGATTTTCTATAGACTTTTCTTACTCAGTTGATCAAGACTCGGATCAGGCTACATATGAGTGCAGTCCGATCCGTGTCTGGACCCTCTGCCGATACCCGGTTGAACATGTTTATTTTATTGCTATTGTTTATATTGTGTAGACTACAATAATCAAGTTTTATTTTTTTTAATTAAGTATAGTAATGGTTGGTATGTATTACTATATGTAGGCGTACACATTGACAAGACAGTATCGAACAGAGTTTACCACGATTACGCGGTGATAAGGGTTACTGAAACGTTTGCACACGACACCAAATTCGTGTAACTGTAGATGTGTAATCGCAGACAAAAACGGTTGATTTCACACGGGTTTTACAGGTGTCTGGGTTTTAATGAATGAAATTCTGTAAGTATTTTACTATTTCTTAACAATTCGGCTTTGGTAAATATTGTAGTAGGGAACCCTTTACCAGACGAGAAGGATGTTTAGAGTGTTTGCAGAAGCTTTTCGTGTTGCTTGTTGCATGACTCTGTCACGCAATATTTCAGACGAGGTGGTGCCGAGTTTTTATCTGTTTTAGATGGCGAGTTTGATAAATTTGGTAATTAATAATCACGCATTAAGTATTCTTCAATTATTTGAACCAGTTTTTTGTGATAAATAGACAATCTTTACATCCGTTGATTGAAATTTTTCGCGCAGCATATAACGGTATGTGTAAAATGACGTAATCGCATCAATTATGACGTCATTTGTAATGCCAAAATGATAAGCGTTACCATACGTTCTGAGCTCGTTAAATTAGATATTCGAGTTAGTATAATAACACCTACGTTATAGCATAAATTCAAGATATTTTATTATTTCATTGTTTATTTGATTAGTTCATTCCAGTGAAATAGGTCATATTACATGTATAATGCAAGATACATGTAACTATATTCTCAATTAGTTTATATACTCGAATTTGAGGTTAACAATACCTACATGTAGAATGTCCGGCTGTGACGCTGATTCCCGGTGATTTACATGGCTCCGATCCCTGGTCACAGACAACACCGTGTAAAGCATCACAGTTGATACATTTGATAGACGTTGCTGCTTCGTCGTGCGTAGAATTAAAAACAAGGGCCTCACATTTGCCATTGATACATATACCTCCTTAAATATAGAGGATATTGAATGAGTGACCTTTGAATACCGAATTTATCAAACGAGTCATCTATAAATAGATAAAAACGAGGCTGTGCCGAGTAGATGACTCGTTTAATAAATTCTGTATTTTATGAGCACAAATTTTATATTCTATTTATAATATGATCCGAATTTTTGCGAAAAATCGTCAAAATTTCTGAAATTCAACATTTCAATTTTCCTCGAAACTTATAACGCCGTTTAAAACTGACGTCACAATATATACATTATAACGTCATTTTCGCGGTTACAAAATAACGTTGCTATTCGCACTGAGCTCTTTTACATACTTATTCCACTAGTTTAATAACACCCGTGTAATTTCAAAAATATTCTACGGGGTAAATTTCAATCCCGCGACGTAGGTCTTATTCAAAATATAAATACAGAATTTCTGGTCAACTAAACATAAACGTTCATTTAATTATTTCAATAGCATTACATAGTACAATTTATAGTTGCCAAAGTAGAAATTTCATTGAAACATATAATTGATGATCACTTAAATCTTATTATATTAGAAGATCCTGTGAAACGTTAATTTCCAATAATCGTAAATAAAGTAAAATGAAAAACATGGATTGTTGAAAAGGACTGTTTCCTTAAAAAAACATCAAAATAACTCGATGTGTTAATGCTCACAACCAGATAACATTTTTCTTGTAAGATTTTTAGCTTTACCTCACATTATTTCTACATCAGAAACGTACTTTAATGATCACGCGACATGACGAAATTTCCGTAAAAAAACGACATTTGACTCAATTTAAGCACACGGACAATTTCTCAATCTTAAAAGAAGCACATGTAAGTAACTGGAAGAATAGAGCCGATTCAACTTTAAATCTCAATGGAGTACACAAAGCCTAGACAGTCATTAAATACTAAGAACTAAAATCTTAGACTGGTTCATATGACCGAAAATGTGGATACGGGCCTATGCGCGACATTTACAACAATTTCACATGAGCGCAAAGCTTAATGACTGGTCTGCATGTGCACCGGCTCAGTCTGACCCGAGTCTTCACATACCAATTTGTAGATAGATAAATAGAGGATTTTGAATGAGTGCTCATTATATACTGAATTTATTAATCGAGTCATCTATAAACAGATAAAAACGAGGCTACGCCGAGTTTTTATCTGTTTATGGATGATGCGTTTTAATAAATTCTGGATTTTATGAGCACGAATTTTATATTCTATTTATAATATCACCCTAATTTTTGCGAAAATTCGTCAAAATTCTTGAAATTCAACATTTCAATTTTACGCGAAACTCATAACTCCACTTGAAACTGACGTCACAATATATACATTATGACGTCATTTTCGCGGTTACAAAATAACGTTGCTATTCGCTCTGAGCCCATTTGCATTGTTATTCCACTAGTGTAATAACACCCGTGTAATTTCAAAAATATTCAATGGGTTTATTTCTCTCTCGCGACGTTTGTCATGCTATAAGGTCTTTTACAACACCTCTTTTGGTATTCTTTTTGAATTGTGTGTCTATATCTATACTTGCCAATGTTTGTGATTTTGGACTTATGAGAAACTTTTGGAAATGTCAAGCACTGGCTCACATTTTTTAAATGAAATCAAAATTCAGCAGAATAAGGGTTAGTTACTATTTCGAATCCAAAGTGTGTGGTGATCAATTGCCTTGTTCGGTGCTATCTGAGTCAAGTCCTCTGGATTACACTGCTCTGTCAATTTTGGAACAGGCATTGTCATGGCGCAATACATCTCCGCTGATTTCTGTTCCATTGGTGTGTTTGTAAAAATACACTTGTTCGAGAGAGCCAATCTCGTGATTGCACCTAGAATTTTAACATAGAGGATATTGAATGCGTGGTCATTGAATACCGAATTTGAATCGTTTCATAAACTCGGTATTTTATAGCACAAATTTGATAATCTATTTATAATATGACGAAAAACGTCAAACTTCTTGAAATTCAATATTTCAATATTCTGCGAAACTGATATCTTCGTTTAAAACTGACGTCACCGGATGTGCGTTTGTTAGATCGAGATTCTTAAGATTCTTATTAAGATTTTTAAGATAAAGCGTTCAGTAGAGCGAGATTTTTTAAGCCGCTAAATAAGAAACTTAAGATGTCTCAATGAGGAAACGAAGATGATTTTGTATTGGCTTAAAACGAGTAGTCATTACGACGTCGAATTGTTTCACTCAGATTATCGAAAATCGTTCATTACATGTATGACGTCTTAAAAATCTCATTTAGCGGGATATTTCATCTTGCTCTAACGAACGCACCTCAAATACACTATGACGTTAATTTCGCGGTTACAAAATAGCGTTGCTTTTCGCTCTGAGCTCATTTGCATTGTTATTCCACTAATGTAATAACAGCCGTGTAATATCATAAATATTCAACGGGGTTATTTCACTCCCGTGACGTAGGTCATATTATAAAAAGATAATTTTATATTATATATTTTGACCTGGTAGGTAGGAGCCTTTGGAACAGGTAGTTGGATTCAAGTTGGGCGTGGCTTAGTCATGGCGTAAATCGGCGACTTTACGTTCAATATTTAAGTTTCTTTGAAAAGTAAGTCCGCAAGTTCGTATAGTGTGTAAACATCTGTATGTTACACCAATTAAGCTTACGTGCTTGTCGTAAGTGAACAAATTACAGTCCGACCGACCAACATTGCAAGTGACGTCATGTTTTATTTTATTATTTTATTGCTTTGTGAAGATTTAAGAAATAGTAAAAACTCCTGAATTTGACAAATGGAAAAATAGCTCAGGTAGTTAGTGAGTTATGACATACATCTCCACCCTGCGATGTACATTTACATATAAAGCCGAGCTTCGAACCTCTGCCAGAATAAATACTTCTTGTAATATTATCTTTTTTTCTCTTTTTTTTTCAATACAGAAAATAGTTAACTTCATTATTTTTAAATTGACTCGCCTATTCATTATATGTGTAAGAATTTTTTTCATTTAATAATATTTCTTATTTTCTCTACTGATATATCAGTATTTTCATATTTTTCTATTTTCAACTCGTACACATGTATTCATTAAAATATCACAAAAATGGAAATGGATTTTTTTTTCAAAATCGTTTCCCGTAAAATCTCTAAAGCTTATACAATGCATCAAGTTTTGATACTTGAATATATGAAAAATAAAATAAACAAAAATGAAAATTTTCTTTTGCGCTGATTTGTACCCATGAAGGGCGTTACCTAGACAATGGTGCGTTACCGACTGAGCTAATTACGACAGCAGATTTAATGTGAGTTGAATAATAATTTGTCTTCAACTTTGCCTATGAAAAGTAAACAAAATGTGACGTCACTAGCAATGTAGGGTGGTTGATTTGTACAGTCCGACCGACCAACATTGCAAGTGACGTCATGATTTGTTTGTTATTTTATTGTTGCGTGAAATATTTTAGACTTAATAAATAGTAAAAACACCCGAAATATACAAGTGGGAAAACAGCTCAGGTAGTTAGTGAGTTCGGACTTACGTCTCCGCCCCTCGGAGGGTGATATTTATTAACTAGGTTCGAACCTCTGTCAGAATAAATATTTTTTTGTAATATTATGATTTTTTTAAATTCATTTTCAATAAATAAAATAATTAATTTCGTTATTTTAGGATCGAATCGTTTATTCATTACATGTATGAGAATTCTTTTCATTTTATTTTTTTTTCTTTTCTCTACTGATCAATGTGTCAGTATCTCCATATCTATCTTTTTTTCAACTCATACTCAAGTATTTATCAAATATCACACAAATGGAAAAAGTTTTTTTTTTCAAAACAATTTAGTGTAAAATCGATAATGCTAATACAATGCATCAAGTTTTGAATCTTGAATTTATGAAAAAAAAATCCATTCTTCAGCGCCGATACGAAACCCTGGAGCACGTTACTTAGACTAGAGTGCGTTACCAACTGCGCTAATTACGACAGTTGTTTTATTATGAGTTCAATAATAATTTATTTTTCAATCCTACTTATGAAAAGTAAACAAAAAGTGACGTCACTTGCAATGTAGGATGGTTGATTTGTACATCGTTAGGTTACAAAATAAAATTCAGGTTGATCGACTTGAAATTAGGTGGGTTTGGTATCGGCAGCCCTAGGCAATTTTACTGAATATACCTCGGAAATAATAAGGCCAAAGCCATGAAAGCATGTCGTTTCGCACATATGTTTATAAGACGTCATAAACATTAATTTGATGTTGCGAAAAACAAAAGTTTAAATTCGGCATATTATAAATTGATAACAAAAGGCGTGTTGTTTAGCATTTTGATATCAAATTATACCATATCGAAAAAAATCACCATTAACGATCGAAAAGCATTGGATAAATTTGATTTTCTTCAAGCGTATTGAACGAATTACCGCAACAATCCGAATTACCCAAAAATGACCATAATTTCTTCACATACCATCGAGCCACTTTGCAGTTTACGGATAAGTCCGAGCACTGTCCCGAACGATGAATTTGGTGACACAAGCACGTTTTAACGTTTCAGATTGTAAAATTAGACTATCAATAAACGAGAGCAGATACATGTATTACGTTGCCTAAAAGTTAAATGCACGCTACGACCCGTAACAAAGACCAAATCCTGTCCATTGACGGATCATGGATTTCTGTAGAAGGGCTTCGAAAAACAATTAAATAACCAGGAGCCCTTTTTACCAAACATCTTACAATCATTCTTTTCGTAAGTCAAAAATAAAAGTTGCTTCTACTGTAGGAAATAAATATAAAATTCTGGAATGCAATATCTCATTAGAATCGTCTTCTAAAGACGATTCTAATGAGATATTGATAGGCCGAATCTAACAATGAATGAAAACAACATGTACGATTTTTGATTTTGACTTACGATCAATTTTTTAGTAAGAAGTTGAGTAAATCGGGCCCCTGTACTGTGAATGCCCTATTTAAATAAACAATTTAACCTTAAATACAACAACCCGTTACTTAGGCTCCACGCTGCCAGGTCAAAGTCATGGATTATAACATTGACAGATCCTTTATTTGTAAACCAAAATTACCACGCGCGGTGTATATTCTATAAATAAGCATTTTTTTATTATTTTTTATTTATTTACTCTTTCCTTCAATTGTGTGTAGCACCTCAAATTTCAAAGTCAGCGCTTTTTAGGGAAAGTGGCCTATGGCCCTAAATTTTGTGAAAAAAAAAAATCAGTTGGTAGTTACTATTTGATTTTGAAAGCTTCTTAGTTTGGGCATAAAGTAATCCAGGTATACAGAACTCAAATTCATCTCATTACCCAAGAAAATCTTCGGTTTAATTCTAAAACTTCGTATTTACAGTTGGGACAAAGCTGTAGTTACGAGGGTTTAGAATTAAACCAAACGAAATTTATTTTAAAAAAGAATAGATAATCTATTCGAATGAAGGAAAAGTTTATTTTCTAGACATGACCTTATTTCAGTGGGAAAAAAATGATTTATTACAGTAAAGGGCATTTTTAGGGGAAACATTTTTCTGAGTGGAAGAGACCTTTAAACGGCACCAGTTTCTTAGCAACAAAAAATAAGAAAGAATAGAAATATTTCATACCGAAAATTACAATTAATTCCCTGGAAATCATTTTTACAAGTGATGATAGGGTCTACAAAAAATAAATTTGATTGCAATCTAATTTGAACTAGTTTCATTGTTTGTTTTCTGGCATCGAAAAGTTGACTTTTTTCAGTTAGATTAGATCCATGTAAAAAGAGGCTTCCCGTTAGAATTGAACATTGAAATATAAACCAAACACATTGACCTACTGGGGAAAACCTATGCTGGTGGCAATTCTAACTATTGATGGGGAATTTCGACCTTTACTTTTCTATACAAGTTTATGATCAGTTTATCTCAAGCAAAATCGACTCATAGGTTCTTTTTCACACTTACAATATTTTGTAAAGCATAATCAATTTACGGACCTCCCAGATGACGAAATTTCCGCGATAACTAGCGTTAGATGACGTCATTTCGAAAGTTACGTATGAACCCATGTGTAAAAATGAAAAGGATACCACTGAGGCTGCTCGTTATTGAACACAAAGAGAGCTACGTTTGTTAGTGAGAAAACTATGTTCCATATATCCGTTCTAATCTACAAAGTTATTGATGATTTGCACGTTTCTTGAGACTTCAAAAACCTGGAGACCAGTCTATTTGTCTTTAAAATAATGTATTAAACAAGTGGTAAATGGCTCCCGATTTTGGCGCCAGTTTGGTCTTTATCAAAACAATACTATGGTCTATAAAGGAACTGAGGATTATGTTAAATTTTATCAAATTACAGCTGTCGCACAAGCGAAAATACAGTTACAGATAAGAGAGGATAAATCCAGTCAAAAATCTACATTTCTCAATGAAACCCTTTGTCTTTGGTACTCATTTGAATCACCTCGACGAGAAGAACCCAATGAGTAACAATACCATAGGGTTTGTGCTATAATTATTTAAGTACTTTGATCTAAGATCCAAAATACCCCCTCTATCTGTAGCTATGAAAAATACCATCTGGGACATTTGTGAGTATTTCTTTTCAATAAAGGAGATTAAATCCAATAGATGTATTGTCAGTTATCTTTTACTTGGCATCACGTGGAAAATGTTTCATTATTTCTATGCCAACTGTCAAGAAAATTGAGTGCATATTTCAAAAAATCTTCTTTTTCTAGAATTAAAATTCAACAACAATTAGGTTCTACCCTAACATGTCAAGAATCATTGGTTAGAACAAAGATCAACTTTTCTCGCAAATAGTACAAACCGGAAGTTGAAAATAGTCATTGACTACGAGAAATAATTTCTCGTAAGATCCTCAAAGTGCTACCTAAATGAATAAATTTTGAGGATTCTGCATTGACCTGTCGGATAACATAAAATGATACAGGCAGTCTATTTAATGTCGTTTATTATCAGTGTTATCTGGTCCCGGCCTCGTCATGATTAATTTTCCTAACCTCGACCAGATAACATTGATATCTAAAGACATTGACATATCATTCTCTATATAATCTATATTATTCAGTGCCATTTTCAAATTAGAAAGAACAATACATATATAATACGTACTAAGAGTTTTGTACGAAAAAAAAAATATAAAACGAAGTTGGTTGGGGGAATTGATAATTGTCGAGGCTCTGCCGAGACGATTATCAATTCCCACAACCGAGTTGGATATTTTATCATACAAAAGATTTGTAACCTAAATCAAAAGTCTGACCTGCGTTCAGGATGACCAAACGATACCATTTGTTTGAAAATTATACCCCGCTTTGCACGTATATTTTCGTGCAAAAAGGGGTTTGGTTTACAAATAGTTTGCACCGTTTTTTCATCCTGAATGCAGGGCTTGCCTTAATATGTCTCTTGTGGTGATGCTTACAGCAAAACTAGGATTCAATAGATAAAATTGGGCAATTAGAAAAATATAAGTGATCACCCTTCAAGAATTTTAGACGCCGAGCTAACTGTTTAGAGTTATTTTGAAATTGATAAGTGTAGTGTCAAGTCAACGATATTCTTACCACATAAAACAGGTTCTGGTCACTAAGCCTTGATAAGCATCGTTTAAGAATTTTTCCAATCTTTGAAGTGTGAATGCTAAGCCCAGAACACATATGTGTATTCAATTCAATTTGGCGTTTAAACAGGTCTTCATATTCAATTCAATTTGTACATTAAGGAATTAAGGTTGCTAATTTCAATTTCAGCAATATGCCGAGGTCGTCCTCAACCCAATAATGAATTTTCTAGACTAGTGAGCCTGTCCACTCTATTCTACCCTCCTCCTTTGTCAGCCAGAAAACGACCGCTCATGTTTAATCAGAGAGAAAGGGCACTCTTTCAAATCGTTGGCGAGTGACCATATGCTGTGGTGACTTGTATCATTTTTTTCTTCTTCTTTTATTTTGCGAGTTGCAAGTAACAACATATTTAAAGTTACAAAAGTCCCCATTTTAGAAGCTCTCAAATTTTAAATCAAAGTGAAATTTTTGAAAATCCCTATCCACTTCCATGGGGGGAAAAAAGAAGGAAAATGGATCGGCCCTCATTCTTTTCCAATCGGTGTGACCTACCATTATTTTTGTCTTTATCAGATTTAATTATTGTAAATTATAGATATTACAGTATGACTAGATTCCATAAAGCAGCCCTGCGTTCAAGATTACAAAATCGTGCAAACTGTTTACCAATTTTTATTCCGCTTTGCACGCTAGTTCACGTGCAAAGAGAGGTAAAATTGGCAAACATTTTTCACGTGTTGTCATCCTGAACGCAGGACATGTCTTTGGGAATTAAATGGGGTCAGTCACCTTAAATCAATTTTCAGTGATTACAGACCGTGGTAAACATCAATATATGGTTCTCAATTGAAATTTGTCCTGGGTATTTTGTTTACCTTAGAAATCAAATTGGATTTAATCATATCAAATATCCTCTTATTTCAGTTGTTTTATTAAGCCCTTACTTGAACATTTAACAATTCCCTGTTTTCAAACTAGGGTAAATATTTGTGTGAAAAGAATTGCTTTAAACAAGAAAACTCTCTTTTTTCGCATTTTTGTTAATCGAAAAGAATACTTTTATTTCGAATAACACCTTCTATTTATTGTCCTCTTCAAAAGTACAAACAAAGTCAATTTTTTTCTTTCTTGATTAAGACATCTTAAAATAGCATTAATCCTGCCAGTAGCCTTGATCTTACAGGAGGCTTTATCATGGGTTAGGACTAGAAAGAAGTATATGAGCCATATTAGCCACTAAATTTACATCTACCTATCAAAAGCCGTAGACAATCTAAAACGCATCTAGCAAAAACAGACAAGAGAAACAGCGAAAATATACTGATAACAAAAAAAGATAAGTCGTTTCGTTTTCGATGGGATATATACTAGTCAAAACTTCTAACCGGCCACTTTAAAAACAAAGATAATTTTTTCTGTGGTGTTTGGATTTTCGTGGAATTTGCTATGTGAATTTTTAAGCATCTTTCCAGATGATTTTGGCGAAAAGTTACCGTTATTTCATTGAATTTAAAGCGCAACATGAGAAAAGCTCAAAAAGCTCTAAATTCACACAGAGCTCAATATATTGTCAATATAGCGATTTTTGTATCATTGGTCGTTGGCTGCAACATAGACTAGGAAAAAATTGAAAATGTTCGACAATTGTGCGCGGCATATGGCCCTAGAAGAAAGTGATAGAGCTTATGTATGCAGAAAAACGGTTCCTAGAAACAACACCTAAAACACGTTTTTCTTCAAAAATGCATAAAATATAGACTGATAATTTCCGTTGAGCTACAAAATGTAGGATATGTGAAAAAAATCAGTTTGATACATCGTTTTTTCACACCAGACCATATTTGAGCATATTCGCTAGATAAAATGGTTTGCCGGTTGAATTTAAACACCATTTTACCATGCCTCCCATTCTTTCTGTTTCTCCTGTAGTCAAAGGTCACACAAAATTGACAATGTTTTCCGTTTTTTTCTTGGTCTGGGTTGCAGCTAACGATTTGCGGACTTTGGTTTGTTGAAAGTGTAATATCCCGAGCTCTATTAAGAATTAGAGCTTTATGAGCTTTTCCTTTATTACACATTCAAATTTAATAACTTTTGGTAAATCATAATGGAAATCCACGTACATTATGCTTAAAAATTCACACATCAAATTTCATTAAAATGTTATATCTTTTAAAAAAGTTATCGTCATTTTTAAAGTGGCCGGTTAGGACTTTTGGCCAGTATATTTCAATTTGTGAATTATCTCACGAAATAAGCTGATATTAATATGTATTATAATTCTATGCGAGTTCCTTCAAGAATGAAATTTTTAAGATGTGATTTGTTGACTAAACTGGTCAGCCGTGACGATATAGTTTTTTAAAAATACCGGTAGAATAGAAAGGCATGTAGTTTAAACAAAAAGGACGTTCCTTCCATTATTCATCTTGTTAAAATATTTCTTTACCACCAATTCTGTGTATTTGATTGCAATAAGAAAATAAGTTGGTTGCAGTATGAGATATTTTTGTGACTCTACAGCACCATCTTAACACCCATACTACAAAAATACAACAATTGCTGGAATATTGATTATCAGGAAAGAAAATTAAAGTAACCCTGGTTCTGCTTATCCTCAAAAAGGAATTTGTTGCCCTTTTCTTGTTCAGAAATTACTTACAGTTGAGAACCTCGTGAAATAGAGCAGATGAATGACGTTGGAATGATTTAGAGTGAAATTGGATGAGTGTGTAGAGCGAGATTTGGGTGAAATTCAAGGGAGGTTATTCAACTTAGCTAACTTTGTTCAATATGATTATTTATGGAACAATTGGACATTTAAATCCCCGCCAGAGCAATTTAATCGACTTGAATTAAAGGTTGATCGTCTTAGTCGACTTTGAAATGTTTTCGAAAGATTAAGGAGCGTTTTTAAGCAACTTGAGTGAATGTTTGGAATGAATGATTGGAGCGCTGAGTGAGCGATTTAGAATGGTTTCGATCAGAATTAGTGTCAATTTCACAATGTTTTCAACTGTACGTACGTGACTTAATATGTTTAATAGTAGTTTTTTCAGTTGTTTTTCATTATCAATAATACGCTATAAATGGTGTTCAGTGGTGTTTTTGCAGATTGCAATCAACGGGTATAATGAAAACATCCCATTTCTCAACGTTTTGCCACGGCGTTTGGTTGCTATTTTACAACAAACCATGAACAAACTTTTGGAAGTATTATTTATCTAAAATGAAATGGCACTCATTAACTTCCGTCAGAGCTCGAGTATTCCCACAGTCTAATTCCCGTAGCTTAGTTCAATTTTATTTCATGGTTTTATTCGTATTACTTCACATCGACTTAAAGAGTCGCTGTAGTACATTGGTTACAGACGCCCTCCCCCGACGTTCCCGTAATTTCATAAGTCATACATTGAAAAATACATCCTGTCTCTTCATCTCTTAAACACAGATTCATTTCAAAATTCAAAGTTTCAATTATTCAGTTGTATTTGAAAAAAAAATAGAAACGAGATACACATAATGATTGCGTTTCCAGTGCGACCTCGCAATGCAAAGTTTTACTTACAGTGATGAATGAACAACACATCGTAATGATCAAATTTTAAATCAAATAAAACTTTGGCGGAAAAATTTCTTTGTAGAATACCAATAGCCTAATTCAATACTGATGTATCAAAATAGGAACTAAAACAACTGTTGCAACATAAAAAAGAAATTCAAATGTTTTTGGTATGGATCCGGGTTGAACTCATGAGATCTTAGTTATGGGACAACAACCATACTACAACACCTAAATTTTCGTGTGTACAAAGAGATGTGATACATTTAATTTGATCTAAACCGTCGCGAGTTTAAGTCTATATAAAGAAACATATTTTGCGACTATTAATAGGGGTTAAAAGGAATATGTAATGAGTGCCAGGTCATTGTAGATCAATAATAGCTTATTCGATATGTCCACGCGTTGTCCACCTTATCTGACGTCATCTCAAAGGGCTAGGTACGTTTAGGGCCGATTTTGGCCCATATTTTCGAGAAAAACTTTTCGACGACGACCCTATTCCTTTTTATGCCAGTTCGATAGCAAGATGATCCAAGATTCGAAAAACGCAAGTTTGATACGACGAAACGTCGCCAAAGTGACGTCGCTAGTGACAACGAACGTTCCTTAATACCCGAAATTCAGCTATTATTGAGTATTTATAGAAATTGATCGCGTTTTTCGACGACTGTGCGTTCTGCAACCGAGTAGATAATTTTATAATGGTATGTCAACTTTTCACACTGAATCATAATATGCAAAATTCAGCTCGGTTGGTGAATGCACAAACAGTGAATTTTAATAAAATATGTGTTTCAAAATGACGTTTGAGAAACTTACGTTTACAAATGGCGGACGTCACCGATCAAACGTAATGTAACCCTTATGATACAAACCTGTAAACTCAGGCCGACCCGTCCATCCAATTTATTTCGCATTTTAAATGAAATATTAAGCAAACACCAAACTTTCTTACCTGGTGAAAAGGACAGTACTTTCGACACAAATATGCAAACAAAATATCGAAACAGCTGATTAAAGGCTTAGACAACAGCCATATGTAGATGAATGCTGGATTATATACAACAACATTCAAGTACACACGATGACTAGCGCCCAATGCCTGTAATCTTGAAGAAATGACCAGATGAATATCCTTTGAAGTCCAATGAATAAAGACTGATACACAAATAGAGTCTGAAATCCTCTCCCTATTCCTTTCGCTGAATTTTTAACTGCACGCGTGCTAGACAAGAGAAATAACACGTTACTCTATGCACATACAGGTAATAACCTTGATCCCTTTGTTTACAAATACACCCCGAGACTTTATGACGTCATTAAGCATCTGTGACGAAATTATTAAGCATAGATAACTGCTACATATTTCAGATAGTACACACCAACGAGTCGTTTCCCTTAACGGTAGTTTAAATAACCCGAGTCCACTGGGCCTCCTATTCCATAACTTGAAAAAAATATTAACTAAAATTGTCTACAGTCAGAGGTCTATATTTATTGCATTTCGACTTCAGATTAATCATTCGTCATAAAGTCGTCATTAAAAACGATGAAAACTACATTAAACTTTTAAAAGTCATCTTCGACTGAAGACAATTTATCCATGGGCCACAGGTAATCCCGCAATTCTTGGGGAAAAAAGAATTGCTAAATTATTCTACGGGGAAAGGAACATCGCAACATCTCCGTTTCCCTTCGTGTTTCTCTTCTATATTCATAAAACAGTTTGCAAAAATCTAAACTTATCACCTACGTTTATGTTATGTGATAATGGATTAAGCTACTAACTATAAATTCTTTCTTAGTATCAAATGCGCCCATCATTTCTGGTCAGAATAAAGAGAAAGTATGTGGGCTTATTTTAATCGATTTGATGTCAATTTTCTACATCGTGGTCGTTTGACGACCTAAAAAAGCGAATCTTCAGCTTAACTGACGTTATAGATCCTCTAGATGACCATGTCTAAAACTTTTTGTATGGATTCTATATCACAAGAGCAATCTTTTCTCTCAGAAGGGGGGGGGGGGGGCTGATTTCAATTTTGAAATAATTATGTAGTATTTATGATTTATTGCATTAGATGTTTTTCACTGTCAAGGGGCTACAGTCGAGGGTAACACCCACTTACTTTTCAAAAAAATTGAATAAATAATTAAATAAATAAATAAAATAAAATAAATAAAGGACACGCCTAAACTCAGATTGGACCAATATTTTCAGACTACCTCCTATAATATTTATTCGAATGGCATTATGCCTTTTGGCTAAAGCATTAGACCAGAATTTAAAAAAAGAACATTAAGTTCTTTTAATGAAGACCGTTCTTGTAGGATTTATTTAAGGTTTGGTAATTTTACTGTCTACGAGGGATGATCCAGAAGTTCGTAAAATGGGCTAATAACTTTTGCATTTCTGGCTTGTTTAGTATATAATTTGGTTTAGTGCAGTTTAGTAACTGCGGAGTTCATAAATAGTATTATTTTTGCAGATTTTTCTTCAGCGGCCTACGAATGCGTTACCATAGTAACACATGTATGCTTAGGCGGGGGAGCGTGAAAAAAAAGTGAAAATCTGTTAAATAAATCAAGTTTTCTGTAAGTTTTCTGAACTGTAGTTGAAAATCCTTGGCTAGATTAAATAAGACGTTAATAGAAAAATATTGTTTGTTTTTTAAAGCTTGTTGGGAGACTTTTACGGACACAGAATATTGAAATAACACAGACTATTCGAGAAAAATTGACAAGACGTCAAAACCAAAATATGGATGCCGTTTATTTTTCGATTTTTTTTTTCTCGTGATCTATGTTATTCACCAACCCAAAAATTTCAGATATTTTAGAAAAATGATAAAAATGCGCAGAAGAGAATTTTTCGTAAAGCTATTCTGGATATTAAAAGAGGGCCAGGCTTCGTAGAAGGATTTAGAATAGTGTAAGTGAGTTTGAATGAACGAACTTATCCCAAACGATTCTCATTATTTTCTAAAATGAAGGCCCTGTATCTGGATCTCAACTTTACTAGAAATACCATGCATATAGGAATTGTAAATTAATTTGGTTCCAAATGCTATGTGGATAATTTCTGTAAATTGGTTTATCAGCTACCTCATTACTTAATTAGGTACTGAAAGGAAAAAGAGTTAGCAGAGGCTATGTAGAAGAGTGTTAATAATGACGTCGCGTTTGACGTTCTTGCTCCCCCGCCTACATGCAGGGTCTCCGTCTTGATTTATACCCTTTACAGCCGCTACTGATATAAAATTTTGCATGTTTATCACACAGATGATGTATTAAAAGACTGTATAATTTCTATTTTGATAGTAAGCTTTTCTGTAGATTTATAACCTCATTATACGAACTTTTGGATCAACCCTCGTATATAGCGCCGAACACAGTGCGATGTCAATGTGAATCGGACTCCACGTCTTCAAACAGGGGGAGTCAGGGATACAATCCTCGGTAGAGGCACATATCCTTTCCGATGTTCGTCCCTCAACAATGGGTGAAAAACGTAAAACAAAGCGGTATAGCAGCTGCAGGTCTGGGCATGGATCCCGTACTGGTGGGAGATAAATGTCCCAAGCCCATTGAATATGTCTCCCCATCGGGTATCGAACAGGGGACCTGTTATAATTCTATACCCCTCGAATCGATAGATCGGGACACAATATTTTACCCTTGTCCATCTGTCTGTCCGTCCGTCTATTTGTCCATCTGTCTGAATAACTCATAAAACAAAACACTTAACATTACAAGTAAATTCGACGCAATTTCAAAAAACACAAACAAACAAAACTATCACTGATTTGAACCTTTTTATTTGCTTGATTATTTTGTTTTTAATTGCTTGGTTGGTTGAATGAAAGATAAGCGATAGTCACAATTTTGATTTAAAAAAAAAGGCGCATGAAGTGCGCTTCACTTGGTAATCTACGAGCAAGAAATACAAGTTGTCATTCATTTCAATATGAAAGGTGGCGTATATGTTAATTTATTTTTATATACATGTGCATGCAGTAACAGATGTTATGCAGCCAAACTTTCAGACAGGAATTATTCTTATGATCGCACATATTCAAGTACACACCGTCATAGCGCAGTTGGTAGCGCGTCGGACTGTCTATCTAGATGTCCCGGGTTCGATCCCCGACGGCGTCACTCATTCTTTCCGAATATTTGTCTCTCACCAATGGGTTGATAATCGTATACTTATGTGAGATGGCAGCTGGAGGCTAAGAACGGATGTGATGGTTGTACTGGTGAGAGAAATACCAGGAAACCATTGTTAGGTGCTCCAGCATCCACGATATAACTGAAAAAATACTGAAAGCGGCGTTAAACTCCATTCAATCAATCAAGCAAGTACACGCCCATTCCCAAAAACACTGCGAAAACCGCCAATTTTCGGGCCGAGTTTCGGAAAATTGATTTCTCTAAAAGTCGCATATACCTCGATTTCAGAGAAATTGCTTCACAATCTCTGATGAAATTTTCCCTATTTTTACAACCGAAAGTATATTATTCCTGCAACATCACACAAATACTTAAGTTACGGCGATTGGCTTCATTTACGAGATTCACTGAAGATCGAAAAATGCATCGACTCTCGAGATCTACCTTATCAGTTAGCGATTGTAGTGACTGTATAATTTACACAGATTGTAATAAATTTTCTACTTTGTTTATCTCTAAAACGGTATCTAAAATATTTTCATAAATATTTTGTTGAAAAAAAAAACAACACGGGATTGATATTTACTGTAGGCCATTTCTAGTTACGACGATTTCATTTTCCACTGACGAAAATAAATAAAATCTTAAGTCGGACACATGATATTTTTATCAATACTGATACTTTTAAGAAACAACCAAATAGAAAGAAGTAACCGATATTTCAATTCTTATTTGTTTCAATGATTCGAAATATAATCCAAGTGGCTATTTGAGCAATGAGGCATTTTAGTCTCGTATTGAGTCAAAGGATGCGGAACAGTTTATTTCACGTAGAGTGTGAACATGTGATCAAAGACGCCGTCGGTTATTTTTGGCAGAGATTTCAAAGCTTGCACGCGCCTTGTGCTAGTCCATGATGTTAAACCTTTTACATTATTAGGATAAATTCATGATTTAGTCGTTTCTTGTGGCTACTATACAGATTTAAAAATCAAGGAAAACGGGACTGTTGATATTATTTTTGCAGCGGGTAGGCGATAACAATTGTGCACACTTTTTTTATTACGGCTTAATTTATCTCTTGTCAGTTCGGTTTTTAAACATGCGAGAAGTAATCAATCGGTACCAATTAAAATACGAAGTTTATAATAAAATAAATGCGTTCGGCGGCTTGAATCAGATATGGTTACGATCTTTTGGAGTCATAACAGCGACATGCATGATTTTATAATCTGTGAAAACGAAGAATAAAGCAATATTCTAAGACTCGAAAATCATTTATCTTATACTTTTATTTATCAAGTAATTTCAATTTTCCGCGCCCATGTCTGTGTTCACTCTGAAAAGAATAAAACTGTATATACATTTTTTTTTGACATTAAAAGACGATCGCCTGGCATAGGTTTTTTTCGCTATATTGCATAGATCTCAGAGTCTAAATAATACAGCAAGATCGTCGGCGCTATTATTTGCCGAAATCAAAAGGTTTATTTTCGGTCATCGTACCAGAAAGGGAATTGTTTAGCTGTTTTAATGATCAATTAACACTCAATTACATAAATCGATTAATGGTAGAGAATATACACATTGCCGAGAATATACACGAAGCGAGGTTTTGTAAAGTAGCGCAACGCTCATTTTAATGAAAAAACGTTGAGAGTGAACAACTTCCGTGGTCTGAGTAGTGTCAATATAACGTATACATCTTTGTCGATCATGACTATTTTAATAAACGCCTGAGCGATTATCAGAATTAATAATAATACGAGGAGAAACGTTACCATGTGAGAACGTGACGTTTGTACGTCATTGACGTCATTTTATCGAAATAATTGTTAGAGGGTTGTTGTCTTTATGAAGGTATAACTGTCGCTATAAGTATCCTATTCACATAAAATTTTCACTGAGATCTCTTGCAAAGATTTTTATAAAATCACCCAAAATTTTAAATAATTTTGTGATGGGCCAAAATCGGCCCAAAACGTACCCAGCCCTTTAAGCTCTTTTTCGAAGGATACGAACCATTCAAGTATTAAATATTAACTCAGAATAAGAGTATTCAAATAGACAAAAAAGAACATTAGGTCATTTTGCTGTGCTACACCCAGTAAATTTCGCATTAACGTCACTTCAGACGTATGAATACGAGAAGAGATAAAAAGAGAGCCAGTAGGATTGCAAATATATTTCTAACTGAAACTTTCGTTTAGATAAATTGGTTAACTTCTTTGTGATTTGTAAACAAAGGATGAAACTTTTTGCGTTCAGTATATTAAAAGATCGCGTCCACTTGCATTACAAGCGGCATAGGCTATGAATTGCATGAAGTCCGCCCTGTTTTATAATCCTAAATGTAGGGCTGGGCAGGGAAAGATCCTCTGTAACCGAACCTACGATCAAGATCACAGGACGGTGCTAATGGTTTGCAAAACATACATCGCTTTGCACGTGAAATTACGTACAAAGTAGGGTACGATTTGCAAACAGTTTGCACCATTTTGTCATCCTGGAGGCAGGGATAGCGTCTGTCCATACCGTACACTACGTATAAATAGACCATGAGATAACTTGTTAGCTTTTTCACGTGAATTCATGAGGTATTTTAACTGGTGATCACTTTTTTCAGAGACAAAGAGCTTTATTTTTACCTTCATTCATCTTCAAAAGTATCCAACGGGTATGTCGCTTACTGTTTTGTCACTCGTGTAGAGCTACAGTAAATCGCATCGTGAATTTGACACTCATTAAGATCAAAACAATTCAAAATCATTCGCTCAGCGATCCAAAAATTCATTCCAAACACTCACACCAATCTCTCATAAAACCACAGTAACACTAGACGAAGTTTCTGCTACGTCATTTTCAAACCGGTCCGACGCAGTACGAATTTGTGCGACGCAGAAAACGCAGTAGAACCCGATAAGGACGTAATTTTATCTTTATAGGCTTTGCTTATGTGGGTAAATTTTGAACATGTTCAAAACAACGGAGCGAGGACCTGATCGAAACAGGGCGCGGTAAAGACTCAATAAAGACGTGGTAAAAACGGTATGACGTAGTGAAAACGGGACATGAACCTTTTATGGTCTTCATTGACGAAATACATACCTGGTATTGACGGGGAAAATTGCAATGCGTTCTTGCTGCGTTAATTGAATTTACAATCAGATCACTAAGGGTGCAGTGAACGTAGTAAACACGCGGTAAGGGCGTGGTATGATCAAATTTCTTGGAAAGAACGTAATAAAAACGGAAATGACGTGATGCGTACTTTATCAAGCGCGTCAAAACATAGCTGGAAGGTGTTAGACGCAGTGACAGCTTGTCAAGGGCGTAGTAAAGTCTTAGAATCAACTTGGTGCCTGTTTTTTCTGTATTTCACCCCGTTCTCCCTGCGTTTGTCAAGTTTTAAGAACGCAGTACGGTTTTTTTTGTGTTTGCTTGAGTGTAACGGGGGCATAAACCAGCGATGAAATGTATTCCCTATTTCTAAGCACCTCATTCCCTTTGGTGTTAGCTGATAGTTATTTTTGCTGGTTGAAGATTGTTACAGACTATTCTTTAAAAAAACCTTAATATTGAAAAGTACGGTTATCTCGGCTTGATTACGACACGGCTAAGCCAAACCCTGTCAGGTGAATAATAACACAGAATATTATGTTTTGATTTATTGTAAAATGTATTGTTTTATACTTAATTTGTATTCAAACTGTAAATATAATTGCACTTCTAGGCTTCGGACTCCTTCCTAGATCTACGTCGCTCACGACATTTCTTCTGCGTGTCCTCTTTAGTCAACGCGTGTTTAATCCGCGGCAGATCACACATCATAAAGAAGGCAAACGAACAAACCATCAATACTATAGAGACCGTAGTCCCAGCTTGCTCGGCTCCCTTGTCACGAATGCTTATAAAGCGTCTTTGACTCTTTCCTGTTGTATTTTTCTTCACCGTCATGTCCTCGATCATTTTGGTGAAATGAGGATCATTCATTATTTCGTTAAAAAGTTCGTTAGTGTTGTTGTGACGTACAGCGCGACCACAGACGCTTCGCAGGGTCAGATTGCAGTCCACGTTAAATCCATGTAGAGTGGCGTTGTAATTCATTACGTCAACCTTGTAGCATAGAGAGACGTTTGGCAAGGCAGCGGCTGTAAGAAAAAGAATATAAAGTAATGTATTCACATATTATCTATACTAACTATACAAATATCCGAATGATAACATCCCGTATGATATTTTTATGTTATCACATAGTTATTTTTAGAACAATAATATAATGCGGTTATGTTTTAGAAACTTGTATTTCTGTTGGAAACATCTACAAAAACAAGGCAAAAAAAGGTTGTAAGATAAATATAATACGTATTTAGTGTATTGTATGAGAAAGTATCTAACTTGGTTGTGAAAATTGATAATTGTCTAGGCAGGGCCTCGACAATCATCAATTCTCCCAACCTCGTTATATATTTTTCCCATACAAAACACTAAATACGTATTATATATTTCTCAATACCTATACAAATTAGATAATAAACAGACAGAAAATTAACGAATCACAAGTCACGCTAGTTCTTTACGCTTTTGGTCAAAGGCTAAAAGAGCTTTAGCGATGGCGTATATCCTGTTCGTCCGTCTGTTTGTGCGAGATACAGTTCATTAATCTTTTCCGGTTTCTTTGAAACTTTCACAGACGGGTTATAGGGTCATAAGGAAGGTTGCTTTCAATAAATAGAGCCAATCCGTAGGAAAAGAGACCTTTTCACATCAAAATATTCTTGAATACGCGATAAATATTATGGGGTTTCTTTTAAACTTTCACAAAATGATTTTAGGTTCATAAGGAAGGTTCCTTTTGAAAATTAGATCAATCTGTCGTAAAACACGGGAAATGGGGCATTATGGATTTTCACTTAAAATATTCTCAATTTCGCGATAATTTATATAATAATATTTCTGGAAAACTTTCAAGAGACGATTGTGGGAAAACATTGGAGGTGTCCATTGAATCGAGCCAATCCATTGGAAAATATATGAAAAGATGCCTAATCAATTTTCAGTCCAAATATTCTCGCTTATCCGAAAATGTTTTCATTCCTTCATGTAGGCCTACAGACCCTGGGCATTTCGTCACTGTCTTTTTATATTTATCTATATAATGTCTAATCCATGTGATCAGGTTTTAAGTTTCATACCTCCATGAAATTCACAAAATACTCTCTTCAACTCTTTAGTGTTTCGGTATACTTACACGAAACCCAGTATGATCCAGTAGACATGTTAAGAAACCGTTCCCTGACCATGCGTATGTACATCCCAGTTTGATAGAAGACCACGAGGCTAGCATTCAGTTTGTCCTCGCAATAGCGTCGGGACTCGGCAAAGGTTAGATTATTACGGTTCACGCAGTATTCACTGTACTTGTAGCGTACCCATTCCATATCTGAAGATAGATAGAGGCCCCAAACAGTTGAAAATATTACTATTTCTAGAATTAAAAAAGGCGAAATAATTCAGAAATTTCTTTAATCAAATCTTTGGTGAAGTGTGTGTGTGTGTGTGTGTGTGTGTTTCATGATAAACTCTACCGATTTTCTGTCGCAGGGTTTTCATATAAATTCAATTTTTGAGTTTTATTACTTTCATGAAGGCTGTGACAAGTGCCAAATTGTATCGGCCCTCGTAAACAGTTGGGTTTACACACAAAACAACACATCTTTAGTGGCACTCATCGGACCATGCCCGTTCAACCGACACAAAAGACTGATTGTTCTGCCAAAGAAGACATTGCTGTCATTTAGATATGTACATTTTGAAGTTTATTTTGAACTTAAGTAAACCTTTGCTTCTGCTTTATGGTGAAATTTTGATATATCGTGTCTTAGCAATGAGGGATATCAGTCGGTTATCTCCCTTGAAATACTCCAAAAGAAGGAAGGGTGCTTTTCGGTGGTTTCCTTGGGTTTTATCCTTATTTCCTTTGCACTATAGGTTCTGATGATAAGCTCTATATCAGATATTAGGTAATTTATAAGATACATTTGATGAAAAATAAATATTTATTTTCTACTCAACTGTTGAAAATTATATACTGTTCACAAAAAGTAGAGGATATTTTAAGTTTGATTTGTGGTATTTTGGTCAGCTTGGGCACCAATACATCTTCAGGGCCCCGTTTTTGAATCATCAACAAAGAAGCCATTTGTTTGATATCATGACAATATCTGACTGTGAGACACAGGGTTTTACAGAGGTCTGGACTCACGTTCTTCTGGTTTCCAGCATACCATTCACTCACTTCCGGTAAACTTTCATTAAACCTCACATTATTCCAACAAAATGTGATGCGAATACATGATAGAGATAAACAACAAATAATTATTCTCGAAGTTATGCTCAACTAAAGTAAGAATTTCCATTACATCATACGCCATGTTAAAATAAGCGCTATACCCCTCTCCTCTTAAATGCTGAATTTGCAGGACATGTTAAGCAGAAAAGGGAATTCCATAACTACAATATTACCATGAGACAACTGCTAGTTGGCCAAGAATAAGTTAGATTGTCCTAATTTGTTTGTCACCACAACACAGATTATCCCCTACCTTTTGTGAACAGTATATATTCGAATTTCCTATATAAGTATTTTGCATTAACAAAAATAAAATTCGTAACATCGCCATAGGAACCATGGATAAAATCCAAAGAAAATTTCCAAAAGGACCGCTAACGCTTTTGCAGTGCCTTTGATTTTATCCACAGAAACAAACAAGGGAAATAACACACAAAAGTCTCCAATTCATAGTAGAATTAAAACTGATAAAACAAATTTCGGTGTAATTCTTCTTACACGCTGTAATTGAGGGATTATTTTATAGTCGAAGAATATTTTGTTTGTAAGCAATACCTGCTCTCGTAGATTGAAGAACTTCGACGAATGAAGAGGTAATCGAAATACGCAAATTTGCTTACTTGTCTTATTCTCCGAAGATCGACAGTATCTTTAGACTGCCTACTCGTTGTCTGCGCATGTCATATATATTTATATAGATAGGGATTCTTTGGGACTAATTACTCAAATTCTGTATATCAGTCATCTTTTACTGTAGAATTTCAAATTTCTGCGATTCGAACGCTACAAAAAATTGTCCACTGCAATTAAGTAATTTGGATACAGAGGGATTCGTTTGAATCCCTCGGAGACCCCCTCCCCCACTGGATCCTCCACTGCAAATGCTCAGCAAAACAATTTAAATGAATCAAATTTAAGTTGTATCTATCTGGATTCCTGCACTCTGATTTTGGTGAAAATAGATTTTATTACAAAATGGAAAGGCGATCAGGGACCAAACCCGAGACCTTTAGATTGACAGCAATCGGAACTTCGCTCGGACTTTTTCGTAAACTGAAAAGTTCCTTGGACGTAAGTGTAGTAATTTTGTGTCATTTATTAATTCGGCTTCTGGTGGTACTTCGGTTATTTAATACGCCTGCAAAGATCACAGTTCGTTAATTCTTTCCGATCGTCGGTGGAGATATGTTGGGCAAAGTATAATTTGATGACAATACGTAGTAAAACACTGCGATTTGTAATTAAATTCTATACATAGTCAGAAGGTTTTGCAACACTTTAGACTGTATTGTAAAAAAGTCTGCGTTAGAAGCAATTAAGTGAGTTGGTTACAGAGCGATAAGCTTATCGATTGGCCACGTGAATCAACAATGTTTATTTTGCAAATAACCATTGAAAGGCGTAACGTGAGACTTTTTACGTTATGCGTCAGGAGTGCCTATTTACAAGCAAAAGTCAGTCTGGTATAACTGCTTTTCATCGCTTAGGATGAATTATTAAACAATTAGAAGAAAGCCGCTCAGAACATCAAAAACCGACAGTGGTAGGTTAAATGACGGCATTTCTTTGTTAAATGACGGCATTTCTTTATTGTCAATTTCCTCAGACGTTAAAGGCGTAAAAGACGATAAAATTGGCTCATGAACCTTCCCATGTTCACTTTAATTTGAACCCATCCTCTTGAATGTACCAGATTAGCGACAGTTTCAGTTAATTGGTAGACGTAAAACACGTAACGTCATCAAAGCGTTTACTTGTAAAGGATTCTTTTTGGTATGAAAGGTAGGCATTTATCAGAGATAACACTTACTGGAACGACTGTTATCCGTGACGGCTTGGTTTTGAAAAGCAAAACCAACCGTCACGACTAACAGGCGTTCCAGCAACACCGAAATTTGGACAAAAAGATGTCATGCTGTGACTATCTAAATCCACCCTTCAACTGTTCCAGCTTTGTTCTGTGGTTGTAGATACACCGTCGGAACAAAAGAAAAGCATTAATCTATTGCTAAGAGATGGAACTCCCAACTTTTGCTATGTTTGACAACAATATTTATGATGAATTATATTTAAAGAAAAATATCAAGTGTTGCTAAACCTATTTGACAAAGTGTAATGTGCCCACCTTTATTCTTTCGTTGATTTCCTTTAATGCAACGTTATTCTTAGCGGGATGATTGATAATCGTGACGTCATATAATTAAAATTAAATAATTAATTTTTTTTTGCGGATGAGACGTTAAACCGAGGTCTCGTGAGACGATGTTTACACCTAACATGTAAAAGAACCATGACGGATGTCAGTTGTAGTTTCATCATGTATCCTTGCACTATCCCTAGTAGCAACTAACCGTCTTCTTTGGTCGACGCTCAAACGGGTATATGCTACGATAGCGACGACAAATAAACGGAAATAAGCAAACAAACAAACCAACGGTGAAATGGCGCGCTTTAATGACCGCGTCCGTATTATTCGTGAGGTCTATACCGTAGAATCACATAGGGTTCCCGATTGAATAAACAGTCCGACGCGCTCCCAACTGCGCTATGACATTGGTACCACAAGATTATCTAAGCTGTATAATCTTACCTATGGTTGATACCGGTACACGTGTTGTTTGGCTTGTATTCTTTGTCATTGTTGGTGTTGTCGCTAATGTTGGATTGGACGTCGTTGGTGTTGTTGTTATCGTTGAAGCAACCGTTGACGCAGTTCTTGTCATTGTAAGTGTAGGTGGTGTAGATGTTGCGGTTGTTGTTGTCGACGTTTTAGGTGTTGTCTTCATTGTTGTAGTTCTTGTCGTAGGTGTTGTGGTCTTGGTGATTTTTGTTGTTATCATTGTAGTTGCTGGTGTCGTTGTCGGTATTGTAGACGTAGTCGTTCGTTTTGTTGTCGTCGGCGTTGTCGTACTTTTTGTCGTTGTAGAAGGCGTCGTTGTTGTTGATGTTGGTGTAGTCGTCGTCATGGTTTCTGTCGTCCTAGAAGAAGTCGTCGGCCTAGTTGTAGTCGTCGTTGTTATCGTAGTTGAAGTTGTTGTCGTGCAATCTGTAGTTGTTGTTGGTGTCGTCGTCGTCGTCTCCGTCGTTGTAGATGAGGTCGTTGGTCTGGTTGTAGTCGACGTCATTGTTGTTGTTGACGTCGTTGTTGAATGATAATCTCGTTGACAGATACTCTCCCCTTCCTCCGTCACGTTTCTCCATATGACAGATCCATTCGCCTGAAGCGTATGTCCTCGTGTACGCTGGTAGGGATCTGGAACTGTGGAAGGATAAAAACAATCTGAGACTTTTTGAAATGAGCCTGTGCGCGACATTTTCAACAATTTGAAATCCTCGTGAGGTAAAACATTGAGAGACATAGACAGACACAAACTGTGAATATAAAGTTACCCGATGGTCTACAGATACTTTGAGACCTTTTCTATCTACTAAGCGCATAGTGAATTCGCACAGGCTGGTCAGAGTCTTTGCTTTGCGCATATTTGAAATTGTTGGAAATCTCACGCACAGGTTCAAATATCAACTGTTATCCAAAAATGTACATTCAAACATATCTATAGTCACCTTTTTTTTTTATATCTATGACCTGTCGCACAAAAAGAGACTATCTAGGAACTCTGTAAAGTGAATATTAGAAACATCAATTGATTGAATGGCTTTTACGCCGCTTTCAACAATGTTTCTGTTATATCGCAGCGGCTGGAGCACCTAACAATGGATTCCTGGTATTTCTCTCATCAGTACTACCATTAAATTCTTTCCTTGCCCCCAGCTGCTATCTCACATAGGTCTTCGATTATCAACCCATTGGTAAGAAAATATAAGAAACAGAGATTGTTTCCAGCATAGGTCAACCAGGGGTCGTATTTCAACACTCTTTCACTGGAAGGTATATTGATTATTCTTGATTCAGGAAATAAGTAAGGTGTGGAAAGTTTCGGCTCTAGTCAGTCTGTGCAGCCTTTTCGCGTGACGGGTTACATTTTTGTTAAGTCTATCGAGGTTGTAGCATTCTGATTGGTTAAAAAATTAACGTGTTACTTTTTTATTCATTTATTTATTTTTTTTTCAATGAAAACAATTTTAAGTATGCATCTATTTTGAAATTAAGAGATGAAGTTATTATTTGATTATTCCATTGAGGTATTGAACTAAAAACCTAATCACACTGTATGAATACGCCTAGAGGATTCATACATATGAATGTGTTTAGTTTTTTAGTGTCATAACTCCATAAATTAACATGTTAACTCTTCATCTCTTATAATTTAAAAAAAAGCAATTAAGTAAAAATTTGTATTCATCGAACAACCCTTACCAAAATATAAGGCCTGTCGCAAACATTTGATGCAAATTTGCAGCAAATATTTGCTGCAAATTTGCTGCGTATTCATTTTACGTATGCAAATGAGTTCTCTTGCAAACAGTTAGCTGCAAACTTGCAGCAAACAGTTGCCGCAAACACCCTGCAAACCTCCTGCAAACTTCCTGCAAACATGTTTGCCACAACTGTTTGCGGCAAATTTGCTGCAAACAGTTGCGGCAAACAGTTTGCAGCAACTGTTTGCAGCATATTTGCTGCAAACTGTTCCTGCAAACAGTTTGCAGCAAATTTGCTGCAAACAAATGCTTTGAATTTCATGGCTCAATCCATCTTCCAAGCAGTGACCTTATGTTTTCTTCTGTTATTGCTACTGACCAGTCCTGGGAGAAATTTGACCCTTATTGTGCTGATTTATTTGTTTGAATGGGTTTTTATGCTGCTTTCAACAATCTTTCAGTAATATTGCGGCAGCTTGAGCACCTTACAATGAATTACAAGTATTTCTTACACCAATACTTCCATTACATCCTTTCCTAGCCTCTAGCTGCTATCCCACAAAGGTCTACTAATATCAACACATTGTTGGGAGATAAAGTTATCCTGCTGAAGGCAGACAATTCCTGCTTTAGCAAGAGTTATAGTCTATTCCACCTAATTTTCTAATAATCTAATGGAATTCAATTATAGATATTTCCTTCAAAGGTATGGTCTGCCATTGTAAGAAGAATTTACCCAATGAACATTTCTGACACCATACATGAATGTTAGCCCAGAGGTTTAGATGTTTAAAGAAATTTTGGATGTCAGTCTTTGCACAACTAATGCAATACATCAGGAAGTCACTATGAAGCTCACTTTATGATCAAGTGAACCAAGAAATAATGCAGAAATTACAAAACACAGTTTGTACCACAAACAAACCTGAGAATGAAGTGATCTTCATAGATAGCATCTACACTAGCTATGACAAATGTGATTTTTTGCACTATCCAAAAGATACCTTTTTGCTATACTGGTAATGTATATTTTAAGTTAAAGCACCATATGAATCTCATCTGTAACACCAGATATATACAGTAACACCAGATTTATAATGCAATATCAAAACTTTTTCAAGACAATGATCACAAGGCTATGGCAATGTTTTCCATCTTCTGCAACAACAGCTGAGTTGAAAATGAAGAAATCACTTTATAATAGATAAGCTAGGGCATAAACAAGAGCTGTCACTGTAAGATGACAATGCCCCCGACACCGCTTTGATTTTAAATTATGGCCAATCTATGTTGAAGGTCAAGGTCATCCAGGGGTCAAGGTCACCAAAGTATGTGCCTACAGAAAGGTAATGTACCAAGGAATGTTGTGGTAAAGTATGATGCGAATATGTTAAGTAATAAGGAAGTTATGGCCAATGTTAAAGTTTTTGGACGGAATGACGGACGGACGGACGGACAGACGGACAGACGGACGGACGGACAAGTCAAATTTATGATGCCTCCCTATCGGGGGCATAAAAACAATATGGCTTGCTTAAATCCCAGGCAGGAGTAATTATTACTTTTATAACTGCATTGGTATGTCTTTTTTTAAACCTTGGCCAGTTTCATCAAAACATTTAAGACGCATATTTGTCCTTCACACATTAAGGACCAAAATCACAACTCATCAATCTATCATAACCTCTGTGAAGTGAATGTTGCTGTTACTGTTTCTAAAGTCATGAATAAGACAAAAATTTGTCTTGAATGTTTTGATGAAACTGGACTGAGGTACTTTGATGTTTTTAAACTGTAAGCAGTTGTATTTTCTAAATTAAGAATATTAAGTCAGGTTATCTCAACTCAATTTACATTTGATGACAAGCGTTGCACAAGATATCCCCACTAAAAAATTGCGATTCCTACTTGAACAAGTGCACTGTTACAGATGCCTTAGCTTGTCTAATTGAGTGCTTTATTGGATGAAAACAGGAGTCATATTTGACACAAATTGCATCATCATACATGATTTGACACTAACCACATTTTACCACAAGCCCAAAGGACCTATTAGCTCGAAATCTTACGGACCCTCCCTGATAATAACTGGTCCTCTGTGAAAACTTTATCTATTTTAAAAGAATCTAAGGCGTAAGGTGTATAAAAGAAACTGAGGGAAAAGAAAAAAAAAATGTTTCAAATAATTTCTTCTTTTTCCACAATGTTGTCCATAGGGTAAAGAAAGATTTTAGTATTGGAAAGGCAGCTCTTTTTTCAAAACTTGACAGCTTTGACAAAATATGGTCATTGACTATACAGGTCTTAAGGACCTGCAACATGGAAGCTTCTACCAGTCCTCCCTGAAATCTGCCGGATTGGTGTGAGTGTCGACCGCAGTCATATGTTATTACTTGGCATAGATAAACAGAATCAAGGAAATATTTGCCATATCATGTTTATTTTCTCGTTCAGAGTTTGCTAGTGTACACAAGCTAACTATCTCAGATATAGCTTAAAATATAAACAAAATAAAGTAAACAAAAAAAAAACTAGATGGCTGTGCTCTATTACAAAAACCACTTGGCTATTTGTTTATATTTCAAATGATGCTTCCAAAAATATTTCAGTCATATCACAATGACTGCATCGAACACCTTAACATATTTTCACGTTTCTCATACCAGTACTATAGAAATCTTTCCAAGCCTGATCCAGCTGCACATCCTACTTTGGTTTTAAGCTAGTACTAGTTACAAGTAGTGTTTGGCAATCAGTTTCAATTCACAATCGATAATTGGTTTCTAGTTGAAAGAGTAAATAAACTAATGATCAATTGTACAATTACTTTCTTAGAAATGAATACAACACTCCTAGTATCATCCTTTGAAGAAAAAAATGTGAAAGTCTAGTTAAAACTCGTGTAAGAAAGCTGCATACCAAAATATGACCTTGTAACATGAACAGTACTAACTGAAGTTATAGGATAACGTTAATTTCATGTGTCAAGAATTTGCATTCAAACATACAACCGTTAAACAATATGTCCCGATTTATCAATATGGGGGCACTAAAAGGGTGAAGGGAAGATGTGTTTCTTAAGCACTTTGTCTCTCAACAGAAATAATATATATTTTAAACAACATTTGTGTTTGACCTTAACAGATCATGAGATAACCTTTTAATTGTTATAATTAGCAATTCAAAAATGCTATTATCTAACAGGTGAAATTTCCCAATTTACATGATTAATAAATGTTTGTTAATATGAGGTTTAACACCACTTTTTAACATTTTGGTAGAGGCATTGAGTTGAATTGAGCACCTAACCATTGACTCTGGTTTTTCTCTAACCATTACTACCAAAGCAACCTTTCTGAGCCTCCAACTGCTCATAGGTTAACATCCATCCATTTGATGGAGACAAATATTAGACAGATTGTGTACCCAGGTCAGATAAATTGCCTTAATAATCATGCAATAGAAACAATGAATTTTCAGGCTAATTTAGGATAGACAAACTCTAGAACACAGTAAGCATCTTATTCAATGAACAGGTCAGAAAGATGAGGAATCAATTTAAAGGGATTTCCAGAGAACATATCAATTTAACATGATACATATTGAGGAAACATTTATACCCTAAAACATTCAAAAGCAATCTGCCATTTGTGCATTAAAAAAAACAAAAAACTATTTCTGAAAGAAAATAACAGATGCCTTTCTCTACAATAATTCAATAATATTTCTTTTTTTATAACTTCAAAGGTAAGAGCTTCATTGTAGAATGAGAAGAATTGCTTAAAAGAATTATTCACATCCCAAAACATTTCTACCCAGAAAAAAACTTGACATATCTAAAATCTAGTGAAAATGGGTATATGAAACATTTGCTAACAATTATATGGTAATACATGAATGAATAAAACAATATAAATCTGATTGATCACAATTTTACGCTGCACTTCTCCCTGATGAGATCTATCTACCCATCAAATTCCATGATCATAGCTCAAATATTTAAAGAGATATGCTCCGGACAAGATCCAAGTATGGAAAAAAGACAAGGGCAATTACTCAAAAAGAGGTAGAGTTATGGTTCTTGTTCACTGCAGAAGGTAATGAGAAGAAAAATATAACTGCCAAGTTTCATGAAAATCAGACATAGGGTTACAGAGTTATGTTCCGGACTTAGAAGTGCACGACGCCAGGCGCCCTGATGCCGGACAGCACGGATGATACCTATAATACGTCCCTTCTTCGACGAGAGTATAAAAAGTGTATGAAAAACTTACTTCAAATCTAAAATCTAAATCATAATACCTTTAACACTATTCTTTTTCATGATAAAAAGAAACAAACAACAACTCTAAAGCACCTAACAATGGATTTCTAGTATTACTCACATCAGTTCTAACATTTTGTCCTTTCCTAACCTCCAGCTGCTTAACCATATAGATTTACTATTATCAAAATACTGCTGGTAGACAAATAGTCGGTCAGTAGAGCTAAAAAATAAGCAATTAAGCAACAAGGCAACTTGAAACACTTATACGAATGAATTTATTCTGGTACAACTCAGTCAAGAAACAGGTTTAACATATATCAGAACTCAATGATAGTCAAACATCAATTTATACCAGAACATTTTCAGCCTAAGTTTAAATTCATCTGAACTTCAATAAAAAAATGAACCAGCAAAGCTCTTTAACAACATGCAAACCCAAATATAATGAAATGAAATATAAACAAATGAGAATTCAGAGCTATGCCAGTTAATTGTTCATCCGCCAAACACCGCCCTCAACATCCCCCAATAGAAGCAAGCAAAAGCATAAAATACACAAAATAGAAAATGATATCCTGAACCCCCCCTACCCAGTTCGAGAGTAGTATACGGTACTACTACCACAAGAACTAACCTCCGAAGCAGTCAAATACCCACTTCAAGGAGGGCCCATGGAATTTCCCCATATATCAACCAACCCAATTCAAGGAAAATATAAGATACTATTATCACATGAATTCACCTCTAACAGAGTAAGATACCCCTGTTAAAGAGAACCCCAACCCATTATTACACCCAGTATCATAAAATACAAAAATTAATCAATTTTTTAACAAATGAGCAACAGTATTTATAAAAAAATAATCTCAACCTTCTAGTTCCTTGTAAATTCAAATGAAGGCCTCTATCTCTAACGGCAAACATTTCTCTTACAGGCCTACCAATTTTGAAAAAAGGCCTATAAGAATGAATAAATAATAAATTATTTGATTTTGCAAGCTTAGCTAACTCAGAATTCACATGTTTAACCTTTTCACCAGTAACAGAATGATCTAAAGGCCTAGGTAAAATACTGGAAATTACAATTTTTGTATTTGACATACTTCTTATCAAAGCAATTAAATTTACATAAGAACCAATGAATTCACCCACAGACAATGCATTCATGTCATTAGTGCAAACATGCAAAATAGTAAATTGATTGTTAATCAAATCAGGCATTCTTTCAATTCGCCTGGACAAACGAGCAACATTAATACCCGGAAACGGTGCTACTTTGGTGTGTCTAATGTTGTCCACATACTAAGCTATGGAGTCCGATAAAATACCAACTTTAATATCTGCAAAGATAACTCGCAAAGAGCCACTGAAATGTGACAAGAAATTCAATACCTGAGCAAAAGCTAAATTTTCTTTAAAATTTGATTTAAAACTCTATATTCATCTTTCCATGATAATTCTAAATAATCTTTGTAGCAATCCGACTTCCAATCTCCTAATAATTGTATATATTCAGGTGGAATGTTTGATTGGAAAGCCCAAGAAGCAAAGCCACGTCTAAACGAATGCGATGAAAATAAAGTAGGATCTAAATCTATATCTTGAATGCATTTTCTCAACTTATTTTGAAAAAGATGATATGTAATACATCTACCATCTTTAAGAACAAACAAGGCATCTGATGAATGATGAAAATTAAGAATATTAAACTTATGAAAAGCTGTTACTTGACACAATCGTTTGTCTTTTAACGGTCTTAGAGGGCATAAACTTTCTCTCTCCCCGAACTGAATTGTTTTAGAGTATCTTAATTTGACTAACAGAAATTTGGCATTGATTTCTATATCTGATCTTGTCAGTAACTTTCTTTCCTCAATATCCTTCTTTTTAGTTGGAACCAAATTAGATTTACGTGCAACCAAAAAGAAGGCAAAAAGAAAAAGACACCAATAAACAATATTGTCCTTATCCTCCAAGTCAAGAGAATTAAAAATTTTTAAAAGAATCTCCAGAGTCATCGGTTCGGCTTTCTTCACTGAATGAGGGTTATTTCTATTAAGACCACTCAATGTAATTTGTAAACTAAATTCAGAAAATTGATTGGTATCAAAACCCATTAAAGAATGCAATGTTTTAACACCTACCAGATAATTCCTGATACTTTGAACAGAGTTGAAAGACCTAGATAAGAACTGTGCATATAACTTCAAAGTATTTACCGTTGCAGGTAAATAGGTAAAATCAAAAAACAAGCAAAACATTATAAAAGATTCCCACTGGATCTGTAAATTTTTATGTGTGCCTACTGCAAAGGCCGATTTTGTTGAAAGTTTCATATCTCTTGTCAAGTGATGCAGAATGGCATCTGAAAATAAATACAGTGGATCTCTAAAAGTAATGATATAATTAATGGATTCAGCACCAATCATTTATCAAACATTGGAAATAAACTATTTATTCATTGAATTGATATTTTTCAATAAATGAACATACTAGAAATCCACTGTATGAACAAATGCAAAATTTGAATCTTCAACTTTTTCTTCAATAAAATCAGAATTATCTATGAAATTTGACCAAAAAATATTTTCAAAATTAGCATTTAAATGCCTCCTTGAAAGGCTGTCAGCGGCCCTGTTCTGATTACTTTCTAAAAATACGGCCTTGATTTGTAAATCATGAATACAGGCAAGATAGTATACTTCTCGCAAGCAATTTTGCAAAAAAGGACACCTGGCTTTACCAGTATTGAGAACAATGCAAGCAGCCTTCTTATCACAGTAAATCTGCACCTTCTTTCCACGTAAATATTCACCCCATAAATGCAGACATACTACAATAGACAACATTTCTTAAGCACTTATGTGTTACTCCTGTTGTAAAATGAATTCAGGGAATTTGGCATGGAAATACCTTTTCCCAAATAATCCCCCACAACCTGTCAAACAACTATCTGAACTGCACAGTGAGTCTGTCTCATTCCATTGACCATGATCAATCAAGGTAACACCATTAAAAACAGGCAAAAATCTATCCCACCAGGTTAAATCCTTTCCCACTTCTTCAGGAATTAGAAATAACTCTCCAGGCAAACTGTAACATTCTCTAAGCCAATTCAAGATTCTATTGACAAAGACCCTGCTTGATTTGACACAAGCACCTACAAAATTTAACCTTCCTAATAATCTCTGAATATCCTTTAAAGAAGCTACTTTCTTTGTCAACCATGATTTTATTAATTTTCTAATTTCACACAACCTGTCAAGTGTAATAGACATGGTCATAGTTTTTGTGTTAAATAACACTCCAAGGAAAATCATAACCTCCGAGGGTTCACAAGCTTTGTCAAAGGCTTCTTCCAAACCACTTTTAATAAAAACTTGTCTCATTGTATTGAAAGCAAAAAAGGCTTTTTCTTTGGATTCTACGCCTCCAAAATCATCTAAGTAATTTAAGACTGCCAAACCAATATTCAACATCATAAAAGAGAAAGCATTCGTAACTCTTTGACAAATATGTGCCGACCTTCTCAGCCCCATGGGGAGCACGCAATCTGCAAAAATATGTTCCTTCCATTTGTATGCCACTACACTGTAACTAGATGGACAAATACTGATTTGACGATAAGCCCGTCTTAAGTCTAACTTGAACATGAGGCTCCCAGGCCCCTTGTTCAAAATAAGAGAAACAAAATCATCAACTTTAGGGAAAAACAAATCAACTCTTTCATCTAAATAAAATTCTTTAGAGACATATTTATTTACACTTTCTCCAAACTTAGGATAACTCAAATCTTATATCACCCTTCTATCATTAGAATCTGATTTGGGAACGGAATTCAGGGGAGATAATATAATCTCATGTTTAAAAGGGTTATCAATAAATGGACCAATGATAGCACCATGAAGAGCCTCATAACACAAATACTTATGAATTTGCTCTGGAAAAAACTCTGCCCCCTTGTGATTCCTTAAATTATCCCTATTATTAGCCACTCCTTTCAAAGGAAAGGAATAACCAATAGGGAACCCATATTTTAAGAATTCTAAAACCTGTAAATCAGAATAACCATGAAGCATGCGACCCAAAAATTCAGTGTCAAATTTATCATTGATTGGAATGCGGACCCCTTGAAAATTGTACAGACCTGAATTGACTACTTTGTCACGAATTTCCAAGAGACTAGCAGTATTATTGGATAACAATGGCTTAATTCAGAACAAATCTTACAAAATTCTTTTTTACATTTCTGATTAGAAGAACATTTTTGAAAAGAAATGAAACTTGGAAGAAAAATATCAGCTAAAGAGTTCTCTGTGACAAGTTTAATTGGCCTTGTATTACAATGTCATTGACTAAAGTAAGGGCACGCTGACGAGCACTCAGGGTGATTAGCTTCTTTTCTGTCTTTTAGCCAACAAGACGCGCACATGTGCTTGGCAAATTTCATTTTGCCTTTGATGTTTACCAAGTGTGACTCCTTATGGGAGCACTTGTTAAGCTGAAACTTAGCACAAAACCAAATCCTTTCCTCTGATTTTGTCACAGAGGCACAACCAGCTGAAAAATCTGATTTTGGTCTAACTTAGAGGAAGCAAGAATGGTGTTTTCAATATACAAAAAGTCGTCACCCCACTTTCGATAACCAAGCTCAATCTCCCTTAAGATCGCTGCATAAAGGGATTTTAATGTAGTAAAATCATAAGATGAATTCAAATACATGATTCTCTTTAAAAGCTCTAATCTACCATTTCTTTCCTCAGGCAATAAATTGCTTTCTAATTCCCCTGCAATGAAGAGATGAAATGTCAGACTCTCAAATTCAACAGATTTGCTAACATAATCAAACCGTAGAAATGAATGAGGATATCTCTGGGGGTTCACCACATTATCAGAAGACTTAGAACTAATGCCTGACATCAGAGTACATTTTCTATCTACTGGGATATTACAAGCTCCCTCGTTATCACTAAACTCTTGTTCCTCTTCTTCATCCCATAAACCCAATCTGGCTAAATGTTTTCTGGCAGTAGACTGCAAATCTTTATCACAACGTAAAGATTTCAAAGAAAAATCCATACCTTTACTCTCTGAATGTTCTTGTTGCTTTTCCTGCACACACGGTACCGTACCTGTACAACTCAGTTCCTTCTCTGTCTGCGCAATTTCGTCCCTTAAACGTTTTAGTTCTTTCTCTTGGTTCAATCTCTGTAAAGTTCTCTGAAGACGAGACTTTTCTGCCTCGTATAAGTCATCCCTTTCCAAAGAACGTGATTTTTGTTCGGCTGCGACGCTGTCAACACCAAATCCGGAAGCACGACCCGTAATGGCTGATTCCCAGGAAACTGTATCTGGTACCCGCGCCGGCGTAGACAGCGAGGGGCTCACTGCGGGGCTTTGAACCAACGAATCTGAAAAACCCTAGTCTTTCAATTTTTTATAATTTCGGGTTTTTACCTTTCTTCTACCCATCGTAATGAAATCGTCTCAACTCGCAACAAAAGGAAATATAGGTTAAATAGTCTGACCTGTGTATCCGCATACAAACCCTTAAAAGGGCCTCAAAATAGTCCCGTGAAAATACACAAGAAAAGTAATCCTTCCTTTCAGCCACATTGACGAGAAATTCGACTATGACTTGACTGCAAACTATTCGAAGTGTGAATATAAGGTACAGCGAAACCTCAACTCATCAAAAAATGAAATACAGCATATAACCAAATGACTGAGTAACTAAAACTGTGCACAAACCCGCGAAATCCGCACGTTTTAAATGTGCACACAAATTTTCAACCAATCAGGAGCTTGTTATGCAAATGCTAATTAACTAGTTTTACGAGTCATCGCAAAACTATGCAAATGATTAATAAACCATCTAAAACTGACCAAAAAGTATGTGATACACCAAAAGTTAAATTTCTTTTTACAAAAGTATATGATTTTGTTAGTCTAGTCCTGAGTTTGGTTTACAATGTTTCTCACAGCCCTCGGTGATGTGTGGCATTTACTGTTTACTGCAGCATTAAATGTTGACTCTTTCATGTTTAGTTTGTTTATGGCATAGACTGAAAAAAGGAAACGTAAAATAAATTATTTTAAATTGCTAAGATAGCATAATTTCCAATTTATATTTGATTTTCAAATAAATAGTCAGATTTTTCTCTGCAAATTGAAAATATGTCTTTATATATACATGTAATTGAAGAATAACAATTGAAATTGAACAATTGAATAGTAAAGGGAAGAACCTTTGAAAAATCATGAGATGAGGGCATTTTTTTTATTTTCCGATGTAAAGCAGGAATTGGGAAGGAATATTCAAATATTCCCTTTGTAGGGAATATTGGAATAAGATTTTTAGATACAAATATTAATTTTTAAAACTGGAAAAAACTAAGCTGGATATAGAGTTACGTATCTTACACACTGCATTCTGTTATCATTTGAGGAAAATAAGTGCCAAGTTTAAATTAAAATGGACATGTTATGCTTTGGAAAAAAAATAATCACTTCCCAGATGCTAGATTCCACAGATGATCACTTATGTCCTGCCCTACAACTGGTAAATAAAAAAAAGGAAAACCATAAAATTAGGTGAAACCATTTTTAAGGCAGTACACAAGTAATAGATCCACAACATTTTGGAACTCATGCTCTTTTACAATGTTGAATGAGGTTTCCCTATGAAAATCATTCGGACACCTCTGTCAACACTGTTAAAGCTCATTACTCCCGAAACATTGCAGAACTATTACAGGTCCACTACCTTAAAAATGACATCACTGTGCAAGAATCTAGGGTCTTTAAAGGGTGCCAACACCAAGTGACCTGGCTAGCTCCAAACGCTACCACCTCCAGTACCAGGTGCAATTATATACAACAGAATTTCAGAATTAAATACAGATCGAATTTTATATTTCATTCATAGAAAGGGAATGAATAATTACACCGCTTTGTCCATCTAGTGTTAAGAATTTTGTATTTGTCTGGAATTTCCTTTCTTGTACCCCCCTTCTGCTACCAGAATTATATGTATAGTGAAAGAGTGAAAGTGGTTATGTAAATATAATGATTGAAGGTGGCACATATTTAGTTAACATCTAAATAAGTTGAAAGCATATGTGATAATTAACAGATATGAAATGTCAAATTATTTGTGTAAGGACCACAAAGTTTATAGCATTAGTATTCTCCAAATAAAGCCAATAAATAATTAGTAGTAAATATTGAACTTACATAGGCAGCAAGGTCAATTTGGGTACCTCTGTTTGGAATGTAGTGGTCAACAGGCCTTTCATCTCCATTATCACCATCATTCTTCAAAAATATTCTTGCTGGAGTAGACTGCATCTTCTCTGAAAATACAACAAAATTCAACTACTTACACCATCTTAGCCAGCTCAGATGAAATATTGCATCTTCGGTATATATATTTCATTACCACTAAATCAATGCAGTCAATTTAAACATAAAAATTCTACTTAAATTGTCAATTCCATATTGTTTTTGAAAATACATGGAAGTAAGAAATAGAAGGTATATGTAAAACAGGGGTTCTGAAATAAGCTGCCCTAGTTGTCGGACTTGTTCATTAAGCTGCACAGACAAGGAGTTTGTTTGTTTGAATGGGTTTTACGCCGCTTTCAACAATTTCGCAGTTATATCACGGCGGTCGGAGCACCTAACAATGGATTCCTGGTATTTCTTTCACCTGTACTACCATTACACCCTTTCCTAGCCTCCGACTGCTATCTCACATAGGTTTACGATTATCTACCCATTGGTGAGAGACAAACGTTGGAAAGGATATTTCCCGCCACCAGGGATCGAACCCAAGACTTCCAGATTGGAAGTCTTATGCCTAACCAACTGCGCTATGGTGGCGGCCACAGACAAGGAGATTTTCATGGCTAGGTTTATCGAAGACAAGTGAAAAAATCTCGAGAAAAAATATTTTCTGAAAAAGTTGGCAGTTTTCTGAAATTCCATGTAATCCCATGTCAACAGCAAGTCTATTTCTAGGATGCTTTCGGTTTAGCTTCATCAAATTTTATTTAAACATTTTGCAGACTCTTCAAAAGTCAATGGACAAGTGGGTTTTAGAAACGGACAAGTAGACTTTCAAAATATTTCAGAACCACTGTATTGCCTAGATTGCCTAATTTGCAATGAAAAAACAACAAGGAACCAATACATAGCCTAACAAAAAGCTGCTTCTTGGTACACCCTTCATCTGTCAGTCAAAAAGAAATGAGAAAAACTCTTAACCATTTTCTTCCTTTTCCCCATTTTTTTCTAATCATAGAAATTAACTAATGATTCAAAATTCATTTACCTGAAAGATTTATAAATCAATCATCTTTTCTGTGTCAATGCAGTAATCTGCATTTATGCACCCTGTGTTTAGACATTCACACACTATCCAACATAAAATGTCAGCAACTTAAACATACCCTCTGCAACTTGTTTGCTTATTGCTAAATAAAGGATTTGTTTGTTGGTTTGAATGGAGTTTTACTCCACTTTCAACAATCTTTCAGTAATATAGCCCCAGCTGGAGCACCTAACAATGGATTCCTGGTATTTCTCACACCAGTACAATCATTACATCTTTTCCTAGCCTCTAGCTGCTATCCCACAAAAAAATAGTTTCCAATATATGGGGGTTTCTATTAAATAGTCAGAGTTCTGATTAACCCACAAATTTCACTTCAGCTAAAGAAGAAATGGTGTTGTGCTTGAGTAAAAATAAAGTATAACCTAAAATCCCTTTTATCAGAGTTGCTCATAAAGGGATTGTATTGTAATTACAATAAGGCATTTTTCTTCCAAGACAGTAAAGGTAAAATAACATACCCCTTTCATCTTCTAGTTGCTTTAATCTTTGCCCTAGGTTATCAATGTCTCTCTGCGCCTGCTCATTTGCAGATTTTAAACTCTCAACTTGCGCATCTGAGTAAGCAGTCGCTACATGCACCATGTAGCAGGGACATGCTACTACTTATAGCATTGTATTCTCTGTGAAAGTTTGCCAAGTGATGGGGGGAATGAGAATATGTGTCATGGACATAGGCAACAGAAGATTGTGCATATGTATCAGGAGGTGGGGAAGAACTGTAGAGGGGTGTAGGCCGAAAAAGAGTATGTATAGGCTGATATTAGTACTGTTCGGTTGAAAAAAGGGCATGATCAGAAAAAATTGAGCCACTACTTGATTGAGAAGATTGCAAAGGGGAACTTGAAGACCCTTGACCAAACCAACTAGAAAATCTTGACTGGGAGGAGAGCAAGGTTGAACTTGAGGAGCAATGTCCAGATAAGTGCGAGCCTTGATTTTGAAACATTGGTGTATCCTGAAGGAGCATGGCGGAATTATCAGAGGGACTACTGCCTAAATCTACATCAGAAGAGGGACACAAATTTTTAGAACCTTGATCTAAATTAAGTAAACGCTTTTTTTGCATTTGTTGATACATCACGATATGTTTTACTAGAATAATCAAAAGGACTTAGGTCTGGATTTGAAGGGGAAACAAGAGAAGTTGAATTTAAAGAGCCTCGCTCTAATGAATGTGACCGCTTCTTTGTTTGCAAAGAAGCATCTTGGATGGACATAGGCCCATAGTTAGAAGACTAATGTCCCGATTTGAGTGGGCAGGGGGTGAAGGTGATTTAAATTGCGCCTCGCTCTAATGAAAGTGAGCGTTTTTTGGCATTCAGTGAAGCATCTTGTTTTAACACAGACCTATAATTAGAAGGACTATAGTCCTGATTTGATTGGGAAGTGGGTGAAGGTACATTTAAAGAGTCTCGCTCCAATGAATTGGAACGCCTTGAATTTACACTTGGAAAATTCATTTATATATTAAGGTGATTGCTTGAAAAATTATTTTAACTTATGTTGTGAATAGAATGCACAGTGCTCTCAATAAGCGGACATCTACGTAATGTACATCCAAAATTTCAGAAATTAAATCCAGAAAATCAGACCCTTTTACGTAAAAAAATGTCTCAGATTCAAGAAAAACGCTGTTATTTGACCCCGGACGTCTATCGATAATCAGCGCGAGCATACGTTATAGCTGACAAAAACAAGTCAAATGTAACGTACATGGTATTGGACAACATTACAGCTTCTGTCATTCTCTTTCTTTGTCAGATACAGATCTCGAAGGTCCCTTGATAGGCCTTTAGAAACACATGAAATTCAAATCAGGGGAATATTCCTAAGATCAAACAGAATTCATACAGCTCTAACTGATGAAATTTCGAAATATTGCTTTGTAAGAGTCTAGATCTACGGGTAATTTATTCGAAGTGAAAAAAGGCTCTACCCGAAAACATTTCCGAAAGGTCAATCGACTACCCTCGTCTATAAACAGCATCCTCGAAGAAAACGAAAAATCCAAATTACGTCATTTAAAAGTTGACTCCAACAAAATGTCCGACGAGTGATTTGAAATGACAGAGTCATTTTTATGCCCCCGCATCGATAGATCGGGGGCATATTGTTTTACTCATGTCCAAAAACTTAACCTTGCCAATATCTTCAAGCCTATTCAAGATACAAAGCTTATATTTGGCATGATGATAGATCTCAATGATCCGCATCCATTGGTACCAAAGTCGAGGTCATATTACAAGGTCAAGGTCATCTGTCAAGGTCAAACTTTGAAAAAAAATGCAGTTACGGGGGAATTCGTGTTTCACAAACACATCTTGTTTGTCTTAGTTATTCAGATAATTCAGCATAAGTTCAAATATATTAATAAGTTTAGGTTCAACTGCCAACACATTTTTTTTGCACACTACCTGTAGAATGTTGGTCACCCTTGGAGCGACAGGGGAAAGGGGGGGAATAAAGATGCGTTTTATTGAAGGATATTAAAACACGGTAACTAATATTTGGGTAAGCAGCATTTCCTAGGTCCATCACACAAGAAACATCTACAGAGCAATTCCAAATATAAACTACAGTTCCTCATATTAGTTTCCAAAATTTATATACAGTGCTGTCGGCTTATCCTGCACACTTAAGAAACTCGAGTACAAAATTCGTGTAAAGATATCGCATGTACACAAAAGTCAATAAACGACTGAGCTCATTTACCATTTTTGTTATGTAAAAGATATTTTATCTGGAACAAAATGTCACTAAAGTAACACAATCCGGTGATGAACAGAGGCACCTTCATGTTTTATCAACACAGTTCTCGTTGGCTAAACCAGCGCAGTCAAGGAAAATACCTTACTTTACTGCTTGTAAAACTGTTAGAATTAAAAAGCGATACGCTTAAACAAAAAGAGAATCTATTTACTTTAAGATAAACTGGTAGACATTTTTGTTTGATATGTTTGATTGATCATTTTTTTTTAAAATATCAAAATAGGGTTGTTTTGCTCTTAGCTTTAGCGGCCATTTTTTAGGCTTTATATGACGTCAAATAGCTGCGTGACGTGCAGGATTACCCGACGTGAGTGTATATAAAGAAATAAAGGGTGATTGAGCAACCAAAGTTGGTGCCTACAGCTGAAAGTCAAAGCTATAAGTTTTAACCCTTGGAAGTTTATATTTAAAGACCAACCAAAAATAATGGACTTTGGGAACAATTAAACTTATTCTAACAAGGAAAGGAGCATTTACAAAGTGTGTAGGAAAGGGAGGTGTTTGGAGGGGGGGGGGGGGGGTCCTTAGTGAGTAGAAAAATCCTGAAAATCCAACATAGAATTACAAAAAATCCTAATTTTGGCCCTTATTGAGAGCACTGTACAATATACTCTAAAAAAACATTTTGCTGAAATAGGACATAGGGTCGAAAATTTATTAGTACGAATCTACAATAATTTATACAATTTGATATATCCATTTCATATAATTCTTCTATACCTTTGGGGTAACAAGGTTTAATAAGGGTTTAATAATATTTGGAAATATGAATTTTGGCTTTATCATTGAAACCATGGCTTCATTTTTCAATTTTTGCATTCCGAAGGGCTCAATATTTACTGAGTTATAAGTTGTCTTACATTAGCAAATAACTTGTTTTGAGCCCTGCAGGACAAGATTCTATTAAAAATCAACAAATTACTGCTTTTTACATACCTTATATGTGCTATTCTTCCCAATGGAAAAGGAAATAAGTCAAAAAAACATGTCAACGGAAATTTCATTTAAAATCGGCAGCCATTTTGGATTTCTATAGACTGAGTCTTGTTCTTTTTTAGACTTGCACATTATCAACAACATTCGTTTGGGGCTTGTAGATATTTTTTCAAAAATATTTTCAGAAACTTTGGGGGTTTTTTTAAAGATTTTACTTGAGAATAAGAAGATTTTTTGTGAGTATACTAAGATTTTTTTTGGGGGGGGGGGGGGGTAGCCTTCATATTTCACATGTATGGTGATATCTTGGGACAAGACCTTTCTGTTGGAGTTCTTGGTCATCAGTCAAGGTCAAGGTCATTTTTTCAAGGTAAATTTGTAAAAGACTAAAACTTTTACATTTGCTCTAACTTTGTAATGGTAAGTGATATAGCATTGATATTTTACATATGAAGTGTAAAATTAAACCTAGGCCCGAGTTACAAGCGTAAATGACCATTTCCACTTAATTTCCGTTTTATTTACGCCTATTTTCCTATTTTTTTCAAAAATATTTTCAGAAACTTTGGTGGTTTTTTTAAAGATATTTACTTGAGAATAAGAAGATTTTTTGTAAGTATACTAAGATTTTTTTTTTTTTTTTTTTTTTTTGGGGGGGGGGGGGAGCCTTCATATTTCACATGTATGGTGATATCTTGGGACAAGACCTTTCTGTTGGAGTTCTTGGTCATCAGTCAAGGTCAAGGTCATTTTTTCAAGGTAAATTTGTAAAAGACTAAAACTTTTACATTGGCTCTAACTTTGTAATGGTAAGTGATATAGCATTGATATTTTACATATGAATTGCTTGTGACAAAGCCTTTTTGTGGATAGTAAAGTCAAGGTCATTTGCCAAAGTCAAGGTCATTTTTTGAAGTTCACTGATTTTCAGCATAAAAACTTGAACATTGGACATAACATTTTAAGGGTAAGTGAAAAATTGATTGAAAGGAGTTTTATGCCTCTTTCAACATTTTTTCAGTTATTTCACGGCATGAATTTTTCTCACAGTAATGATTTCTTACACATGAAATGTTTAAGTTAGAAAAATACGCCTCTTACAAAAGTTTAAGTTATTTTACGCTTGCTGAAAGTGTATTCTGCTTCCATAAATATGCTAAGTCTGTAAAATCCGTCTCTAGAAAAAGTTAAAGTGTTGAAATACGCCTGTAAAACGGAATAGAAATGAAATTCTGCTTCGAATTCATTTTACGCCCGTAATTTCTGATGAATTCCGCCAGTACTTTATGATGTAGCAGAGACGTAAAATTAAACCTAGGCCCGAGTTACAAGCGTTAATGACCATTTCCGCTTAATTTCCGTTTTATTTACGCCTATTTTCCAAGCAGAATCCGCAACAATTTTTCGTACGAGTAAAACTCTAGGCTGAATATATCATATCCTTCATCTCCCTCTTTCTTTAAAATTCTACCCATGTAAATAAAAGAGGGATCCCTGATTATCCAGTGGGTTCCTCACAGTAAGAATTAGGGATTCATTCGTAACCCCTGACATTGCTTGTATTATTGAAGGCATTCATTTGAAACTTAGGACACAAGTTCACTGGGAGAAAACAAAAGATATTGCTGAAGCTTTTTTGTTGTAATTTGTGTGGTCATCATTGTTGTGTGAAAACTTGGACTCTTTGTGTTACATCTGGTATTACTTAAGGCAGTTCCACTATTACACCCTTTCTTGGCCTCCTGCAGCTATTCTTTTAAGGTAAATGCTTTTCCACTAATTGGTGCAACACGAATTTATGTGTGTGTGGTTGGAAGGGGGGGGGCTTTTTTTGTCTATGACACACTTAGGGCCCTATATTGGCTCTCTTCCACACCTTATTTTACTTTTTTGGTTATTTAGATACCCTAGACAGGTGAAAGATAAAGGAGCTGCCGTGGTTCTGGTGTTTTTGTTTTTCCTTTGACAAGTCCAATTTAAAAGTTCTTTGAGATAACTAAAAATGCTAATAGGCCCACAAAAGTACCTATAATAAATAATTGATTGAATCATTGGCAAATGACAAAATTTTAGACTGGTCCAAAGACAAGATTTCTGATGAAAATGAAGAAATTATCTGTTTTATTGGCAGATGACATTTTGGTGAAGTAACAAATGTTGCAAAAGATATTTAATAAATTTCCACAGCCTTTCCTTGGGGGGGCCATAAAAAAGTAGGATTGTGCGAGTTTAATGCTGCCCCTGGTGGAAAATGCATGGTTAATTGATGCCTCTTTCATCCCTTGTCGGATGTTTGCCTTCATCAAAAAGCCCCTGGTAACACATCAAACTGTCAATCTAGAGGTCCCTGGTTCAATTTCTGACTGCATCACCAATCCTTTCCACAATTTGTCTCCAACTAATGGGTTGATAATCCTAGACTTATGTAGTATAGCAGCTAGAGGCTTGGAGAAGAGTTTGTGGTAGTACTGGTGTGGGAACTACCAGGAATCTATAGTTAGATGTTACTGCCGCAGTAAAATGACTGAAATATTGTTAAAAGCAGTGGAAAACCCCACTCATACAAACAAACTATGTCAGGAACATTTTTTTTTTTAATCAAAGGTACACGATACTTGTATTTGCGTAGGAAAAAGAAATTTAAAATATTCTTCTGATATCATTTTAGTAATGCATATGGTTCAATATTTTGTATTTAACATTGTCTTGGACATCAAATAGACAAGTTTTATTTCTAGGAAACTCTCTGCTAACTCCAATCCGTTAAATGATTAAGTTAGTGTTCTTGCAAACTTACTGCAAACAACATGTGAATGATTTTTAAAAGATAGTTTTCCTGCAAACATCCTGCAAACTTTTTTACTAATTTTCCTATAAGTCTAATCTGCTGCAAACATACTGCAAACAATATGTGAATGATTTTTAAAAGATAGTTTTCCTGCAAACATCCTGCAAACTTTTTTACTAATTTTCCTATAAGTCTAATCTGCTGCAAACATACTGCAAACAACTCATTGTTTGCGGGAAGATTGAAATTAGCTGCAAACACATGTTAAGTTGCTGCGAACTGTTCTGGCAAACTAATTTGTTTGCGGCAAATTTGCGGCAAATTTGCTGCAAATTTGCAGCAAACTTTTCATTTCTGTAAGGGAAGTTTCTTAACGGACTACTTTCTGCGGAAGCTTACAAAATAGCTGCATACTCAAACTTGTTTTTATTGAGAATTAAAAGCAATTTTTTCAGCTAATAAGAATGCACAAAAAATGAATGGAATAATCTAAAATTATTTTTTTTCTTCCGCGAAAATGAGTCCCTATAGAGAGAAAAGTGTTTGATTACGGAGAAAGGGTAACATGAATTTTATGCTTCATAGTTTTTAATTTTGTTTTAAATTCACAGAAAAATGAAACTAAAAAATCATCACATTTATGTACGAGTCCAATATTAATACATTTTGATTAGGTTTTAAGTTTCGCACCTCAGTGAATTAGAAAAAAAAATCTCTTCATCTCTGAAGAATTTTTTTCTAAATGCCCATTAACGTTTTGACTTAAAAGGCATGTAAAAAAATATGAATGAATGAATGAATGAATGAATGAATGAGTGAATGAATGAATGAATGAATGAATGAATGAATGAATGAATGAATGAATGAATGAATGAATGAATGAATGAATGAATGAATGAATGAATGAATGAATGAATGAATGAATGAATGAATGAATGAATGAATGAATGAATGAATGAATGAATGAATGAATGAATGAATGAATGAATGAATGAATGAATGAATGGGTAACTGATAGATTGAATTAATAAATGAATGGATTCATTAATCAATTAACTGGTGGAATTAAATTATTGATGAATTTATTACTTAAGAAAAGGCATGGTGCCTTTTACTACAATTTGTGAATTTATTTCTCTTTAGATTAAACGAGTAATCACTTTTCCAAAGAAAGTTTTGGCTTTATATTTTAAAATCTCTTCTTCACAAAGACATCAGATTGATAAGTATGCAGTTGCCCCTTTTAAAATCTACACAACAGGAATGATTGTTTTCAGATGTAAAGAATTACGCTACTTTCCATTTATTACCCTTGGGATTTTTCGCCAGCGAAGCTTTGTTTCTATGAAAATTTTTCAGACAATTACACACTTTGATAAGGCAATCTAAATTATTCATTAAAAAAATAACGATTTCGCAATTTTGCTCCAAAAGACAATTGGTTGTTCAAAAAGCTAAAAGATCTATAGAAATTGCACAGTTCAAATCTATCTCATGTAGCAGGGCTCTGAATATTCGCCATTTTGATCGGACATTTGACAAAGTTACAAAATACAGCGAAGGCTTATTCAACATAACAGAAAGTCTACACTTGGCGGATATGTTAAGTAAGAGCAGAAAACTTGACGTACAAAAGTAGAGCATGCAAGCAAAAATATGTGTTCGTTTACGTTAGCCATGACATACGATGTCATAATTGCAAGAAAAAAAATGTTTCGAAGGGACTTGAGCATGATTTGTTTTAAGTTAGTGGACCCGTAATAGTTTCGCGACATTTTGGCACTCATGAACTTTCACAATGTTGACCGAGGTTCCCTAATGAAAATCATTAGGAAACCTCGGTTAACAGTGTTAAAGTTCATTACTTCCGAAACGTTGCCGAACTATTACGGGTCCACTAACTTAAAGATAAAAAGGGGTGTAAGATACTGGCTAAAATTGGCTGATTTGAGATCATCAGTCAGAATGGTCGTTAAATAAATCTCGAGAACGTGAAAACGACAGCAAATTGACAGAGTCTCGATAAATATATAATACATATTTAGTGTTTTGTATGAGAAAAAAATCTAACGAGGTTGGGAGAATTGATCATTGTCGAGGCTCTGCCGAGACAATTATCAATTCCCACAACCGAGTTAGATATTTTTTCAAACAATACACTAAGTATGTATTATATTTATCTTATAACCTTTATTTGCCTTATTTTCATCGATGTTTCTAACTGAAATGCAAGTTTCTAAAAATCACCGGATTATATCATTGTTCTAAAAATAACCATGTGATAACATAAAAAATATCATACGGGATGTTATCATACGGATATTTGTATGGTTATAAGATAAATATAGACTACGGAATGGACTGACACAGGGTTTCGCTCAGGAGTCAGGTGGCGGTTTAAAGTAAGTGGCCTTTTGTTATTTCTAACCATCTTTCAAATCAATCAGTAGTTCCATGTTGAATACTTTTAAAAAAACTTAAGAGCAAGTTGTTGTCAGCACAAGTATTGTGTAAGCTTTTTGGCTACTTAACTAGCCCAAAGTTTGATAACGTACCTGCAATCCAGAAGAATGGTACAGATGGCGGTCGGTGCAAAAAGCTGACATCTTTTTTTGCGTATTCCTCTGCTAAAAGAATTGCGTGGTAGTTTCTAAAACAGTTAGCCATAGCATTCCGTATGGTCAATCTTGTCATGATGATTAGAAACTCTTTGTCCCCCTTTCGTATCCAATCAATACTACAGACTGTAAAAGATAGGCTACAATTAAGACCATCGTGAAATTGACACCCATTCCCATTACATGCATGATAATATTAAATCACTTAATCCGCGCTCCATTCTACCAAACCAAACAATCGTTCAAACCTGTCCATTTAAAAACGTTCAAAAACACTTTGAGATCATCCAAATCGATCGACAAATTACATGTATTCATATCGATTAAATCTTTGCACGATTTTATTGACGCTATTTGTTTTTTAAGCGTCTGATCGGACCGTGAATATACACAAACAGAAATCTACGTAGAATAAAGGGGGGTAATAAAACTTCGCTAATTTCGTCCACTGGGACGAAATTAGCGATATCATATTACCTCCCTCTAATTTCATTCAAACTTGCTCCTTCTACTCAAAAGAAACACATTTGCTTAATTCACAGAAAAAATACCATTCGGAACACCACTCGGCCAATCTCATGATCAACTCGGATGTACATAGACGGACTTTTTTTAAAAATTACGGGAAACCATTGGAAAAACTCGATGACGTCAATTAAAAATGGCGTTAGCCCTCGAAACTTTGAGTGAAAACATTCGACGTCGTCAACGCTACTCGTTTTAGTCACTGGCGTGAATCCATCAAATCCTTATAAAAATATCATTAGATTCTTAAATAACGGCTGAAAAAAATCTTAATTTTTGAGAATAATTCGTCATTCTCAAAAATTAAGATTTTTCATTCGTTATTTTACTTAAAAAATATAAATCTACAGTGCTAGTTTTTCTTACACTGTTTCCGCTTAAGGACGATTTCGGGAGTTCATTCTTGCGCAAAGTTTTTGCGCATCGAACTCTTCAAAAAGGAGTAAGCGCTCCAAACTTGCACTATATTCGGACGTAACAAAAGCACAACAAAACCCCTCTAATTGTTCATATTTCGCCTAAAATGCCTTCATGAAGACGATTAACAAATCCTTTCACTAGAAATAATTATATAAATTATCGCAGCCATTTTATCTTATGGAATAAAGGATATGACGTCAGCGTCGTTTTTGTAGGTATTTGTGACGTTAACGTTCCCGCGCATAATCAGACATCAAACAACGTTGTCAGCCGTGAATCCGATAGCTACATGTAACCGTCACTTTTCATTTTTACGGGGTGAATTTTTGAAAGCTTGATCTTGATAAACGATCCTATCGTTGTCAAATGATCTTGTCAGATTTTTAATTTCCAATGTTTGGATTAATTTTTAACAGACCTGGGTGTATTTGAAATTTATTTAGGGATGGGTGTGTGAGGGAGGTAGATGACCTTGATCTCATCATATGACTTCGATCACGGAATTTGATGATGCTTATTGACAAGATCAATTATTATTCCATATGTGAGTATTCTTTTTTGAATAGGCTGGAATATTTTGAAATTACTAGATTTTTGCGTGATTTATGTAACGTTGGCCTTGATATATGACCTTGACCTTTTCATATGATTTGACCTTGGGATTTGTTGACGCAAAACAAAGAGATACCTTATTTGTTGAGGAATTCAACTTCATAATCGAGCAGTTTAAGAAGGATTGAATATCATAGATTTTGTTCATAAAATTGACACGATAAAAAGAATCAGGAGTGATTTTTTCCTTTGCGTCAAAACTGGGTGACCTAGAATTTTGCATTTTTTCTAAAAAAATAGCACGGTGACCATACATTTTTAATATCAATATCATACGAACATATAATTATCTACAAAATATAGAAAAAATAAAATTTTCTATCTCAGGGTTTTTGAGAAATTTGATCAAAGTTAATAAATTTTGAAAATATTCTCGTTCATTTTCGATATTCCCATTTTTTACGAATTTGGGAAAAATACCTAAAAAATCACTATGTTTCCATTCAATCGATAATTGTGTATTATATTCAGTGCAAATAACTTCTTATCTATGAAATCAAAATAAAATTGATATGGGTTGTTTGATAAGATTTGCTTGTGTTATGGTTTTATGTCATTACCAAGAAATGAAAATCGGGGAAAAATCGGACAAAAATTTACTCGATACCTATGACATTCTATGACGTTTTGCGAAAAATCGGATTCGGTGACCCCCTTTTTTCTTTCCAATTTTTCAATCGCCATACTTTAATCTACAAAATATGAAAATATAAGAAAATTCTATCTCAGGAAATAAAATCTAGAAATCGTCCTTAACAAAATGCACGATTTTGTTACATACCCATCCGCCTCACATACATCCGAGGTCTGTTGCAGTTTACGAAAATGGCCGAGTGATGTTCCGAATGAATAAAATACATGTATGTAGTCTGCCACTTCTTCGAAAAACGGAACATTCAAAAGCAATTGTCGATTGGTAGTATAGACATATAATTGTTTGTTTCAGTGTAAATCGATTAATATTTCATTGAGTAAACAACAACAACAACAACAAAGAGACAACACGTAAAAATAATAATAGAGCGCGTCATTTTGCGCGTTATTGCTATTTAACGTCATGCCGTCTTTTGATGTCTTCAGAGGTCCGTTCGTAAGAGCGTGAGTCTTAAGATTCTGACTGAGATTTTTAAGATAAAGCGTTCGATAGAGCGAGATTTTTAATGCGCTTAATAAGAATCTTAAGATATCTCATTGAGGAAACGAAGATGGTTTGTATAGGCTTAAATTGAGTAGTCATGACGACGTCGAATCTTTTCACTCAAATTATCGAAAATCGTTCATTATGACGTCATTAAATTCTTATTAAGCGGGATTTTTCATCTTGCTCTAAGGAACGCACCTCTGTTTATTTTACTCCGCTTAGATAACGTCTAAGAAAGGTTAAATGAACGTTAGTCGGATATAAAATTTTGGTTATTTCAACTAATTGGTACTGAGTTTATGGAATGATAATCTTCCGTTATTTCTCGATATCCAGCGAAAAGCATTGAAAAATGAATTATATACTTTGACGATCAGCTTTCGATTGTGGTATGACAACTGATGTTGATTGCGGACTTTGGTTGGTCTTGCATAAAACGCGGTTTTCCTCTGTACAGGGTCGACAAACCATAGTTACCTTCCTTGATCTTGAATTGTCTACGCTGAGGGCTTGACATTTGGATAAACACGGGTTGGCTGAAATTAAATGGCGGAGACGGTCATACTGATATAATATGATTCCAAATTGATTCGAAGTATTTTTGTGCATTTTGATTTGATGAAAAATTAGTTTCACTACTCGTATGTATCGGTTTTGTAAGCTGGCGGACAAAAAGAGACAAACAGACAGACAGATAAGTTTATTGAAAGATGTGTACAAAGTACATCATCGTTACAGAACACAATTACATTTCTATATTCATATATAGAAAATATATATCTGACCCGTAACGCGAAGAGGGGCCATTTTGGAAGGGCGAAGTGTAGACCCTTGTCAGACTATGCGGATTGCGCAGACTGGTTAGGGTCGAAACTTTTCGCAATTAACTAATTTTCCGAATCTTGAATAACCAATTTATCCTCTTGTAAAAAGAATTTTTGAAATGCGACCTCTGATTTGCCTTTTCTATAACCAATTTCTTTTTCCAATATTTATTTTACAGAGTTCACAGAGGGTCCTTTTTCGTGTGAATATATATTTAGTCTTTGTCCTACATTATCATCCAATCAGAAGGCTGGATTTTCAAATTTTTTGAAGGTTTATTTTCCATAAAGTTTCCAGCCCAGGTTTATTTTGATCATTATTTCATTTAAACGTCGAGGTTTATATGTTATACCACGCATGCGTACAGACTAGAACTACCCCTTCATAAATATGCAATAACCACGTGATGAGTACACGTGAAAATTGTAAAACTCGTGCACATGTTGTATAACGAATATCCTATATAGATTTTAATCTGGCATGGCATGGATTACCATGTCGAATCTCTTATGGAACGATGACTTTTCTACTTGTCTGTACATTTATTCAAGAAAAGTAACGCTAACTAATGAGATCTAATTGGACAGTGCAATATATTCTATACTTCTTTCTTATCGATTTTCCCTCATCTGTAATGTCGGGAAAATAAAACCAAATTATACTTCATATATATCTTCTGTAATGGCTCTTTATAAAAACTCAATTTTGCGTGCATATTTCAACAACTCCATATTTGGAAAGAGAGGGGCGTTTACTTGTAATAAATGTACCCTGCTTATTCTGTTTAAATCGTGCAATATGATGCCGATAACATAAAAGGCGGGAAAAAGACTAAGTCAGTTAAACGCTAATAATTGAAAATTAAACGATTTAAACAGCCTCAGTCGGTCGCTACGCTCCCTCCTTTCGGCTGTTTAAATCGTTTAATTTTCAATTATTAGCGTTTAACTATTATTTAAACATGAGAAACAGTTTTTGTTCTAACAGTGTTTAAGCAATGGATTATCAATAACCCTTTCGTAACTCAATGTTTTTTCATTAGGGGTTCAACGAGAACTGACAGTGAAAATGAAGAACATTTTTTTTATTTTCACTGTCAGTTAAATTAAAAGCACCATGAAATCGAAATTTACCAAGACCATCATCTATTCATAATCGTTCGCTCAGTGCTCATTTAATTTTATCAAAATCTCACTCAAACCCTTAAAAAACGCCCGAAAATCGTTAAAAACGTTTAAGAAACGATCAACTTTCCATTCAAGCAATCAAAGTTTTGCAAAGCATCTCATCAGCCGTGAAGATTTAAAGGGAGGTAATACGTTTTCACTTATATCGTCAAACCGGGCGAAATTAGCGATAATGTTATTACCAGCCAACAATTTCACTCAAAACCTCCCCTTCAAACTCATTCAGAAATATTCCGAAATCATTCCATAATTATTCACCTTGTAACTTCACAATGTTATTAACTGCACACGGATATCAGATAGTGGAATATCGCATATATCGTGCAACAACGAGGATTCAAAAATAGAATACTACTCAAAGTTTGCTTAGCAGGAGCTGCTTTAAAAAAATCGTGTTCGTGTTTAAAATTGTACAATGATGTATTGACAATATACCTAATGTATACATTACCAAATTTGTCACGTAATTTTTTCGCGAGACTCGTGCAAAATATGGAACCCCGGTTTCTTAACTGTCCTCTCTCATTTTCTACATGTACAGGTTTCGTTAAGATGCTTAGTTTCTGTTTTTCAGTACTTAATGAACTTTCAAGTCTACTCATGGCTAATCCAAATGTCAGACGACATTTAACTGTCGAACAATTGTGGCGTGCTGTAGGACTTCCCACCTTGGCATGGTACTGGGGGTACACCATACTGTTGTAACCAGAGCTTGGGCACTATACCAACAGAATGGTACACCTGTAAGGAGACATGGTGGAGGTAGGATTAAAGCTACCTCCGTCGCAGATGACCGTTTTTTGGTAATTCAAGCCCGAAGGAACAGGTTTGCTAAGGCAACGCAGCTACGTTCCGACCTTCAAAACGCCTCGGGAGTGCAAGTTTCGACTCAAACCATACGAACACGGCTGCATGAGCATAACCTGAGGTCAAAAAGACCATGTATTCGTATTCCGATGTCCTGAGCTCATTGACGTCGTCGGTTAACATTGGCTTTGTACCTTGTTGGCTGGCGTATAAGACGCTGGCGCCCCGTGCTATTCACAGATGAGTCCAGGTAGTAATCCAGCTACATTGATAGGCTAGGGTGTGGAGAAGGTCGGGGGAAAGGTTTCATGCAGCAAACATTGCTGAGCACGAAAGTTATTGGGGTGAATCCATCGTGGTTTGGGGTGGCATCAGCTGGGATGGGCTGACTGATCTTGTTATTTTAGAAAGAGGTACTCTGACAGATCGTAGGTACATTGATGAAATCCTCATTACCCACTTAAGATTTTACGCTGGTGCTATAAGGGATGGATTCATTTTAATGGATGATAATGCCCGTCCACACACGGCCCGTATAGTCCAAGAGTATCGCCAAGAAGAGGGCATTCTACGTCTAAATTGGCCGATAGAGCATATGTGGAATGAGCTACAGGTCCAGCAAAGGACACTGCAGGACCTCGGCCAGATCCTTAGAAAAAAAAGGTCTTGCTCAGGAGAATGCAGAGGCGCTGACAGGCTGTTATTGACAGTGCCGGCTTTCATACTTGTTATCGAACAAAATGCAATTGAAAGAACACCTTTTTTTGTCAAATTAGATTGTTTCAATTTTTCAAGAAAACATACCAATTTCTCGGGTCTCCCTGTTTGGTCTACTTCGAAGTCTTCTTATCATTATTAAGCTTTATTTTATTCTCAAATTTGATAAACTGATAACAATTGACCATTTTCCAACATTCTTATAATCAAATTTCATTTTTTCATGAAATAGTAGTATAAAACAATTTTTGGTGCTTGGCAAACTTTGAGTAGTATACCATATATCGGTTTAACACTGAATACACTTACTCGAGTTTTCAACCCAGATGAACTGTTGGTCCAGAAGTGGGTGGTAACGCATCGCAGCAAGATTGTTTGGTCGGCATTGTTTTGGAACCGTGGCACCTGTTGTAGAACATACCGCCTTTGCTCCGTCGTATTTGGTTGTCGTTTTAGGGACGAAGTAATAGGCTTGACAATAGGCTGTAGTATGAAGCAGGAAGACGTTCTTTGTTAAATGCTTTTCTATGAATTATCGAAAACTCTGCTGAGTGACTAAAGAAAAGGTTTATAACCATTTAAAAATCCCACCGCATAACCAGCGAAATAACCAAAAAAAACCCAAAACCCAAAAAAACCCGAAACCTCTTGTTGCCAGGGATCACGAGCAAAATGACGCGTTTTAAGGAAATTTGACCATTTTTCACGATTCAATCCATATTTGTGTTTCACTCAAGAAATATATTTTCGTGAAAGATTGATAGATCTTTCGTTTCGTGAATAACAAAAACTATACTTTTACTCTTGGCTCCGCAACTCGTGTTGTTCACTCAATATAGGAAAAATCGATCTTACACTGACGCAAACAATTATCATCTATTTACTGCGTGATATTTTCCACCTATTACATAGATTCGTTTAGAAAAAAAACTTTGATAACCTTATAGCTCACGCAGCTTGAGAAGCTACCACCACTGCGCAGTTGATAGCTGACCGTTCTCCAAATCTCGGGGTTATCAGTTCGATTCTAGTTGGCGACACAAGTCCCACAAGACACAGACATTAAATTTGGTCTCTCACAAATGGGTGGATAATATGAAAACTATGTCAGTTGAGCTGCTGGAGGCTCGGAAAACGTGTCGCTAGGGTAGTACTAGTATGAGAAATACCAGGAATGCAAGAACTGCTGTTTAAGGCGCCGCGATTACACTGAAAAGTTTGTGTAAGGCGAGGTTTGTTTAGTAAGTAATCTCGGTTTAGGTATATGTATAAGTTATACATGTGTAATTATGTCATTGGTCACTTGTTGTCACTTATTTCTCGGTTATCCACCAAAAAGCATGAAAGTAATCTACATTACTGTCGTCGCCCCGCTACTCGTGAAAATATAGCTTGTGTTATTCACTGAATGAAATGTAACTCGACCTAACACTGGGCCAACTTATTTCACGCCCGGGCGGGGCCCGTTTTTCAGCTTGAAACCCGCCCTTCGTTCAGGCTGAAAAATTATTGCAAACATTATTTAAATTATACCCCGCTTTACACGCAAGTATACGGGTAAAGCGGGACACGACTTGAACCGGTTTGTCATCCTGAACGCAGGGCTGGGATCAAGCTGAAAAAAGGGCACCGGTCGGGTGTGAAATAAGTTGGCCCACTGAAACAACCGATTATCCTTTATAGATTTCCTTGTGTGTATCATTTCGACAATTTATTGTTTTCAAGCCTTTCATTCGAAGAAAACAAATGAGCCTGTGAATGACATTTCCAACAATTTAACATGAGGGTGGATGGCCAACATTAACCAACCTTGACTGCCGAAAAGTATAAATAGCAGTTTGCATGACTTTCTAATTGTACTTTTGGATCTCATCTTTCTACAAAGTGCTCAGTGAAGACCCTGGTCAGACTGTGCAGATGCACAGGCTGGCCAGAGTATTTGCTTGGCGCACATTTGAAATTGTTGGAATTATCACACACAGGCTTACATGTGTTTATGTGTGTGTATGTGTTGTTTTTTCAAGATGTCAATAAAGCTGGGTTGTGACCTTCAGTGTTTGTAGGATTGTATTATTAATAATGAACACATATTATGCGACATGACATTCATTCAGTGCATCGGCGAAATGAATATCGAGGAAAGCCCTATTTGTATAATTATACTTCATATATCTAAATCTGATTTTGTTTAGAGGATTCCTGTATACATAGTAGACCTTAGTTCAATGGCCAGTACCTTCAAACGGTATTTTAGTCACAAAAATGTGAAATGAAGGAAAATTGCATCAAATTGTTTTGCAATAACTGAAGTTCAGCAACACCGTTTCTAGGGGCCTTTTAAAGATGGCCTAAATTCGGATTATTGAAAAATAGTCATTGCAGCGACTTTTTATTCACCATATAACAAGTTACAATTAAGAAATAATTTAAAAGATGTTACCTATTAAAGCCAAAATTATTCTAGCGTTTTTCCATACCATGTTGTCAAACAGTTGGTCCATTTATTCAAAATTTAATTTATCGTCGAGGTTGGCCATTTCCATAAACATGGCCATCGATTTTAGACTTTATTAAACAACCCTTACTTCAAGACTGCATTTTTAAGAATAAGTTTAGAATATCTTATTTTGCATATCATGGGGCTTGGAGCAAAGACATAGTAGTGTCTATACAGTGTATAGACACATACTATGTTTTTGCTCTAAGCCCTCGATATGTGCCCAACGAGTAAAAAGTGGCCAGTTTGGAATGCCGTAAAATGAATTCTTCCTCCATTGAAAAAAGGACTAGATTAAGCATTGGCCAACTAAAGACCATCTAGAGATTAAATATGTGAAAGCAAGAGGGTCAAAATAGCCCTAGATAACCCACCTGAGTTCATAGTTAGATTAACAGGCAAGACCATGAAAACTTAGCACAATAATAGGAAACTAGACTAATATATTATTTATACGAGGGTCATCCGAGAAATAATGAGACTGGCTCTATATCTAAAAAACTAATGAAGATATTAAAAAGAAATTTCACATGCATGTACATTTATTTCTCCCGCATTTATTTTTCATATCAACAAGTCGGTTGCCATGACGTCATGTTGATGACGTCACAAAGATTGACGTCATGACGTTAACCGTGGCCAGATGAATAACAAAAAAACAAAAATGTTACATCTTTTAAGTGTTTAATTTCAAAAAATTAAAGTAGATGTAAGCGCTTTTTTTCAATGAATATTATATAGGGATAAAGTGCTTTCTCACTGTACTTTTATTTTTACTGATCACTATTTCATCCGTGGTAAAATTGCATTTTAGAAGAAAAACTTCCTTTACATGATTTTGATTATAAAGACATTATTTATAAAAGAAAAAAATGCATTTAAAATTCCATCAAGATCTTTTTGTTATTGATATCGTCTAATATCTTTAAAAAAGACATATAATTCAAAATCTGTTGTAAAAACTTACGAGTACATCACTGTAGAATTGCATTTGGATACTCTCCCATTTTTCAGAACGATGTTATCTGATAAAAAGAAGGTATTCGTCATGAAATTTGGCGTCATTTCTTTCGATAATTTTACAACCATTATCTACCACTTTGATATAATACCAAAAAAAAAAAAAAAACACCCATCGATGTAATTTGTGTGAAAAATACAATTCCAAGTAGTTTGATTTGAAGTTTTTTAAACACGAAAACATCATTTCGAGATATGGCACCTCCTTTTGTTGCCTAGCAACAATGGTTCCTTACAATGTATGAAGGCATGAAGGCAAGGGTCTACCCATTGAAGGAGATGTTACTCTAAACAATAGTGGAAAAATAATATCATATATATGAACTAGTTAGACACAATAGCATAAGTCTCACTTTTGAATTGGATGACCCACGTATAGTATACTTTCTACTAAAGAGTTTTTAAAAAAGACTTAAAGCGTATATCTTTAATTAACATAAATGAGTGTGTTTTCATTGCAATCATACTTTTCCAAAACACGGCAGCCAATGAAGCCACGCATTGATATGATCAATTTGAATGAGGTAATTGTGCATGTCGAGAGTTGTGTAACCTATTTAAAAAAAACGATTTGAGCAAGTTGTAGGACCGCTATGAATAGAGTTCTTAGCGAGGGATTAAAAAAATAATCGAGATGTCAATTTTATTATGTTACTAACTGTATATTGAGCGCAACAGTGCGGTCTCTGATAAGACAGGTTGGATACGATAGCTGCAAATCAGCTTTATCGGTCGTCAAGTGATACGGTTTTAAATGTGATCCGTCAATTAAACATAGGCCATCTTGGAAAAGCAAAAGATGTCGACCCTGGTAAGACTTATCCGTTTGCGCAAACCGAACCCTTTCGATTCTTGATGAACTTAGCATAAGTTATACATATATATCATCTCTTTATAAATACGATATCTTGTCGACATGTGCTTTGTCCAGACCCTCTTTTTTAACTTTTTGATACATCAGGCGAAATAGAATTTGCGGAAATTGTCGACCTAGTCAGCCTGTGCGGACTGCGCAAGCTTGTTAGGATCGCAATTTTACGTAATTTGCTTATTTCATGTTTCTATTTCCTTTTGAATGCGACATCATGTACTGTTGTTCTCTTCTGGAACCGATCGCATTGTCAAATTTAATTTGTCCCGTCAGTCGGAAGGGGGCCAACTGGGAAGATCATATAGTGAAGTTCCTTCTCAGACTACGCGGGCCTACGCTGACTGACAAGGATCAGCAATTTTCATAATACAGTTAGTTATATCGAGAAATTGACATTCACCTCAATCAATACCATTCTAAATCGCTCACCCAGCGCTCCATTCATTCATTCCAAACACTCACCCAAACCATTCAAAAACGCTCAAACCCATTGAAAAATATAGAATAACCAACGTCATTCAAAATAAATTTTGATAGAGAAAAATCTCGATTTCACTGAAATAATTCAAATTGTTAGCGTCTCATAGGTTCTTGAAGAAATAGGAGGCTTTGTGAAGAACTTGTATGCATATTTCATTAAAGGGAGGTAATCCATATCCCTAATTTTGTTCATCCTGAACAAAATTAGAGATATGGGATTACCTCCCATTTAATTCACTCAAAACTCGCTCCACACACTCATACAATTTCATTCCTAAATAATTCCAAAATCATTAATCTTGTCAATTTCACGATGTTGTTAACTGTAAGCCGCTTTTCAACCAAAAAAATGGTTATTCTGCCGTCCACTGTAATCATTCTCGAAATGAGGCTTCTGGTTGGCCTTTTTTCTTTCGTATTCATTTCACGGTGTTCCCTGATAGCCCTTTTACGTGACTTGTTACATATATTTCTCGGCATCCCGATGGTTTCTTTTCGTGTGATGGGTCATAAATATTCACTTGAAATTTCACTTTCTTCCTACCTAAATTAAACCTCAAAAGAAATCTTGATTACGATTGTGGGGAAAATTTTTCGAATCTCCTTTACTAAAGTACTTAGGGAACTGCGTGGTTCACCACCGGTCGTGAGTATGAATCCCGACCGCCACATGTTAAATGGATATGTCCATTCGATAAGGCATTTAAGAGTCTCAGATTATGTGCTCATTTTTTCCCCTTTATTCCAATATATATGATTATGGACAAAAAAAACACAAACAAAATGAGAATTATTAATGGGCGAATTAAGCGTAGGATGAAAACGTTAACAAAGCGCTTTCGAAATGATACCTCGCTGTGCACGAAACGCTTTTACCTCCTGAACACAGGGTTAATTAATGATTTGATTGGTGAATCGATTTTGAATTTATCCCTTCATACACAAAACAAGATGGTTAAGATGGCCTAGATCGCTCACCTGAATTTTTATTTGATCTGAGAACATGAAATCAAATATCTAACTCTTATTTTATACAAAATGTATAGCAGAATAAGTTTCAATTTGACTTATTTTATCGTCATTCTTGATCTAGACTTAATTTATAATACCCTTGATTTAACCAATCTTGTAATTAGAATTGTTATTTATATACATAATAGACACACATACATGCAGTACCAAAAAGTGAAAACAAATATATTGTCATGAATCCCACTTTCCTTACGTTAAGAAAAACATTTCTGTTTTGATTTGTGTTCTTTATGACCAGCAACATATTCTAACCAAGAATAAACAAAGAAATTGTCTTTAAGGTCCCACCCCCCTTGTTCATTTTTTGCTCAGATACAGATTCAAAATAGGTTTTTTGAAGATTAAATTAAAACTTTGGCCTCTAGGATGTAATCTAAGAACTTTTTCGTTATGTCCCTTTCCCGTATTTCGATGAAACGTTCCCATTTTCCTAACGATGATCAGACCAACATACTGACCAAGTTTCATGAAGATTGAACGAAAGTTATGCGTCTGTTTATGCTGCACGACGGAAGCGGAAAAACATACATTTGACCCTGTGTGTGGTATTTCCAACAATGTCATGTGTGCATGATGGACAGACATTGCGAAATCTAGGCAATTACGCATTGCATTGAAATTATTCTTCAATTGTGAGCAGAGAACTTTGGTCCGTATCCATCTATTGAGTGCGTAGTGAAGACTCTGATCTGATTGTGCGAATGCACAGGCTGATCTGAGTCTTAACATTGTGCATATGTAATAAGTTGGAAATGTCGCGCACAGGTTCATTTAACTATCGCAGAGGCTGACCATGAGTACTTCGAACATAGGCGATGTAAAAAAAATTCCAGCCACGTTAAGGTAGATATAAAATAAAATATACAGTTTGAATTCCGTGAAGTATAACAAGATACTTTATCGACATCCAGTTGTTTAAAAGATTACCATTGGTTAAATATAACCCGGAAGTTACAACTACCAAACAGGTTCGTTGTTTTAATTTAACCAATTGAAACAACAATTCTGATTGGCTGAAATTTACATCCAATAAAAAATTAACCAATTAATACCTTTTTTTTTTCAACCGGGCTCTGGTTGAATGGTTGCCATTTTGATCAGTTCAAAATTAATTGCAACATACTTGCAAACGACGTGATGGAAAAGGATGGTTAAGATAAACGAACGTAACGATCAGATCAGAAAAATATTTCTTTATATAATATAAATTACGTCACAAGAGTAAAAAAAATAACGTTCAATATTTTTGATACAACACGGGTATTATTACACTAGTCGAATAACTATGCAAATGAGCTACAAAAAAACTGTATCAACGTTATATTTTCGTTGTGAAAATGACGTCACTGTGGGTTTGCTGACGTCATTTGGCAAACGGCGTTATATATGTATGTTTCTCTATATGTTTCGTTATAACTTGAATCAATAAATATTGTAATCTCCTGATTTCACCACAAATAATAAGATCATATTATTTACAGAATATCAAATTTGTGCACATTAAAGACCGAATTCATTAAACTCGTCATCTAAAACAGATAAAAACTCGGCGCAGCCTCGTTTTTATCTGTTTAAGATGACTCGTTTTATAAACTCGGTATTTAATGACCACTCATTCTATTTTGAAAAAAAAAATCATTCAACATCGGACAAGTCTGAATCACTTGATTCAGCATCAAACTGACCAGAAGTAATACATCGAATAACTGGATTACATCCGTAACTGAGCAAATACGCAACTATGGCTGCATGGCCACGGTATGAGGCCAGCTCTACTGCAGTAAAGCTAGCATACGTTGTTAAATTCGGATCAACACGATTGTTTGAAAGTAAAAACTTCATCATGTTTAGATTCCCAGTTTCTGCAAATATGTGTAAGCATGTCTTCCCATTTTTCATATCATACGAATTTACATCAGTGTGTTTTGAAAGTAAAAGTTCGAGCATAGGTCTATCATTTCTGTAGGCTGCTATCAGCAAGCACGTGAGTCCCTCTGAGTTTCGTAACTCTAGATCTTGAGGAATTCTTTGATAAGGTATCGGGTAAGAATTTTCTTTTGTCTCTGGATATCTTACCGGTTCCAATATAGTTTTGGCAACACCAAAAAAGCCTTTTCCGCAAGCGATATGTAAAGCAGTATTTCCAAATCTGTCACGCAAAGTTACATTAGCGCCGGCAACCATTAGTCTCCGAACCATTGATATATTGTTAGTTAACGCAGCTAAATGGAATGAAGTTTGAAAAAGGTTGTTGAATCGATTAAGCAAACTATGACATGGTATCAAAGAAATTAACATTTTACCAAGACTCGTTTGTTCAAGAATGATGGCAGTATCTATAAGATTATCCCCATCACCATCTTCAGCAAGTATGTCATCTTCGTAACACGAATCTATGTCTAACGTTCCTAAATTACTACTCAGTTCTCTAAGCTCTGTACTAGATTGTCTTTGAAGTTTCCTTCTACGTTCTCCACTGTATTCCCTAATTCTATTTACAGCGAGGTTTCTTGCTGTCGAAGCCGTAAGCTGTACTAGGTTTAAAACGTCATTGCCATTTGATGCCTCCAAAGGTGAGACAGAATGATTATCTACGACACAGTCTTCTTCTGATAGAATGTACGTTGAACGCTCATTGAAATGCCAGCTTGTATTCCCAATCGGACAAGAAGACCAATTTGGTCCACCATCGATTTCATACTCATATGCCTACAAAAGTAAAATATATAATATAATATAAAATATAATTTTAAGAACTTCTACTACAGACAGGAACACGGTGAAATTGGAAGTCAGCAGGGGTCGACACTAACACCAGTCCTCGGGACCGAGACCTGTGGATTCTAAGCAGGACTGGTTGTAGCTGCCTTGCTTAGGCCATTCAGGTTAGTGTCAAACCACGCTCACTCAAATCAAAACCATTTCAAAGCATGTCTTTGATCGAAGCTCAATAAAGATCATTTAAAATAATCTTCGAGCGTTCTAAACGCTCCGAACTCGTTCAAAAATGGCCAATTAATTCATTCAAATTGATAAAACGGAATGGAATACAACTTGATGCAAGTCGATATTTTCACTCCACGATTTAATGGCTGGTTTGGATTTTGAAGCATATGATTCACATAGCGAAGATCCACACATTTATTTCTAGAACAGTACATAGATTTTATCAAAGGGATGTAATAGAATGTCGGTTGTTTCGTTATTTTGAACGAAATATGCAATTTGATAGTACATTACAGCCATTCAAAACTCGCCACTCTCATCCCATTCAAAATCAAAATCATTCACAAATCAATTACTTTGCTCTATGTCCTTTACTATACGATAAAAGAATGGGAGAAAATAATGATATTTGATTAAATAAAATGAGAAGCAGATAGCTTCCTGACGATGAAAACTAGAAGCTCTTAGGCGCTAGTTACTATTCGCTCCAGTTGCCTACATTTACTGATCTATCAATCACTACCAAACAATGGATAAGTTTCGATTTATTAGAGCAGAAAGGTTCTGCAACTTAAGTGCTCAAAACGGTAGTACAGTTCAGATCAGTGTCTTCACTGTGTTCTTTGTAGATATTACATGTACAAGATCTAAACGTGTTGATTGACAGAAATAGAATCTTCCCATTGAGCCGTGTTTCCTTCTTTGCTGCTCCCTATTTGCCCCGCAGGTATGATTCAAATTATTGAAAATGTCACCAACAACCTCAACTGTCTTACAAAGTCAACAACCGTGTTTAGTCGTCGATCGAAGTCGTGACATAAGCGCAGTTGGATACGCGCCGTTTTCTTAATCATACCGCGGTACTTCGGTCACTACGCTTGAGGTAAAGAAATTTTCTTTATCTCCGATCGTCTACGTAGATCTGTTTGGGCATAATCATAATTTAAATACAAAATACTGCGTGTTGTTATTAAATTATATCATGCCAAGTTTTGATCATTCATTATTTTCATTTTGTTTTCAATTTTGTTTTTCATAGTCATCTTTATGCTTGTGACGTAATGTGAAACCAATTGAGAAATGACGCCCTTATAATCCCCGAGTTCTATTCCATAGAATCGCCGAAGGTTTCTCATTGTCGTTTCCCATCAATTGGTGGATAATCGTAAACCTAAGTCGGATGAACAGTTAAAGCCTAGGAAAGGAAAATGGCTTTACTTGTGTGAGAAATGCCAGAAATATGTTATGTAGGCTACTCCAGCTTCACTATATGACTAAAAACAAATGAGCCTTTGCGTGACATTTACAACAATTTTATGTGTGCGTGATGGAAAGACGTTGTATAGTCTGGGCGCTCACGCAGTGCATTAAATTACATTTTAGGTTGTGAATAGCAATTTTAGGTCCGTAGCCATCTATTGAGCGCATAATTAAGACTCTGATCAGACTGTGCGGTCACACAGACTGATCTGAGTCTCAACGCTGCGCAAATGTGAAATTGTTAGAAATGCCACACCCAGACTCAAACTCAAATTTCTTGGTTCAACAGATCTATTTTGAGTGTTAAAAGTGTTGCTATAGCCCGAATTAAAATCAAGTCAAAATGAAATACATCATCGGTCAAATCAATTCTCGTTACTTCAAGTTGAAATGACCCTCAATGATCGGACGCGGGCTGGATGTAATAAACTTTTGCGAACGTTTAAAAAACACAGAAATAATTGCTCATAGTTAAACGTGCAAAGCAGGGTAATATAATGACGTCAGCTAAACGTTAAAGAAATTGTACCCGCTTTGCATGAGTACATGTGTGCGAAGCGGGTTACCATTTATTAACGTTCACAAACGCATTCTCAGCCTTAAGGGCTGGCCTACTATGGCCTACTGGCCTACTATTCTTACCAACCTGTTCGACAGACTCCAATCTCGGTCCATCCATACAGCAATCCGTCTCATCTTCGCCTACACTGTTTAATCTTGACAGGCGACTTCTTTTCGACATTGTTGCCTCGCTAAATACCAAAATAAAAAAGGAAGTTTTGCATAACATTTTAATCTTTATACTCTTTGAAATGTATATATATAAATATATCGTCATAGATTATGTGGCAAAAAAACCCGCCTGGTAAACCGAAATTTGACTTGTCATTAAATTGTAAACACGTGACCGCACTTATCTTTGAATAAGACAAAACGAGATCTAAATTTGGGACAAAACGAGACATTTTGGGTTAAAGTATCAAAATGTTTTATTCATTTATTTTATTATACTTGGAAATAAATGAATTGTCGAATTGTCGAATTCAATAGCAAAGTATTATACAAGAGCACAACAACAAGCTCTTGTGATGGTGAACACAAAGTTTTATTAAGCTATCTTCTTTAACAACCGAGCTATGACAAGGTTAAGTTTTGTCGCGCCAACGCCAACGCCCAATACCAAGGCAAACGAAAACGCTCATCATGTTCATGACATATTCCCGCTGTATACTAAGCTTTGGCAGATAATATAGACCAAGATCAGTCTGCGCTGGCGTGCAGCTTGCATACACTGCCTACTTCCTGTATAACTATTGTGGAGAAAAAGTGAGCCAGACTGTTAATTATACCCAAGTATAAGTTGAATTCTGCAGGTTCAGTGTTCAATATACCGTAAGCAATATACGGGCGTTTTTTTTTTTGTTTTTTTTTTTTTTTTTTTTTGTTTTGTTTTTTTTTTTTTTTTTGATTTGCTGACCTGTAAATTGAGTAAATATGTAAAATGTCAAGATATAGTCGTGATATATATATATATATATTTCCAGCTTTTTTCAGAGTTTCAGTTCCTTATCGTGTGAATCACGCTCGAAAATGGTACACTTAAAATTTGTTTTCTTTTTCGCTGTTTTGATTTCAGTAATATTTATATTTTCTTAATTCTACACAAGTATAGGACCTGGCAACTTTTCAAATTGAGCAATTTCTCTTCCTTGTGAAATGATATGCTTAAGTGCAGTTATATATATATATATATATATATATATATATATATATTGGTTTATATACGCGCAAGCTCGTAAATATGTACTTATAGAACCATTAGAAAACTTCCTTCTTTTTCAAAGAACGTAGTGCTAAAAAGGTAATAAGCGAGTCTAAATAATGCTTCAAAATGCTATTAAAAATATGATTAGCAGACAGTTCACTCCGCTTATTGACTAACTCGTACTAAGGTTTTTAAATTTCATTTGTTTGAAATGGGATTGGGCACAAAAAAAATCAAGAGGACGATGATGGTCCTATATCGCTTACCTCCGTATCTTTGTCTAAATTAAGATTTATCAAATTTTCAAGCAAAAGTCAGAATTGTACTTTTAAGATTTCTTGTCTCTGGAGTGTAACAAGAATATCGTCATTTAGGTTCCTTTTCTCGAAATATGGAATGGATCCTTCATATTTTATAGGGTTAATCCTTCTGACCTGACAAACATTCTGACCAAGTTTGATGAAGATTGGACCACATTTGTGGCCTCTAGAGCGTAAACAAGAAAATTATCATGAAGGCCCTTTTCCCGTGATATGACACAGATCCTTCCATTTTCGATAGGGTGCATCCTTGTTACCTGACAAACATTCTGACCAAGTTTAATTAAGATTGGACAATATTTGTGGCCTCTAGAGCGTAAACAAGAAAAATGTCATTAAGGCCCCTTTTCCAGTGATATGGCATGGATCATTTCAATTTTCAATAGGCTTCATCCTTTGGTCCCGACAAACATTCTGACCAAGTTTCATGAAGATTGGACAATTTTTGTGGCTTCTAGAGTGTAAACACTTAATAGCCATTCTCTGTAAGCACTTACACTTTTTTGGCAGGCATAAGAACAGATTTTGTTCAAACTTGCACAAGTTGAACCCCATATAAGATCATTACAAAATATATCACTCATTCGGAAATGGGTGCTATGTTGCCATAGAAACAGGCCATAGAAAGTCAGAATTTTGCAAAAATGCCAAATTTCAGATCCAAATTTCAGATTTTTGCAGCATATATTGGGAAAAAAATTGTTTAAGGCAAATAGATTAGGTGTTCTAGTTATCAAAACATTAAAAATCCCATGGGGTACATACCCTAAATTTTTCACAATTCTCGATTGAAAATTGCATACTCTTAAAAATGGCAATAATATACATGAACTATCCCTGTTTTCAGGAGGTTACAATAATTCAATGCAAAAGATTTTACAGTACATGTCCATATTAATTGAAAGATAAATTAATAAATATTCCTTTAATAATCAGAGTATATTGTTTTCATGTGGTATAATTTTAGAATTATAATTTGAAAAAATGGTGTAATTTCTTAAATTTAGTCTTGTAGTCTATTTTAGAGTTACTTCCCTTTGATCCCACAGCAACAATCCAAAATGGCGGATAGAAACAACAAATGTGCAGTCAATATTTCGCAATTATTAATTCATTCTGTTTACAATTTAGCTAATTTAAAAATGTAAACTTATCATTGTTATTAATTTTCAAAAAATATGCAAAAAAAAAACAAAATTTAAAAGCTTTTTTAAGCTGAAACTACAAGAAAAGGGACATTCCTTGATTTTGTTGTTTTACATACATTCAAAATTAAATAAGAAAAGAATTGGATACCATAAAAATTTTGTTAACCATATGCAGCCTAAAAAAGCTCACTGTGTTAATTCAAGACATTTACAAGGCTCAAACCATGTTCAAAGTATGAGGAGGGCCAAAAAGTCATGATAAATAAGAATAGGATTTATTTATGTGGTTACACATGCAGGGGATATCCATCGGATGGGATTATTTACTAACTCAACACTTGAAATACATCTAGGTAGTGGGAATAACAAATTGATATAGAATCCAAAACACTATATTAGTTATCTTGTCACAAAAATATGACAATTATCTGTTTCTCTGATGCCTATCTTCCTTTTTGACAGGTGAAAAAAGTTTATCTTGACTGGTTTTTTATCTCTTTTTCAAAAAATTGTGCAAAAATGGTTAAAAATGACCTTGACCTTAAGTGAAAGACTTCTGGCTGACTATCATTGATGACATCTATATACCTACCAAACATGAATATAAAAAATACAGTTATATTGAGCAAATAAAGTGTTTTTAAGAAGAAAATACATAGAAAAATACTAAAATTTTTACTTGACGGTGCCTGTCTGGTTACCATAGTAACCACCTTTACAGACAAAGTCCCAATATTTTTTTTCTTTTTTTATGATAGAGGGATGGTTGATTTATTCTTTAGTAGGAACACATAATTTCAAACTAGCTGCATTTTTTCAAAAATGCTTCAAGAAATTGTCAAAATATGACATTTTCAAAAAATGTCTTACCCCACCCACCTAAATATGGTAAAGCATCGAATATAACAAATAATTGAAATAAATTTAAAAAGTGCAAATGATTGAGTAAGGATAAAACAATTTATAAGAGAAAGATTATTTTTTGTAAACCTTCAAATAAGCAAGATAGCAATGCTCGAAAAATGCCTATTTTCATGCTTATATTTGCCATTTTTTATCAAAAAACTTTTAGATTGGTTTCCATGGCAACCTAAAAACAAATTGACAAAAAAAAAACGATTATTAACTCATAAGGGCAATAAGGCCTGATAATCAAACAAGTTTCAAGTAAATCCGAGACATGGCGTGCCACACTCACTATGTAAAAGTGTAAATGCTTACAGAGAATGGATATTAAATTGTTGACGCATGACGACGCACGACTAACGACAGACGACGGACATTCAATGATCACAAAAGCTCACCTTAATCACGATGTGCTCAGGTGAGCTAAAAAGCAAATTTTAGTGAACATAATTAACTTCGTAACGAAAGTTTCTTTGCACTTATGTGCAAAACAGGACCCATTCTTAATGATCACCAATATTTTATGGCCTAAACACCTTAAAAGTAATTGATAATGCATTCAAGAGGAAAATGTATGAGGAAAATTAAATGGATAGACCTCATGCTATGTGTACTTGCTTGACAAAGGTTTTTCCATCCTTAACACATGGAAAAATATGTTAAACAAGACTTATAATTCTGACTCGATAGTTTCACAGAGGAATCTTTAGAAAGGGAGTGTTTGTATCCCAGTTTTCATTCAAATTAACATGTGTTTTCAAATTATAGTAATTAACATTGATCAGCGCTCAATTACATGCATCCAAATCACTAGCTCCAATCACCCAAAAACGCTCCAAAATAGTTCAAAAACGCTTCGAAATGGTTCAAACGATCAAGATTTCATTTACAATCATTCCCAAGCCATTTACAGTTAACGACATTGTGAAATTGACAAGTTGAATGATTTTTTTTTTAAGAATGATAAAGGCATGAAATTATGGAATGGGTGTGTGGAGCGAGTTTTGTGTGAAATTAACAAAATTTGCGGTATAGGATTACCTCCCTTTAATAAAATACGCATACAAGTTGTATAGACAGCTTTCTATTTCTTCAAGAACCTATGAGACGCTTACAATTTGAATTATGTCAGTGAAATCGCGATTTTTCTCTATCAAAATTTATTTTGAATGACATTGTTGATTCTATAATTTTTCAATGGGTTTGAGCGTGTTTTAATGGTTTGAGTGAGTGTTTGGAATGAATGAATGGGGCGCTGAGTGAGAGATTTAGAATGGTTTTGATTGAGGCGAAAGTCAATTTCAAGATGTTACTAACTGTACCTTGTCTTTTTCACGATGTTTTTAACTGTAGCTCGGGGGCTATTTCTTAAATAGCAGGGTAGTTAGCAGCGGCAGATAAAAAGGTTAGCCAGACGTTTTAGAAATGGAAGTCCGTTAAACAAAGGTGGTAAAAGTTTTAAATGTTCAAGTAAAGCGTTTCACATCCTAATTCCAAGGTTTATTTCGGACCCTGATTCTTTCATAGCTTTCAAGAAATCTTAACCCTTGACATGCTGACTAAAAACCTTGGTAAAATTCCAAACAGTCAAAGAGCAAAAAGCAATTAGATACACTAAATGTCAATCAATATTTATTTTGAAAGACCTATTTCAAAACATTTCTAGTTTAAGATGTAAAGTAAGGTAGTAAAGACTAAGATCGGACTGAACAGACTGACCCTTGTCTATACTTGCTTCATTAGGCGGAATATTCCGGGTTCAGTGTTATATGGGTTAGAAAATAAACAAGAGGACCAAGATGGTCCTATATCGCTCACCTTCGTCTATTTGAGTCCTCCCTTAGCAAAATTAAATGCTTTAAAGATCATAAAATGATCATTAGATTATTCAAAGAAAGGCATTATTCTATTCCTATGATCCCTGCATAAGTTTCTAGCCTTTTCTAAACCAGTTTCATGAGACCTGGCCAACATTCTGCCCAAGTTTCATGACTATTGAACCAAATTTGAGGCCTCTAAAGACTAGAGTGTAAACATAAATTGTCAGGACCCTTTTCCCATATTATGTCGTGTATCTTTCCAATTTTCAAAAGGGTTCATCCTTGAAACCTGGCCAACAGTCTGATCAAGTTCCTTGGTGATTGGGCCAAATTTGTGGCCTCTAGAGTGTAAACAAGAAAATTGTCTTTAAGGCCCCTTTTCCTGTGATATGGCATGGATCCTTCCCATTTTCACTAGGGTTCATCCTTGTGACCTGGCCAACAATCTGACCAAGTTTCATGAAGATTTGGCTATATCTGTGGCCTCTAGAGTGTAAACAAGAAAATTGTCTTTAAGGCCCCCTTTCCCTTGATATGGCATGAATCCTAACCATTTCCGATAGGGTTCATCCTTGTGACCTGGCCAACAATCTGACCAAGTTTCATGAAGATTGGGCTATATTTTTGGCCTCAAGAGTGTAAACAAGAAAATTGTCTTTAAGGCCCCCTTTTCCTTGATATGGCATGGATCCTTCCCATTTTCAATAGGGTTCATCCTTGTGTCCTGGCCAATAATCTGACCAAGTATCATGGAGATTGGGCTATATTTGTGGCCTCTAGAGTGTTAACAAGAAAATTGTCTTTATGGCCCCTTTTCCCTTGATATGGCATGGATCCTTACCATTTTCAATAGGGTTCATCCTTGTGACCTAGCCAACATTCTGACCAAGTTTCATGAAGATAGGGCCATAAAAAACGAAAAGTAAAAGCTGTAGACCTATGCATGGCAAAATTTTGTGAATCTTTTGTTTAAATATTCTATCGAGGGCATTTAGCTTTTTTACTTTTTTTTTTAGCATGAAAAACGTTTTTCCGACATTTTGAAATCAGTATAACTTCTTGTATAAAGAAAAGTATGCCAAAAAGTTTTAAAATTGTATAAGAATATATTAAATATTACCCTGATAGTTCTTCTTCAGCCGATCTTCTATTAATTTGTCGGGAATATTCTCTTTGCAAAAACGAAAGTAGGGAAATACCCATTATAACGTCTATAAATAGTAACTACATGTGGGTAATCCGAAAATATTATTAAAATGATCAGTCACACAGTATGTGTCATTTGGAAAGTCGATTTATAATATATAAAGAACTGCATAGGTGTATCTGGAGCTTTGAAATTTATACGCACCCAGAAGGCGACAACCAATTAATATATAGGATAAAGGCGATATGAGTACTGTCACAAAAGATGAGATGAATGTCCTCCATTCGCTCCCTTTTTATGATTTGAGCGTTGGTGAATGATCAAAACATCGAAACTACAGCTTTATCAAGTTGTAGTTTCGATGTTATGATCATTTACCAACGGTATATTTCAACAGAGAATTATTTCTTTTACGCGCTTGCCTAAATTGCGTACAGGGAGTTAAGCCCTTGAACTGTAATTCCCCCCCCCCCCCCCCCTCCCTCCTAAAAATAAATAAATAAAAATAATAATAATAATAAAAAAGTAGTATTTCCTTCTAGGTTAATGCAATCATTGCTTCAAAAGGGTTATTTGTTCACAAAATCAAGCTTTTGTTTCTTATAGAATAAGGATATAAAACAATAGATAGATATGAAGAACGAGCTTTGCAATAAAAACGAGGTTTTGAAAAAAAAATCGGATTTATTGCAAAACTCACTCTTACATAGCTATCAAAAAGTCGTGAAATTAAGTTATGATTTGGGATCAGAACGATTAGCTTGCTCATTGATATCATATATCGTAACGATATTTTTTAAAATATGCGAGATGTACTTCAATGAACTACATGTACTCGACTTTAGCTAGAGATGAAAATGTAAGGATCATGTTTTCACCAAGACTAATTTTATTCTTACAATAAGAAGTTCAATTTATTCAAATTTCACAAATCCAATTAAGACATAGAAAATGTAATTAACCTATCCCAGGGCTTGCAAAAGTTTGAAAATATTAGGCCAAACCCGCTTTGCGCTCAAAATGTGCCCTTGTGTGCAAAGCTGTGTAGTTAATCTAAACTTTTGCAAACGCCTTTGCATCCTGGGTACAGGGGCTATATGTAAACTCACTGTGAATAAAATCCGCTTTTAAACCATGTATTATTTAATATGGTCGAAATACAGAAAGCGATTTATTTACGACACATCAACTTATCGTTTCATCCCAAGGCAACGGAGGTCTTCAGTAGACTTGAATCATTAAGTTTTATTTGTTCGCTATACATTTTCGAGTGTTTTTGTTAGTGGTTATTTATTTTATATATGAAGTATGCGGACTTTGTCCAAAACACCCATCTTTAAAGCACAAATCATTCATAGACTTGCGAAGATTTCTCATCAAAAGCGAATGACACAATCTCCCGTAATAAAACTTGTGTTTTATCTCTAAGGTCATCCGTGACAAACGACAAAATAACTTGTGGGATTTGCGGCTTCCTCAATGACAAAATCTAAGCATACATGGTCTAAATTTAAATATGAAATCCATAATACAAATACAGGGAAAAAATCATATCTGTGACTCGTTATGCGTAAAGGGACCATCCGGGAACTCCGTAAAATAAACATTTGAAAAAGAGGTTGGTTCTAGTACGGGACAACCAGAGGTCGCATTTCAAAAAATTTTCCACTGGAAGGTAGATTGATTATTCTAGATTCAGAAAATAGGTATAGTGCGAATAGTTTCGACCCTAGTCAGCCTGCGCAAACCGCGCAGTCTGACTAGAGTCGACACTTTACGCACTGCCCAGATGGTCCATTTTCGCGTGACGGGTCACATATTCTTGACTTATCTCGCCCGAAGGACGAGTTTCTTAACAGCCTTATAACGTATTCGAGTGAAATATTTTTCATATAAGACATAACCAGTTGATTATTATATTTATTGCATTCTCTACAACCTTTTTTTTTATTTCTAATATCATATATTTTATCATTATCTATCGTCTTTGGCCCTTGCGAACTTCGCGTATTGATACCAAGAAAAATTTCTTTTCAATAATTTCTAGTCGCCATCTTGGATTACGCTTAAAAAGTTAAGAAACATAAAGGTGACTTTGAAGTAAAAGAAAAATCTTTTGACTTTACACAAGTTTAAGGCAAGAAACGAAAATGATTCAAGCGAATCTTTACACTGTATAGATTTAGGAACGACAACTTCGACAACTATGTAAACATTGGAACACCGGGATTCTTTGGAAATTAACTGGATACCAAGATGGACATATTTGAAGAACTGTGCGTCTGTGATCAGTCAATCCCCTGAGATAAGCATTTAAAATTTACTTAGGCTCGGGATGGAATGAGTGTTTGTCGCTAAAACTGCAATGTCATTGGATTTCAAGCCTTCAATGCCTTAATGTCACAGAAAACAGACAGAAAGAAACAGTCGGGCTGGGATAGCTTTTGTTCTAGAACCTTTCCAGGATGTCCCCTCGTTCATATTATTGTACATAATTGTTTCGTTTAGTTTCTGTTTTACTAGTTCATGTTGATTATCACTTTTTTGATAATCTGTGATTCAGATGCTGGCGGATCTAGAGGGAGGGGGGGGGGGGGAGAGAGAGTGTCAATCAACAACCTATCTGTAGCCTAATATTTTCCTTTTTGCTGAGATAAAATTGCATAATAATTAAAATTAAAAAAAGCACCCTTTTTGTAAGTTTAACCCCCCTATGCAGATATCCTGAACCCGTGACTGGGCTTCAATATCTCAGTAGACCGAGCAGGGGCCACACTGCTTGAAAAAGCAGTGAAACTGAAAAGTGTTATCGTCACTGGTGACGATATCAAAATTTAGTACACTTGGAAATCCTAAGATTTCACTGCCAGGATTGTAATTATTAACTTTTGCATTTAGACCCTTGGCAATTAACGACCGCGCTTTTTACATACAATTGCCCTTTATACAATTTACGGAGAGTGTATATATAAAGTTTACCAATCCTTATTCTTTCTTTTTATCTCAGTGTATTTTTCTGTCTCTCTGTCTATCTTTGATTTATCTAATTGTATTTCACCAAAACCTTTAAACTAAATCTAAATACCAAATGCAACCTTAAATTGATTGATTGAATGGAGTTTAACGCCGCTTTCAACATTATTTCAGTTATATCGCGGCGGCTGGAGCACCTAACGATGGATTCCTGGTATTTCTATCACCAGTACAACCACCACATTATTTCCTAGCCTCCAGCCGCTATCTCACATAGGTCTACGATTATCAACCCGTAGGTGAGAGACAAAAAGTCGGAAAGAATGAATGCCGCCGTCGGGGATCGAACCCGCAACCTCTAGATTGAAGTGCAACTTTAAAAACATTGCAAATAATAAGCCAATGACGCCAACATGTACCTTAGGCGTTTACTATATTTATTCATTGTTCATATATTTATTCATTTATTTTTTAATTAATCAATTAATTAATTTATTTATTTATTTATTTTTCATTCGAAATAAACAAGGCATCATAAATACTTATCTTTACTTAAACAAACACTTACAATACAGAAGGCCTTACACATTAAATTTAAGCCTAATAGCTGTTGAGACCACTCATTATTTCCATCCCTGTGTTCAGGATGTAAAGTCGTTTTGCGAGCGCTTTTAGATGATACCCCGCTTTGCACATGCACAAACGTGCAAAGCGAGGTATCGTTTCTTAAACGCTTCGCTTACGTTTTCAACCTGAACATAGGGCTGACTCATGTTTCGCATCAAAATAACGGAAATGTATTCGTCTGTATATTTAAACCGTGACCTATCGAAGATGAAACGCTTATATTTGACCCATATGGCATTATACTAACGAACTTTATAAATGTCCTCTAAATGATGAAATGATGAAATGATGATTTACCCATAAAAAGAAAGTTGTCTGCCTATTGGTTTCAGAGAAGAAGGTTTTTACAGATTTTCATTCCCCCCTTTTTGTTATTCTTGTTGAAAAGGTTGATTTCAATTACTTGAACAACTTTGGTAAAGCTTGAACCAAGGGGCATCCCCGCCAAGTTTCATCAAGATTGGCCCACTTGTTGTAAGAAAAGAAGATGTTTTAAGAGTTTGTGGACTTCGCACGAATGACGACTGTTATTGGGCTATCATAAAAGCTAACCTTGAGCACATCCTGCTCAGGTGAACCAAATCCAGCCCTGCGTTCAGGATTAAAGCGTCAGCGAAGCGTTTTCGAAATGATACCTCGCTTTGCTCGTATGTATACGTGCAAAGCGGGGTATCATCTCAAAACGCTCGCGAAACGTTTTTGCATCTTTAACACAAGGCTGAGCACAGCATATTGGTCTTAATGCTCAGCTGCATGTCCTTGCTGCAAAGTAAAAAAAAGATAGACCAAGGAGACAATTTCGCTTTTCCCGCATTGTCTCTTTTCCCGACACTCGTTACAAATACGCGAAAATAGATCATCTTGAAATTCTGTGAAATGAATATTTGAAAAAGAAGATGGTCCCAGTAGATGTCAACCGGGCTGTATTTAAAAACATTCTTGAATATAAAAGTGTAATGGTCATTCTAGCTTCAGAAAATCACCAAAAAGTTTTAAGTTATGACCCCTAATCAGTTTGCACTGTTCGCGCAGACTATGCTCGACGCTTTACACACTGTTCAGGTTTAACCCTGTCGCTTGAAGGTTCGCATATACACTAATTTTACTCATTATCCATATACAGTTGGTAACATCTTAGAATAATCTCGATCAAACCTATTTTAAATGATCCGCTCAACGTTCCATTGGTTCGTTCCAAACACTTTCTCTAATCACTCAAAAACCCTTCGAAATGGATTAAAAACGCTTTCAAATTGTTTAAAATGACCGTCATGTCAAGTAGGTTGATCAGGACATCGCAAGTTTTTATTGGATGGTGTTGATTTTAAGTGTCAGATTTGTCCCTTAAGACGAAAAAATAGAAAAGTAGGTACATGTAGATTTTATTAAAGGGAAGTAAAAATGATAGTGTTAATTTCGTCCAATAGGACGAAATTATCGGTAGAGTTTTACCTCCCTTTGAAATAATTAAAAAACTCTTTCATCTCACTCATTCAATTTCATTCAAAAATCATTCCGAAATAATTATTCAGCTTGACAATTTCACGATGTTCCTTACCACAGTCCCTATCGCCTGACGGCTGCACTTCACTTATTTTACGCACCATCCACATTGTCCTTTGTCGTTTGAAGGGTCACATTTTTACTTATCATATAGACCAAGGAACCACATTTTCATGGAGCTTATCCGCGTGTATTTTACAGTTACCATCATTGTGAATATGACAATGTGAATGATTTTGGAATTATTATAGGTTAAAAACGAATGAGTGAGACGGAAGGGTTTCGAATTCAATAGATATACACGTTTACATGGAAAGTGGGTTGTCAAACGTCAATTTTGTCTACACCTGTAGAGACATAATGTACCTTTTATCTCAAATTCAAACTAGTAAATCTATATCTAAGGGGGGCGATAGAATATCATGTCGTTATAATTGATATCGATGCTATTGGATAAAGTTTGAAAACATCTTGTGATTGAAACTCATCCCATTCTATATCCCTCACTCGATGGTCAATCAACAGCGTTCAAAACACAATAACTGGAAAGTGATATTTTGTAAATGGACAACGGTCCAGTGTAGAAACAAGCCGTTTTTTATTTGGTTCATGGTAGCCAGTTTCTACACTGGACCGTTGTCCATTTACAAAAAATAAAAATATCCCTTTCCATAATTCTTTTTCACAGCTGTCAAGATTTTGGGTGCTTTGTGGAGGTTTGGGCTTACGCTTAGTCGTGGGACACTGGTGATTTTATTAGCAACGCATCCAATATTCTAGAATGAATCTTGGGATCACCGCTTCAGTTTCGGTTTTTGCTAATCACCCAATTTTATCGATTGAATCCATATTGTCTAGTTGGCATCACGAGAAAATAGGGAAAATAAGAAAATTGGACATTTATGTTGGTAACAATGTCTATTGTTAAACACAATCAGTGAAATTAACCTGTAATTTTGCAATTGAAAATGTACTTTCACTTAATTTTTGTTTGCGACCACCATCTTGCATGTTTCTACATAGGACACATTTTACTACACTTTACCAGGTATACGACTGTGAACTTTTCCACTATGTCATTAGAAGGCGTAGAGCGCTCCTGTTTTGCCTGTGCAGGCAAATAATCCCAATTTTTAGAAAATTCAGCAAATTTAAAGGGAAGTAATAGAATATCGATAGTTTAATTGAAAATGCATTCAAATTCGCCTATCCAAATCTAGTAAGTCTACGTCATTTAGAAATTAATCGCCATGTCAATTTCACAGTGTTCTTCACTGTATTCTGATAAGAATGCAGACAGTGTTCCAGACAGTGTTCTAGTGACATAATTTACGCGAAGGAACAGTAATGAAAAGGACGTGTTTAATTCTTGTCTTGTTGGTGTGCCGCTTCACCGCGGTTAGGTGCGACTTCGGTCTATCAGCCGCGGCCATATCCGCTGCAAGTGCGGCTATCAGCGCCGGAACAAGCCTGGCCGGTACAACCTTGACCGGGTTAATGAACAATGGCTACAAAGTGACATGCGGTATCGAGCTGGAAAACTGGACTAGGTTCACCCTATCTGATGCGACCGTTCGTGTTGGGAGCGGCGCCGTTTCTGTGCCACCTATTGCCATCTTACCAAATAAGAAAGAGGCGATGGTCGCTCGTAAACTTTCTGATACTGCTACGGGGACATACGGTACTGTATCTTGGCTTATTGAGTCTAACCCTCCACGAAGGGTCGTGGTTATGTGGTCGGCTCCGTACGACTTTAACGCCCACAGTAACTGGATGGCTGTTGGACTGACCGCACCAAACAAGACCAAACACGCACCTGGAGATCAATGGTTTGATCAAATGTATTTCCACGATGACAGCAACGAGCTTCGCTTCGAGAGGAAGGAATATTGGGACAATATATCACCCGTCAATATAATGGACGACAAGTTTCGAGTTGTTGGTAACATGGGTTCCGGTCACAAAGCGCAGGTCAAGGTCATTCTCCGGCCCACACACGAGGAGGATCTTGCAGGACCAATACGCTCTCTTCTTGGGGTGAAATAATCAGGTTGAAGTACTTTGTAATTCTATATTTGGCATTAAAATTCATGAAATGATTCAAAGATAAGTCTGACCTTTATCTTCTGTCAAGCTTAATTTTCTCTTTAAAAATTTTCTTTGTCGAGCCAGGTTAGCTTAGACGGACTCGTTCCGATCAAAACCATTCTAATTCACTCACTCAGTGCTCCATTCATTCACTCACTCAAAACATTCAAAACGCTCAAAAATAACTTAAAGGATTGAATCAACAACTGCATTCAAAATAAAAACTGCTAGAAAAACATCAATATTTCACTGATTTTATTGCATTTGTAAGCGTCTGATTGGTTCGTGAAGACAAAGAAAGCTATTTATAGAACTTTAATGGATATTTCATTAAATGGAGGAAATAAATATCGCTAATTTTGTTCATCCTGAACAAAATGAGCGATATTGAATTACGTCCCTTTAATTTCACTCAAAACTTACCCATCACACTCATTCACGTTCATTCCAAAAACATTCCAAAATCATTCAACTTGTCAATTTCACGATGTTGTTAACTGCATATATACATGTATAAACGGATACTTTTTAGGGTGACAACTGCCGCAATGACCGTCATTACGGATTTTTTTACATTATGTGACCCGTCACGCAACAAGTTCATTCTAAAAGATTGATTCAGGTAGAGGTCAACTAGACACCGTATTTTGGAGGTGATTTTACAAGAAGGTAGAATCACCATATTAGATTCAGAAAATCAGCCAAGTGCCCGGTCTGACTGGGCTGAACACTTTACGCATGAGATGGTCCAGGTAGTCCCTTTTTACTAAAATTCTTACGACAAAATTAATCGTTAGTCAAAATCACAAATCGTACCTGGTGTTTTCATACATTGTTAGTTTCCGTCTTGCCGTATCTCATTGGAATCGTCTTAAGAAGACGATTCCAATGAGAAAATGCTTGGCAGAATTTCATATTTAGTTACTACTGTAGAAGCAACTTTTAATTTATGACTTACTCAAAAATTTATCGTAAGGTGTTTAGTAAAACGGGCCCCAGGTGGTCCCTTTTCGTCTGAAGTGTGACCTAACTGTCCCTTTACAGTCATCTCCACGAGTCAAGGGGTAACAAATCGATAGCTTCTTCTCGGTTCGTAACCCTTGGTTCGACAAGATGCTTTACCGTTTACAACATCGTGTCATTGACAGAGTGAATGATTTTGGAATGATATTGAATGAGTGTGTGGAGCGAGTTTTTTGGGTGAAAATTAATAGAGATAATACAATATCACAAATTTCGTCAAAATTGGTAGAGATATCTTATTACCTCCCTTTAAAAAATCTGACGTCCTCTCCTGTTTGTGTGTCTTCAGGTATCAATTAGACGGTTTTAAATCCACAAGGGCGTAGCTCCAATTACACAATTGCGTAATATAAATAAATCCTCTTTCGAAAAATCTCGTTGATGAATGATCATAACATCGAAACTACAGCTTAGTCAAGCTGTAGTTTCGATGCTTGATTATTCACCAACGCTCAAACGCTCGGGTGGAGGACATTTGTCTTTAGTCACAGTCCACATATCGCCTTTATCCTATAAAGGTCGCCTTCGAAATGCATAAAAAATCAGAATCCTAGCTACGCCTATGATCCACGCCAGCCACAAAGACCGTGGAATAATTTGATCACAATTTTTTTTAAATATAGATCGGTTTGAACGATTTCAGAGAAATTTTTTGGGGGGTGGGGTTAGGGGAGTAGGGGTGGATGAACGAATAGAGAGCTCGGTGACCGATAAGAATAATTTGTTCAATGTGGATATCAATTTCACGATGTTACTAACTGTAGATCTAGGCCTCTTTTAGCATAACGGAACATGTATGAAAGTTGTCACAGGGATAAATACGCTGATGTGATCTACAGACCAAAACACCATAAAAGATCTGCATTACACGAGATAAATATCATAATGTCTATATCGTTTTCTGATTTGAAAATTCCATTTGCGTATCAGCATTAGAAACTTAGAAAATGCACTTTTACGGTCGTATAATCAACTGTTTTCATTCATGCACCAATAGGTAATCTGTTAAATGTATAAATTTACTCCTGTGTCCAAAAGCTTTAACATACAGTTAGTTACATTGTGAAATTGACATTCAATCAAAACCATTCGAAATCACCCACCCAGCGTCCCATTCATTCATTCCAAACGCTCATTCAAACCACCAAAAACGCTCTAAAATGACTAAAAATATAAAATCAATAGCTACATTCAAAATGAATATGAATAGAAAAACTTTGATTTCACTGACATAACTGAAATTGTAGGAATCAGAAATAAGAAGCTATTTATAGAACTTGTGTGCATATTTTACTAATGGGAGGTAATAGATATCGCGAATTTTGTTCATCCCGAAAAAATAGTGGTATAGGCTTTTCTCCCTTCATTTCCACATAAAACTCAAAACCTATAATTTAAAAGAGAATTAACTATTTTTGTTTGTTTGCGAGTTTTTTATTTGATTGACCAGATCGAGGACTCAGGTATGGCAATAAACAGAACGTATTACATCTTCGTTCGAGTCCATGATTACAGATAGTGTGATAAAAGACTAAGTTTCAAGCAGCAGTGAAAAGAAAATTGTAATGTAATTTCTAGTTACATACGACAGTGAAACGAAAAGGACTCGATCTGTTAAATATTATAGTTGTAGTTGGAGGCCGCATTTTTGGCTCACCTGAGCACAAAGTGCTCAAGGTGAGCTATTGTGATCACTCACCATCCGTCGTCCGTCCATCGTCCGTCTGTCTGTCCGTCCGTCCGTCCGTCTGTCCGTCCGTCCGTCAACAATTTCTTTAAACATCTTCTCCTCCTCAACCACTGGGCCAATCAAGCTGAAACTTAGTAGAGATGTTCCTTGGGTGAAGCTCTTCAAAAGTTGTTAAAAGAATTTAATTCTATAAGTAACTCTGGTTGCCATTGCAACAGAAAGGTTGAAAATCGCAAAAATCTAAGAAAAAAATTCTTCTCCTCCTAAACCACAAGGCCAATCAAGCTGAAACTTGGCAGAGATGTTCCTTGGGTAAAGCTCTTAAAAAGTTAATAAAAATAATTTAATTTCATCAAAAACTCTGGTTTCCATGGTAACGGAAAGGTTGAAAAGGGCCGAAAATGGCTGAAAATCTTAGAAAAAATTCTTCTCCTCCTAAACAACAAGGCCAATCAAGCTGAAACTTGGCAGAGATATTCCTTCGGTAAAGCTCTTCAAAAGTTGTTTAAAGAATTTAATTTCATCAAAAACTCTGGTTTTCATTGTAATGGCTATGTTGAAAAACGGCCGAGAAAAGCTGAAAATCTTAGAAAAAAATCTCCTCCTAAACCACAAGGCCAATCAAGCTGAAACTTGGCAGAGATGTTTTTCAAGTGAAGCTCTTCAAAAGTTGTTAAAAGAATTTAATTTCATCAAAAACTCTGGTTTCCAAGGTAACAGAAAGGTTCAAAAATGGTCGAAAATTTCTGAAAATCTTAGAAAAATTCTTCTCTTCCTAAACCACTAGGCCAATCAAGCTGAAACTTGGCAGGAATGTTTCTTCCGTGAAGATCTTCAATAGTTGTTGAAAAAATCAATTTCATCAAAAACTCTGGTTTGTATGGTAACAGAAAGGCTGAAAAATGGACGAAAATTGCTGAAAATCTTAGAAAAACTTCTTCTCTTCCTAAACCACTGGGCTAATTAAGCTGAAACATGGTAGAAATGTTCTTTGGGTGAAGCTCTACCAAAATTGTAAAAATAATTTTATTCAATCAAAATCTCTGGTTTACATGGTATTGGAGATATCAAAATATTGCCAAAAATATCAGAGAAGGTTAATCTTCGCCTTAACTATTTGGCATATCTTAAACATGGCAGGGACATTCTAAAGGTTTTGGTGCACTAAACTTGAATTCAATTCAATCAATAACTTTGTTTGCAATTAAAAAGAAAATCAAATTGCAGTAGGAGGAAATGAAAGTCTTTTTTTTTAATCCATCCTAAATGTACATCAGACAATTTCTGGTATTTATAACATTGTTGACAAGTTATGTGTTGACTTACTCAGGTGAGCGATATAGGACCATCATGGTCCTCTTGTTAACTAAACGTTTCGATAGAGGAATTAATGTCGTCCCGTTTTTAACCGAAGCTAATATCTAATGGTTTTAATTGACGCATATTAGATGTTTGCTTTTAGTCAGATAGTGCGATAACAACATAATTTTTAAAACAACTCTTTTCATTTCATTATTTGAATAAGCAAGTTTGAAATTTCAAAACTTTCACCACTGTAACTTTAAATAAAATGAGGGAAAGAGGCGTTTTTACCAATCATAAACCTTCTGGAAGAAAACGCTAAGATTTTTTATCTTTTTGCTGAAAAAATAATGTGTGCAAGATTCAACACCCTTAATTTAAAGGTATTGAAGAAAGGAAAATGTAGGCCTTGAACGGTTGCATTGATAAATCAAGATACGTATCAAACAAGCTTTTGCAATCGTTCAATCCTACTCATTAACAGGACCAAAGAAATTCATTATTCATACAATTTTATTCATACATATATAGTATGACTGTTCTCAGAAGTACAACATATGTAAAGACAAAGGAATAGAGAAGAAAACAGCATTGAAAATGGCAAAGTTCGTAAATGAACGAACTTTGCCATTTTCAGTGCTGTATTTCTGAATGCTAAATTTTGCTTGTCCTGTTAATGAGTAGGTTTTTCACACAGCAAAATAATGTAACACACACACAAAAGTGAGACAAAAGTGGCGCATATCATAATAAAATCACAACTTTAAAAATATCACGTTACAGATACACTAGAAAATGAGGAATAAATATTCAGTAATTGTTGTAAAGTTATTTTGCTTGCTTTGCTTGTCTTTCATCCTTGATGGCGCAAATGGTGGTACACCTTTGGGTGGTGGTGGAAATAGAGAAACAACTACAAATAGTGCTACAACTGCAAACGGTGTTACAACAATACATGATGTTACAACCGCAAGTGGTGTTACAGCTGAAAATCAGGTTACAAATGCAAACGATGGTACATCTTCAAATGGTGGAGCAACTTCAAATGGTGGTGCAACTGAAACTATTGGTACAACAAAGAAGCTAGATGTATTTACAGGTCTCCGCCGTAATGGCTCTAAGCTAATAGACAGCGTTGTGGAAGGTTCTATAGATGTCGGAGATTTGTTTAGGTGCATTAATATGTGCAGTAGGACACCCTACTGTCTGACTGTGTCGTGGAACAACGAAATGAAGAAATGCTTTTGGAGTTATTACGATCTCACTCATGACGAGTCTGCTCGAGTCCACCTTTCTGATGAAAATGGATGGAACACATACAGCTTGAAGCAATTTACCGGTGAGATAAGATTTGAGCTTGTTTTAACAATTTCTTTTTGTGCATAAAGTGTAGGCATTTCCAGTCGGGACACTGGTACATTGGTACAGATACAGTTAATAACATTGTGAAATTGACAAGTAGAACGATTTTGAAATAATTTTGGAATGAAATTGAGTGACTGTGTGGAGTGATTTTTTGGTGAAATTAAAGAGAGGTAATCCAATATCGCTTATTTTGTTCAAAATGAACAAAATTTGCGATATGTATTACCTCCCTTTAATAAAAAAAACCCATAAAAGTTCCATAAATAGCTTACTTTTTTTCAGGAACCATCAGACGCTTTCAATTTCAATTATTTTGGTGAAATTGACCTTTTTTTTTAAATCTATTTCTATTTTGAATGACACTGTTGATTCTATCGTTTCCAGTGAGTTTTGAGAGTTTGGAATGGTTTAGATGAGTGATTGGAATGACTGATTGGAGCACTGAGCGAATGAATTTGAATGGTTTTGATCGGAATGATTGTTAATTTCACGATGTAATTAACTGTAAGAAGGGAGATTAGCCGGTCTAAAATCTTCATTTCTCGAAGAAACCCTATGTTGTTGGTACCCATTTGAATTGTCTCTATGAGGCAATTTCAAAGAGTACCAACAACATAGGGTTTGTGCTATAATTGTGCTTATCTTGTCTGTTAGCTCTTTGATCGATCGGTTAGTGGTAATGTCTTCATTTGTCACATGTCTATTGCTTTTGACAAATTCATACAGAAGGTACCAACCCCAAGGTCATCAACAAAGGTCAGTGTCGTTTACCAATGTCAAATATAACAGGGATATAACACAAATGTTGAATATTGTTGGCTGTTAATTACAAAATTGATCTTTTGTTTTGCGGCTGAATGCCATCATTTTTTTGTAAAACGGTGGAGGGGCATTGGTGTTTAACAGACAAATTTTTGTGTGTGTGTGTGTTGTTTAAATTCTGAATATAGAATTTCATCTAGGCATGTTTTGGTTTTGAAAGGATGTCTCTTAAAACCACTTTTGTTTGACGAAAGATATTCGACATGATTAAGACTGATTTTGTAAGCACATTTATATTTTTTTTTGTAAATGTTTATGTACCCTTTTCCAGTATATTTTGCAAGACTACCACCTCCGACATACGGACTAACCTTCACACAATCATACCATCTTTGTATCGAACACGGGAGCAAACTGGCTGGGCCTGATGATCTTCAGTATTCGCGGGACCTTGGTTTCACTTCCGATATGTGTGCTTGGCTTATCAACGGCAATTTCTACTCGGTTCATGCAAATGAAACTGTAATAAAAATCTGTTCCGTTGATCGGTATGCCTGGGCATTCTGTTTGTTAATTTGATATTGGGTACTATATGTAATCACATCTTGAAATTGACATTTAACAAGATCATTCTAATACACTCGCTCGGTGCTTTTTTCATTTTCATTTATTCCAAATTCTGACTCAAACCGTTCAAAAACGTTCGAAAATCGTGTAAAAACGATTGAAAACCGTTAATAACGATCAATATCCCATTGAAAGCGATCAAACCATTGTACTTTTTTTATTATCGGGAGTGGATTCAAAAAGATACGAATTAACAGAAAAATACATTGTTTTACTAAAGTGAGGTAATGAATAATCACTTATTTCGTCTGATCGAACGAAATTATCGTTATTGTATTAGCTCCCTTGAATTTCGTTCAAAACTCCCTCCTCCAATTCCTTCAATAAGATTCCGAAATCATCCAAAAGTTATTCATCTTGGCACCTTCATAATGTTATAAATTCTAAAAGGACAAACTTTTTGTCCAGTTTTGTGAATATATAAATAAAGCAATATCTTTCTTATGTGAGATATCGAACCTTTATCGACGTGGATACGTTTTAACCATCAAATCTAAAGTGGTTTTGTAAAGCTTAAATGAACGGTTTTAGGAAAAAATGTCAAAGGATAAAAGCCGCTTAAAAGGCTAATTAAAAATTGTCTTTTGTCTTTATTCGAAGAGCAAGAGCAAAATTTAAGACCCTAAACTCGTGTGATACTTGTACACGGTATCCGTCTGAGAGAGTTGAGTCGCGTGTATACGATGTTGTTTGTTTGTTTTTGTTGTTGTTGTTGTTTGTTTGTTTTTGTTTTAAGGGAAATGTATCGATACACCATAACTTGTGAATTTAACACTGTTTAACGTACGTCGTATAACGCCTGTTAAACGGTCGAGAAAGATCATGCTTCACAGACAACTTTGCAAAAATAACATCCTTGTCAATTTGTATCAAGAACGATAGTAAATGTCCTTATTTTTTGCTCTAATAGAACAAGAAAATTGCAAGAAGGCAAAAAAGATGGGCTAAAATGGAAATGTTATTCATAGGAAGTAAAATTAATAACCTTTTTTATAATATGACCTAATTCGCGAGAGTGAAATAAACCCGTTGAATAATTTTGATATTACACGGGTGCTATTACGCTATTAGAATAACTATGCGAATGAGCCAAGAACGTATTACAACATTACATTTTCGCTGTGAAAATGCATTTGATGACGTCAGTTCGGAAACGGCGTTATATGTCTCGCGAAAATTGTATAAATAATTTAAAGACAGAGTCGATATTTTTCTAGCAACGTCTTTCAGGAAGTAAAGTTCCGAAAGAGAAAACCTACAAAAACAGAGCATTTGTCCTTAAGTAAACTAAATGTACGAGCTAAAGTGCAAAGAATGTTACTGTGAATTCGTTTTGCGTTTCAGTGCATTTTCATTTTTAAAGGTGACACTACAGTTAACAACATCGTGGAATTGACAAGGTGAATGATTATGGAATGATTTAGGAATGAAATTGAATGAGTGTGTGGAGCGACATTTGAGTGTGTTTAATGGGAGGTAATCCAGCATTGCAAATTTTGTTCAGGATGAACAAAATTAGCAATATTGATTACCTCCCTTTAATAAAAATTGTATACAAGTTCTAAAGATAGCTCCCTATTTCTTCAAGAACCTATCACACGCTTACAATTTCAATTAAATAAGTGTAATCCCGATTTTTTCCCAGCTACTTTTATTTTGAACGATGTTGTTGTTATATGTTTTTCAGTGAGTTTGGAGCGTTTTTAAATGGTTTGAGTGAGTGCCTGGGATGAATGAATCAAGCGCTGAGTGAGCGATTTAGAATGGTTTTGATTGAGTTCAATGTCAATTTCACGATGTTACTAACTGTACTAGTGAAGAGGCAACAAAACAACCCTTAATTGTTTAAGGTTCTTTGTTTAGAATAAATGTAAACATCCTTTTATGGTTTTGCACATTTACTTCATATTGAAAAAAAAAGAGTTAAATGCCATAGGAATCAATTGTTTTCTTTTTTCAGTAAATTCGTCGCGATTGGAGTATCAAACCACAGAAATATACACAAAGAAAAAAGTATTGCAACATCTAAATGTATGTAAAAATGAAAGTACGTTCAATTAAGGCAGAATATGAACCCAATCGAGTATTTTTGTGGCATTCTTGGTCGCCATCTACGCGAACTGTTACCTCCTTTTCAAAATTTCTCACAATTGTTACACATAATGCGAAAGTAGTGACCATGTACATATCCTAAGTCTGATCCAGAGTATTAGGAGATAAGAAGGTGCCGTGATTTTCGTCGTTTTTTACATGTGTATGATATTGGATCTGTAAGTGTGGGGATTACTCTTGGATTTGAGACATTAATCATCTTGAAATTCCATCTAGCACATTTTATGCAGCCATAGTTATTCATGCACGAATAATTGGTTAAAACATTTTTTTATAATGGCAATAAAATACTTCAAATAACAGAATTTGAAAAAAAAAGTATTTTTTTTTTTTCAGTTTAATTACTTATTATAAGACCAACTGAAAATGAATTTTGTGCATAAATTGCGCCAAGTAAGCACAGTTCATTCTTGTTCAAGATTGTTTCGTTAAAAATCGGATGTTGCAATACTTTTTTCTTTGTGTATACATGTACATGAGCCGTTCTAAGTTTTAAAAGTTCAGTTTATTTAATAGTCTTTTTTAACCGATGGTTCGTTCAACTACTTTACACTTAACCCACAAACAGTCGGCTGTTTACGCTTTGGCGTCCTATGCGACCACGGCACAATGGCTTCAAACTCTCATGTGTACCAATATATGCACCTGGGTAAAGAGGGGTTAAGTTTTTGCTCAGAAAAATTCCGGTGGTCTGGTCGGGCTTCGATCCTGGGACCTTTTGATCCCAAAGCCACTGTATTTACCACTGGACCACGGACTCCAGCCTTCCTAACACTGGCCTAAATGACGTCACTTTATAATTTCAGATGTCGTACCCGTAGAATACAAAACAATAAATTTCAGACATCCGATTTCAAGAAATTTCACTTTAATTCATTGTTCGTTATAATTGAAAACAGATTGCGTAATATAGAAGAAACGTTGAGAAAGGAGCGAAATTGCTTGAGGCAAGCAATTTCTCCTCTTTTATCAATGTTTCCCACTTAATTGATTATAGGGCATTAAAAGTTCGGTTTGTGGATAGATGGTTACATGAACAGGTATAAAGGATCTTATTAGTTTTGGAAATAACATATTTTTATTATTATTATTATTTGTTTGTTTAATGAATAATAAATTTCGCGTTTCTCAGAATTTGAATAAAAGTCTGTTTTCAATTTTTATTGTCATATGGGCAGGATTTTCTGGAGAACAGATCACCTAGTTTTTAATTTGGTTCATTTAGAACAATATTAGCGATATTGGATTACGCCCCTTTCATTTCACTCAAAACATGCTCCACACACTCATTCAATTTCATTTCAAAGTCATCTCAAAATCAATTATCCTGTCAATATTACGATGTTGTTATAGCGCGAGCATGTTAACTTGAACATGACCTTTATGCAGAATACATAATTAAGATCATGAATACAATTCCGATGATTCTTTGGCACGTGGCGACCGATCATGGACGTCCCGTTATACTGTACACTGGAACGTGTTGACGGTATAGTATATCGGTATACAAGGTACCTAGTCATGAAGCAGACGATACAATTTAAAACAATTATTCCTGTTTGTATGTGACTGTGAGAGGGGATTCCATTTTATTCAAAACATTAATTCCATAAAAAATGATTAAAAATATCCATGCCTAAAGACTATTAAGTAAGACACTCAATAGGAATCAATTGGTTAACAAATTCCCGTGAGTGACCAAATATCGACGTTGCAGTTAAAAAAATATTTGCAGCAACGGGTTTACAGAACTAACGCGTGCAATCCAACTTTACGATAGGATTCCGCTGGTAAGTCGTGTTTTGCCGTAGGGAAACGACCGATATTTAATTTATTTAAATCACAAAGGCCAGGTTCAGGTCACTACCACTTTAACTGTACTGACGTGTACAAAACGCTTTATCAAACAAAGGACAAAGACACATCTTATGTAAACAGCCCCGTGTTCAGGATATAAAAACGTTTCGCGAGCGCTGTATGTGCAATGTTAAAAGCGAGGTATCATTTCGAAAACGCTTCGCTAATGTTTTCGTCCTGAACGCAGGGTAGACCTTTCTCCGTTTTAAAGACAGATTAATTGTAGCTAAGATCACGAAAGTACAGGTTTTGAATCAAAATTTGAAAAGTTATTACACATCAAACCAAATATTTATAGGCTAAGACTGGGCTGACGATATTGACTAATGATCTTAACATCATGTCTAATTGTCATTGAACCAAGCAAATAGAACATAAAGTTTGAGCGAAGGGCCAACTTATTTCTAACCCTGGGCGGGTACTGTTGCCCGCAATACCAGAGTATCTCTCACAAAGCGGACAACCAGCTCTAGACTGGTCCACATATCGACTATCAGAATAGCCTATTCAAGGCTATTCTGATATTCGACAGTGAGACCAGTCTACACCCGACCCGAAAGAGGACCAGAAATACCCTGGGCGGGTAGTGTTGCCCGCAATATCAGAGTATCTCTCACAAAGCGGACTACCAGCTCTAGACTGGTCCACATATCGACTATCAGAATAGCCTATTCAAGGCTATTCTGATATTCGACAGTGAGACCAGTCTACACCCGACCCGAAAGAGGACAAGAAATACCCTGGGCGGGTAGTGTTGCCCGCAATATCAGAGTATCTCTCACAAAGCGGACTACCAGCTCTAGACTGGTCCACATATCGACTATCAGAATAGCCTATTTTAGGCTATTCTGATATTCGACAGTGAGACCAGTCTACACCCGACCCGAAAGAGGACCAGAAATACCCTGGGCGGGTAGTGTTGCCCGCAATATCAGAGTATCTCTCACAAAGCGGACTACCAGCTCTAGACTGGTCCACATATCGACTATCAGAATAGCCTATTTTAGGCTATTCTGATATTCGACAGTGAGACCAGTCTACACCCGACCCGAAAGAGGGCAAAAAATAAGTTGGCCCAAAAACTACCCAACTTTCGAGAGCAGCTTCTATTCATTCATGAACAGTATAATGTATATAAAGACGTTTACAGAAGAGAGCTGGGACAAGTAGAAATTTGTACTCGGGTACCCGAGATCTCGTTATCCGTGGCTACTCGGGTACCCGAGATCTCGTTATCCGTGGCTTCTCGGGTACCCGAGATCTCGTTATCCGTGGCTTCTCGGGTACCCGAGATCTCGTTATCCGTGGCTTCTCGGGTACCCGAGATCTCGTTATCCGTGGCTTCTCGGGTACCCGAGATCTCGTTATCCGTGGCTACTCGAGTACCCGATGATTACTACCAAGATAAATCTAATATCGACTGAATACTAAGGAGGGTCCAAACTTTCCGTAAAGGGTATCGAACATACCGTATTTCACCTAATAAACGCTTACAGGAGCTATACATAAACTCATGGAGCTATTATGTAGTTTGTATTTCTTGATACACAAATTCATTAAAATTGGTGTCTTTGAGGCCCCTTTCCTGTAATTTTTGGTGAAATTCCTCTAAACAATCATATAAATAATATTTAAAGGACGTTAATCTCAAATTAAAAAGAAATTTCAAAAAGTTCCTAAAATTACGGCATTTGAAGGGGGTTTCTTAGTAAGAAATATAGGGGTGCCACTATTAGGGAGGGCGCTATTGTTAGAGGAAATACGACATGGTTTAAGAGATACAGGATCTGTGACTCGTAAACAAGAGGCCATCCCTGCGTTCGATTGAAAACTTTAACCCTCCAATACTATCAGGAAACCTTATAAGATTTATACAAGAAAGTAAAATAAAAATAATAATTTATAGATCCCGCCCTTAAGATGATAAAATGGGGAAAAGTCACGAGATTTTCGAAAAAATCTATAAAAGTTCGCTATGCTTGTCACTTTGTGGCGTTGCTAGTCGATTATCGCAAACTTATCGTGCAAGCACGCCGTTCAGGATAGGAAAGCCGGAAAGCGCTTGCTAACGTTCGCAACGCGTTTTAATTTCCTGAACGCAAGGCAGCCCTGTGTTCAGGATGAAAAAACGTTTCGCGAGCACTTTGAGATGATACCCCGCTTTGCACGTGCACATACGTCCAAAGCGAGGTATCATTTCGAAAGCGATTTGCTAAAGTTTTCATCCTTGAACGCCGGGCAGGACTCTCAAAACTATCTGACGTAAGTCCATAGCATCATTTGGTAATCATTTTCAGAAAGGAATTGAAGATTGTTTTAAAGAGTATTTAATTCTTTTCTGAATTGGACCCTAAAAAGTACACAGTGCATATACATGTATAATAGTTGCGCAACGGGTAATGATTTATGACCAGGATGGGAACGCTACCCTATCCGATACCCGAGTACTCGAGTACTCGTCCCAACCATTTTACGAAACATCACTCAAAACCTAACATACTGGTTTATTTCGCTGACATACCGGAAAAGAAGCCGACTCGGGTATTGTTTTGGTTAACACCTTCGTGAAAAATCTCTAGTAACATTTGCAGATAAATGTATCGGCTTTATCCTTAAGAAAAAAAAAATGAAAATGAACTAGATGTAAAATTGGAAAACTTCGGGCAAGAAGCGGTATCTGGTCTTGTGATCCCTAGATATTCGAGGCGATTTCTCACAATAGGATTTTTACCACAAATGGGTTGATAATCGTAGACCTATGTAGGATAGCAGCTGGAAACTAGGAAAGGATGTGATGGTAGTACTGGTGTGAGAAATACCAGGAATCCATTGTTAGGTGCTCCAGTCTCGCGATATGACTGAAATAATGGTAAAGGCGGCGTAAAGCCCCATTCAAACAAACAAACAAATTTGTTATTCATTACTATTAAAGCACGTGCAAAGCCGATTAGAATTATTCAGATTTTTATTTTTCTAAATGGCACGGGTCAAATTCGTGTCAATTAAACTGCGCTATACAGTGTTATAAGCTCCTTCGGTGTCAAAGCTTTAAGGAAACGACAAAAAAAGTTACACAAAAACTTCTTCATCACTTAAGGTGGAAGAGGACAACAGCGGGTTTTTTTTTTTTAGATAAGTGCATAAAGATTGGTATCTATGGAAACCATGTCTTAGCGCGATCTCAACGGTGTATATTTTTAACGTTTAATTCAGAATTTACGTTACCATGACGTCGTTAAAATGACAGTTTCGCGCATTTTCACAAATGACCCTACACCTTCTTAAACGCTTACCGTAATCGTGTTTAAGACGATTCAATTCAATGGAAAACACCAAAATGACGCCAATTAAACGTGAACATTGACATGTAATCAGGAAAAAACTTATATTCAACGATAGTAACATGCGATTGAATCAAAATTAATTTTTCAAAAAAAAAGCGTTAAATTACTGATTACAAAAATTGGCCGATGAAATTTGTCTGAAATTTGATATTTCTTTTTCCTGTTTCCGTTTTATATGCTCGCATCTTAATATGACGTTTCACCGTACGGAATTTCAACTATAAGGGACCAAAGATTATTGCCCTAACGTCGATATTTGGAAAAAGACAAAAGCAATACGTCGAAAAATTCACTAAATTCTTTTTACTTACTTCACTCAGTGTTTTAAAGATTTCTGTTTGTAGAAAAAGTAAATTTCGAAAAGATTTTTCATTCTTTATAAACTTTCATTGGGATTTTCCAATTTTATTTGAAATGATATCACTGCACCCACAAATAGCCTTTTAACGTGCTAATTAATAGTAGCGTCAAAACGTCGAGCTTGCGATAAAAACTTACAAAAATCAGTTTTCATTTATAGCGACGTCGACGTAATTCTTACCGAGGTCATAGATCAGCAACACTTGTGTTGGGTAAATTCATGTGCACCTCGAAGTTCTCGGTGTATTGGAATGATATTTTGAGGGCCTTCTCCTAAAAGGCTATTGAACACGTCTGGGAATTTTGATTTTTTTATACTAATAGATCGCAAATTAATCAAAATAAGGATAAAAAAAATAATAGATGTAATTTTAAGGTCAATATCATAAATTAAACGACAAAATTTCAACCTTTAAATCTAGATTATAAAAAATCTGTGCGGTGAAAGATTTTAAAACTTTCCCTATTAACTAAAGTAGAATTTCAGGAAATAATATATAACTTTGAAAAAAAAAATCATAAGCCAATTTTGAATAAAATATCAAAAGCGAGATTTTTGGAACAGTAAAAAATGTGAATATTGATTTCAATCAACTCTCATGTCTATATATTTAGATTCAAAGAATTTTATATAGCATTTGCAGATAAATTTATCGCCTTTATCCTTAACATAAAATTGAAAATGAACTTGATGTAAAATTGGTAAACTTCGGACAAGAAGCGGAATCTGGTCTTGTGATCCCGAGATATTCGAGGCGATTTCTCACAATAGGATGTTTACCACAAATGGGTTGATAATCGTAGACCTATGTAGGATAGCAGCTGGAGACAAGGAAAGGATGTGATGGTAGTACTAGTGTGAGAAATACCAGGAATCCATTGTTAGGTGCTCCAGCCTCGCGATATGACTGAAATAATGGTAAAAGCGGCGTAAAACCTCATTCAAACAAACAAACAAATTTGTTATTCATTCCTATTAAAGCACGTGCAAAGCCGAGTAGAATTATTCAGATTTTTATTTATCTAAATGGCACGTTTCAGATTCAGGTCAATAAACTTGCGCTATACAGTGTTATAAGTTCCTTCGGTGTCAAAGCTTCAAGGAAACGACAAAAAATTTACACAAAAACTTCTTCATACCTTAAGGTGGAAGAGGACAACAGCGGTTTTCTTTTAGATAAGTGCATAAAGATTGGTATATATGGAAACCTTGTCTTAGCGCGTTCTCAACGGCGTATATTTTTTAACGTTCGATTAAGAATTAATGTTACCATGACGTCGTAAAAATGACGGTTTCGCGCATTTTCACAAATGACCCTACACCTTCTTAAACGCTTACCGTAATCGTGTTTAAGACGATTCAATTCAATGGAAAACACCAAAATGACGCCAATTAAACGTGAACATTGACATGTAATCAGGAAAAAACTTATATTCAACGATAGTAACATGCGATTGAATCAAAATTAATTTTTCAAAAAAAAAGCGTTAAATTACTGATTACAAAAATTGGCCCGGTGAAATTTGTCTGAAATTTGATATTTCTTTTTCCTATTTCCGTTTTATATGCTCGCATCTTAATGTGACGTTTCACCGTACGGAATTTCTACTATAAGGGATCAAAGACTATTGCCCTAACGTCGATATTTGGAAAAAGACAAAGGCAATACGTCGAAAAATTCACTAAATTCTTTTTACTTACTTCACTCAGTGTTTTAAAGATTTCTGTTTGTAGAAAAAGTAAATTTCGAAAAGATTTTTCATTCTTTATAAACTTTCATTGGGATTTTTCAATTTTATTTGAAATGATATCACTGTACCCACAAATAGTCTTTTAACGTGCTGATTAATAGTAGCGTCAAAACGTCGAGCTTGCGATAAAAACTTACAAAAATCAGTTTTCATTTATAGCGACGTCGACGTAATTCTTACCGAGGTCATAGATCAGCAACACTTGTGTTGGGTAAATTCATGTGCACCTCGAAGTTCTCGGTGTATTGGAATGATATTTTGAGGGCCTTCTCCTAAAAGGCTATTGAACACGTCTGGGAATTTTGATTTTTTTATACTAATAGATCGCAAATTAATCAAAATAAGGATAAAAAAATAATAGATGTAATTTTAAGGTCAATATCATAAATTAAACGACAAAATTTCAACCTTTAAATCTAGATTATAAAAAATCTGTGCGGTGAAAGATTTTAAAACTTTCCCTATTAACTAAAGTAGAATTTCAGGAAATAATATATAACTTTGAAAAAACAAATCATTAGCCAATTTTGAATAAAATATCAAAAGCGAGATTTTTGGAACAGTAAAAAATGTGAATATTGATTTCAATCAACTCTCATGTCTATATATTTAGATTCAAAGAATTTTATATAGCATTTGGGTTATAAACATTTATTAAGCTTCGTATTAGTGCAATTTGCGGAACGAAAACGTTTTGTTTTAAATCGCACTGCGCATTTAAATGGAAAAAGGGTCGTTTGTAGAAAGCGTGCCAAATCGTGAATTTTACGACATCATGATTACGTTATTTCTAAATTAAAAGAAAAAAATACGTCGTTTAGATCGCATTAACTTAGAGATTACTTATAAACCAAAAATTATTCACTTCTCTCCAAAAAACGCTTTTGTCCTCTTCCACCTTAATTGAACTCACAAATTGCATAGACAGGGAAGCTCTAGTAAGCTTGAACGCCAAGAGGGTTACTACCAATCAACAAGTTAATGTCACTGAAGATAAAGTTACGTCCCTTTTCTCATGTCTCCCAAAATCAAATTGTATATTGGAACATGTATAATTCAATTTTGTCTGAAAGACGCTTTTATAGCATTGTAGCACGGCTATTTCGTAAGCTTCCACAGAAAGTAGCCCCATAAGAAATCGCTCTCATTTTGAATATTCATTTAATATTTTGCTTAATGATATTTAAAGATAAGGTATGGTGAAAGTATTTGCAGATTTCATTGAGATACAAAACTTTATACTTGATCACACTCATGTATGAATCCGCTGTGCATATAGGTAAACTTTTCGCAGTGAGCCGTGAAATCTATTTTTGATTATTAACCTGGTTTAGCTGGTCACAAGAAACAAACCTGTATCATGGAAATTGCCTAGGAAAAAGATAATCGAGTCAAAATCCGAACGACGTGTGTACTACGTAGCGTTTTTTTTTGTCACGCGCGCGCAAAAAAAAGGTCTAGTATACGTCATCAACTTTTGTGCTACACGAAATGCTTTGGGTGTTCAACGCAGGGCTTGCACTACGCTAGGCTAAAATCAAAGTACTGATAGTACTGAAGGCGAGGGAACTGAATAAAGGAAACAACACACGAGGTCAATTTTCTGGAATATAATCTTGATTATTCACCTTGTCCTTATCAAGTATACCAGATATTTTCTTACTTTTCACAGCCAAAATCACTACTGTGTCAAAGATACATAGCTTATATATTTGATCTTGACGGATGACATTGCTAATAGGGAAAGGAAGAAAATGCTGCTAGCTAACACTTTATATAGTTTATTCGTAATAAAGGTATTGACATAGTTCAAGTACAAATTCACAGTAAAAATACATTTTTACAATTAGGAGTTATGTATCTAAAATTTTCAACATGTAAATAGGCTAAAATTTAAAACGTCTATTACAAGTATAAATAATAATTTAATAAGAATTAATTTTTAAGAACTATGTTTATACTCAACTACAAGGATGACACAAAAAAGATACAAAATCTTATTTCCATTGTGGTCCTTTAATGGGAATATAAGCAAAGAAAGGCATCATTGTTACGCAAAATTATTATTTATATAAGAATTGAAAGACATTGTTGGAAAATAAATAAATGACTAGTCAAATCACAGCTCGTAAAAATACAATGATGTCAAATGCGTGAAAAATGTCATTTGAGTAAAAAAGTTCTTAGTTCAGATTTAAAAGCATTTAAATTCGAAACATCCTTAAGAGAACTTGGTAAAGCATTCCATAATTTAGACCCATTAAAAGCAAATGTTTTCTTTCCAGTAGAGCCAACCTTGGGTAAAGTAAATCGCCAGTGGAATGGGAGCGTGTGTTGTAAGAGTGAACTGCGTTAAAAGAGACAATATTATCATTCATGTACTCAGGACTTAAACCATGCTTTATTTTGAAAACATTGCACAGAATTATCTGTTCAACTCTTTTTTCCACAGGGAGCCAATTCAATTTTTTAAAATGCTCAAGACTAATATGTGCAGTATGTTCTAAGTTTAAAATAAAACGAATCAATTTATTCTGAGTAGTCTGAAGTTTATTCTTTAAAGATTTACTGAGACCATTGAACCAAAATGAACATGCATAATCGTCATGACATTGTATAAGAGAGGTGGCTATCAGTTTTTTTGTCTGCTCAGTAAGAAAGTTACGTTTTCTGTACAAAAACTTTAACCGTGCGTTTGCTTTTTTCAAGACTGAAATAGCAATATCATCACCAGACAAAGACTGATCTATTGTAACTCCTAAGTATTTAACTGAGGATGAAGATTGTATTTCAACTCCATTACAAGAAACCTTTAAAGATGAATTTGACTTCAATTTATATTTTGAACCGAAAATAAATGGAGAGAAAGTTTATTGTCTATTAGCCACTCACTTACTGAGTTCAAATCTTTACTAAGCTGACTTTCAATTGAAGCCCTTGATTTATTTGCAACTAAAATAGCAGAGTCATCAGCATACAACAGAAGTTTATTTTTAATAACAGCTGGCATGTCATTCACATACAGAAGAAAAAGAAGGGAACCTAAGATAAATTCTGTGGGACCCCGCATGTAACAGATGACGGTTTTGAAAAAGTTCCAGAAATATCAACTAGTTGCTGTCTGCATGATAAATATGACTTAAACCATCGGATAATGTCGTTACCTAGGCCTATACATCCAAGTTTCATGATTAGTATGGAGTGGTCTACAGTGTCGAATGCTTTTTGGAGATCTAGTAAAGCCATTCCTACTAGGTTGCCCTTATCCAATTGAAATCGAACAAAATCAGTTAAGTGAATTAAACATGTATCTGTTGAAAAATTTCTTCTAAAGCCAGATTGAAAGCTATATAAAATATTTTCTTGATTAAGATAAGATTCAAGCTGGTCATATACAACACGCTCAAAAACTTTTGATATTACACTCAAAATTGAAACAGGTCTGTAATTTCCTACATCCGTTTTGTTGTTTTTTTTTATACAAAGGAACAATTCTTGCGGACTTTAGATCTTCCGGAACTACTCCTTGAATCAATGAAAGATGAATTACATGTGAAAGAGGACATGCTATTAAAGCAGAACCATCAACTGCAAATTTTGAGTTTATACCATCTAATCCTGTAGCTTTTGTTGGACAAATACTACCGAGATATTTATAAATTTTATTTTCGCTGACTAATGAAAATGCAAAACTATTAGGTTTAATACCTTTGCTAGTATAAAATCTAGAAACAAAGCTAAATCCAAAATTAAAAGACGGGGAAGGGAGTTTTGAGACCAAATTTGATGCCACATTCGTGAAAAACTCATTAAACTGCTCAGCTACTGTAAGTTTATCAAAACAGAGATCACCATTGACATTAAGACCAATACTCTGACCAGCAGAGCAACTATTCTTTTTGGATGGCATTCCAATCTGTTTAAGATACTTCCATAATGATTTTGAGTCGGAACTATGATCATTTAATACTTGTGAGAAATAATCTTGTTTTGTTTTATTGATGATATTTTGGGTTTTGTTTCTTAGGTTCTTAAATTTTTCATAATTTTCATCTGTCTTTTCATGTTTGAAAGTATAAAATGCTTGATTACGCTCTTTAATACTTAGTAGGACAGATTCATTCACCCAAGGTTCAGTTCTCTGTTTAGTTCTTATTTCTTTAATGGGGGCGAGTTTATCAATGACACAGACAAAAATTGTTTTAAATTGTATCCACGCTTCAGACGCATTATCACATAGCATAACAGGAGACCAGTCAACAGATAATAGAGCGCTTTCCAAGTTCTCTTTACTGTAATTCTTAAGAGACCTTATCTTAACTGTTCTATGAGTACCAATGGCATTCTTATAAACTTTTCTAGTACAGTAAATCATGAAATGATCACTAAAAGAAGTATGCAACACACCATGTTGTAAAACTTTATCTTTGTCTGAAGTAAGGATTAAATCAATAGTAGTAGAAGAACTGGAACAGACACGAGTAAAATCATTTATCAGTTGCTTAAGATCAAACATAGATAAAAAAGACTTTAGAGTGCTAAGATGAACACATTTACTATTTTTAGAAACATCTGTATTGAAATTACCTAAAATATAAGATTCATAGTCATTAAAATGAGAAGATTTTGAACACATATCTTCAAGTACACTGTAAAAGTTAGTTTGTTTTGGTGGTCTATACACAAAAGCAATCAAAATTGGTTTAGACTTTGGAAGCAAAAGTTCAATCCAGACAGCTTCAAGTTGTTCATGTTGTAGGTCTGTGCGTATGTTGAAAGCCAAATCAGATCGAATGTATAGACAAACACCTCCACCATGTCTGTCTCTATCACGACGAACAAGGCTGTAGTTGTTAATTTCTAATTCAGAGTTAAAAATAGAACTGTCCAACCAAGACTCTGAAATAGCAATGCAGGCAGCTTTTGACTGAAGAGCAATCATCCGGATTTCATCCAGCTTTGGCATAAGACTCCTTATATTTACATGAAGGAAGTGAAGTCCACGTTTATTAAATACCTTGAAATCATCATTGTGGTTGGAAACTGGTTTTGAACTGTCAGGGCCAGGGCATGGATGAATATCTCCACTGAGCAATAACATTGTATTCAACCAGCAGGATGGGCTGCATGATGATGAAGTGTCCCTTGTCTTAGTGTTGGAACCCATAAAGACATTGTTTATATGCTCATACAGATATAGATGGCCATAAGGTATGGTATTTGAAAGTGATCCAATAATAGGTACATCCGGATATATGGTCAGTTCATTTGGATTGTAATTTTGGCGAGCGTAGATTGTTAGACATCGAAGTAATAGTATCGGGAGTAGGCTGTGGCAGCCAAGATTCGTCTATGTTGCATATTTTATGTACCCCGGCGTTTCTTTTTCGTCCATCTATATATTCATTTTCAAAATGTGATCCCTAGATGACCTCTGTTGGATACAAATCCTTTTCAGGTACAGGCGATATTGCCCTAGCGACCAGTTGCATTAAGCGACAATTTAAAACAGTTGACTATCATAAAAGGCGCTTTATAGTAAGCAAAATCTCTGATAAGCGGACTCTTTTGGACAGAAAATTGTTGATTATTAAATCTTATGATGTCAGAACCAATTAGAATCGTCTCAATGAGACGATTTTTGGGGGGTTCGACCATCAACAGATTCATTTAGAACTATGCGACACTCATTTATGCCATAAAATAACTTGTCGTGTTAAACATAAAATATTGTATTAAGGTTGTGGTCCCGTAATAATTCCTCAACATTTCGGAACTCATGCTCTTTCACAATGTTGACCGAGGTTTCCTAATGAAATCATTAAGAAACCTATGCAAACGCTGATAAAATTTATTACTTCCAAAACGTTGCAGAACTTAAGCGATTTCTCATTTCCATAAACGACCGCCACTTCATGGCCCCCTAACCGATTGCTTAATATTCATTTATTTCGCAAAATACCCACCTAGCCCCTATTCGTGTAACATGTCACAAAATCAAATTTAAAAAAGTGGTATTTTATGTGCGAAACAAGATGGATAGATGCAGTTCAGTGATTACTATAATTGAAATTATTTTTAATTTAATTGCTTTTGAACTGAACTGATCAACTTATCTATAACAATCTAAAAAGCAATCTAAATGATTTATTAGGACGAATTACTATTAAGAGTTGCAGGTTAAGTTTCGCTATCTCATCGATATTGCCGATATCATGTTCTAAATGGGTTGTATGATAATGGAGTTTTGGACCAAAGACTGACTTTAGTCTTTGTCCTACTTTATCATCCAATCAGAGGGCTGGATTTTTGAAATTTTTGATAGTTTATTTTCCATAAACTACCCAGCTAAGGTTTATTTTGATCATTATTTCATTTAAACGTCAAGGTTTATTTGTTATTCCACGCATGCGTACATTCTTAACTCTACCCCTCATGAATATGCAACGAGCACGTGAAAAGTAAAGGGGAAAATCGTAATGCACGTGTATATGTTGCATTCCCTATATTCTACACTGATTTGGACCTGGTTGGTAATGACATTGCCTGTCGATTTTGTTTGTTGTTCTGTAAGGTTAAGTTCATTTGTCCTTATAAACAAATTTTATGACAAACAATTACTGGTACATTTTATCAATATACAATCTATTTATTAATCTGATATCGTAAGTCGTTCATTCTTGCGAAGTACTTGTCATACAGAGTCGACACATATCATATGTTCGATCATCTATAGAGAAGCCGCCATCATAGCGCGTCGAACTGTCATATCCGGGTTCGTTCCCCGACGGCTGCACTCATTCTCTCCGACTATTTGTCTCTCACCAATGGGTTAATAACCGTAGACCTATGTGAGATAGTAGCTGGAGGCTGGGAAAGGATGTGATGGTTGTACTGGTGAGAGAAATAACAGAAATCCATTGTTAGGTGCACCAGCATCCGCGATATAGCTGGAAAAATGTTGAAAGTGGCGTAAAACTCTAATCAATCAATCAATCAATCAATCAATCAATCAATCAATCAATCAATCAATCAATCAATCAATCAATCAATCAATCAATCAATCAATCAATCAATCAATCAATCGTTCATCTATAGAACGGAGGTCGTTGTCAGGTCAATAAAAACAAACAATACTGCATTTTTTATCATCGGTAATGGCTCTTTAGAAAGCCTCGGTATTTACGTGCATATTTGAACAACACCGTATTTGGAAATAAGGGGCGGTCAATTGTAATAAATTTAACCGGCTTATTCCGTGTAAATCGTGCGATATGCTGTCAATAATATCAAGCGCGGAAAAAGACTAAGTCAGTTAAACGCTAATAATTGAAAATTAAACGATTTAAACAGCCTCAGTCGGTCGCTTCGCTCCCTCCTTTCGGCTGTTTAAATCGTTTAATTTTCAATTATTAGCGTTTAACTATTACTTAATCAGTTCATCAGTTTAAATTTTTGCTGTTACAAACAAGAAATATCTTGGGGAAAGTTATTATCCATGATTAATGCCCTGGCAGGGCGGAGCCTAAGTAACGGGTCGTTGCACTTCTAAAGAGAGTCGACATAAATAGTTCGAGACCTTAAATCGTAGATTGGTTACCAAATCCTCGAAACTTAAGCTTAATCAAGCTGAAGTTACGAGGCATCGGTAACCAAACAATGAAATGTGATCACTCTCTCAAAGCACGTGGATCCTTTAGGTTTAGGATACAGTTATTTGCACGCGTTAACGATGATTACCGACTAAAATTCGAAAGAAAACAAACTATTGAAAAGTAAACCCGCCAAATTACGTCACGATTAAGCCCCGCCCTACCAGTTCATTAATTACGCAGAAAACATACACGCATACATATATCTTGGGAAAAAATGGCACGGAGAAATATATAATACGTACGTATATGAAAAAATATATCTTACGAGGTTGGAGAAATTGATAATTGTCGAGGGTCTGCCGAGACAATAATCAATTCCCACAACCGAGTTTGATATTTTTTTCATACAATACACTAAGTACGTATTCTATTTATATTATAACCTCTATTTGCCTTGATATCGTCGATGTTTCTAACAGAAATGCAAGTTTCTAAAAATAACCACATTATGTCATTGTTCTAAAAATATCCATGTGAATCGTAAAAACTATCATACGGGATGTTATCACACGGATAGTTGTGTAGTTATAGGATAAAATAGAATATTAAACAGCCATTTATCCTACCTCAACCCTTACCCCCCTGATCTATAGTTTGTTTCAAACATTAAGTCATTTTTCATATCAACGAATCTCACCCAATTTTACCCCACAATGATTAAGATTAAATCAGGCAGTATAGGCTAGGATCAGAATGCACACGAATCTATAACGGCTGATTTTATTCTACACTCTCTTCCACAGCCGTTGAGTATAGAAGGAATTGACCAAGAGAAGATCGAGAAGGGTTAATTCTTTGTGCTATTTCTTGTGGTTTTTTTTTGTTTTGTTTTGTTTTTCTAGAAGAAAAATTTAGTTAAAAGGTTAATAAATGCTTATTTAAGCAATGTCGAGAAAAACCTTTAACTCTTAATTTTACTAATAGATACATGCAAAAATGAAATACGAAAAAAAATGTTTATTACGAGCGTTTCCGTTTGTTTTGTATTGTCCGTTATTTTTGACCTAGTAGAACGTGGCTTCCCGGTACAGTAAAAAACATCGTGAAATTGACAAGGTGAACGATATTGTAACGATTTTGGATTGAAATTGAATGAGTGTGTGGATCGAGTTTTGGGTGAAATGAAAGGGAGGTCATTCAACATCCCTAATTTTGTCCATCCTGAACAAAATTAGCGATGTCGGATTACCTTCATTTAATTAAGTAAAATCTAGGGGTTTTCCCATCGATTTTTTTTAATGTTGTTGTTGATCTTATCATTTTTAGTGATTTTTGATCGTTTACTGGTTTGAGTGATAGTTTGGAATGAATGAATGAATGGAGCGCTGAGTGAGTGATTTAGAATGGTTTTGATCGGAATGACAATCAATATCACGGTGTTATCAACTGCGTAGTTTAAATGTAGATATGTATAAATAGTGAACAAACTTCCAGGAATACGAAAAAAGAGGAGGCGTCACTTCAACCTGAAATACAACATTAAAAAACATTGATAATAGGAAAGTATATACATTTAAATACAGAAAATCATAAAACTGTTAATTCGATATTTATGTTACCCAATGAAAGATGCATCAAATCATCTGCGAACCATTTTTAGATGAAATAAAGGGTGCACGTATTTACACTTGGAATGTCAGAAAATTAAAGAAGAATGATATATATATTACATAATTAGAGTATTGTATGAAAAATACACTACTCAAAAGTTCTAAGCGGCCACCTTACCTCTCTCCATTTCCGATTGTTTTACAAAATCATGCATCAGTAAGTCCTAAAGACGGAATTAAATGCATGTACCATCAAATTCAAAAGTAGCAAAAATGACAGTTTTTCGGTAATTTGAATTTTTCGACAAATGAAAAAAGCAAATCCTATCAATTTTTTGTACTGATATCAGTGGTACAACGTCCGAGGACTTCTAGAAAATAACAAGAAATGCCACAACTTTGTACACAATCCTTATCCTAACAAAAAATGTCAAAAATACCCCACCCACCAATGTTAACTTTGAAATTGAGGGTACTCCTACTTTCGTTTGTTTTTTAAACATTTCTTGTTAAATCATTTCATTGATTTTTGTCTTGTTGACTTTCTAAATGATTTGGCTACACCATACTAGCAAAAACGGGATGAAACCATACGGCATTTATAACTCATGACCAAAAAAATCAAAGTACTGAAAGTACTGATAAGTTGGAATGCGTTCAAGAGACGGTGACATGTTTAGGAACTTTCTGTGAAAGTTTCATCCAAATCGGTCGATAAATGAGGGAGGAGTTGCGTTCATAAGATTTTTTTACATGAAGGCCCTTTTTTCCATGACGCGACTGAAACTCACCAAACCTTGACTTTATGCGCTAGGTCAAATGACCAGAATTATTTTGTGAAAGTGTCATCCAAATCTGTCCAAAAATGAGGGGGAGTTGCGTTCGCAAGATTATTTTACATGAAGACCCTTTTTAGACGAGTTGGAGGAGTTGTGCTCACAAGAAAAGTGGACGTACGTACGGACGGACAGGTAGACGGACGGACAGGCGGAGAAAATGACGCCAATATACGACCGCCTCCAGCTGCGTATAAAAATGAAATCCGAGAAAATACTATGCTTGCACAGTCTTAATCGCAAAATGCAAGACTAGTCTTTAGGAAACGCAAATTTGAGATTAAATTAAACGATACGACATGCTTCTTGAAAGCCAAAAATGTTTCTTGAAAGTCAATTTCAATCGTACGATTGCGATACGATCGAATTTCGGTCGTAGGACCTTTCTTGAAAGTGGCCCCTGAAGGAAAAACACGTGGGGTTGGTAAACTCTTTCAGATGTTTGATAAACACAAAGGCTGTAGTTAACTTGATAATCTTCAATGATATTTAAAGGATTGAACGCATGCGTATTTTTGCACAAGAAAGAGAAGAAAATTGATTGCCTATAGACCCGCAATTTAGAGTGAGTGATCAAAGGTAAATTTTGTCTATACAGGTATAGACAAAATTGATCTTTCATCTATCACTTAAACTAGTTGATCTATACCTTCATCGATCCTTGCTGCGTCCACCATCAAGTGAAATTGTCGCTCGATTTGGAAATGGGGTTCCGTTTTTAGAGAAGTAATAAAAAGAGAATATTTGCTGGATCGGGTTGTTAATACAGATAAATAATCTGCAGATTTTGTTCGATTAAAATGATGGTTTACGGAACAATTAGATACAAAAACATTTGAACTACAGTATTTTGTTGAAGTGTGTTAGAAGTTCGTCTAGAAAGAGAAACTAGATCTCTAAAAGAAGCTATAACTTAATTCTACGAAAAACAGGTTGCGATATAACCAAATAAGCAAATCACGTGATAAGCTTGTGCTATTCCCACAATTCTACGAAAAACAGGTCGCGTATTACCAAATAAGCAGATCACGTGATTAGCTAGTGCTATAGTCATTAGCTTACATTATTGGACTTGACTTATCACATGATTTCCAAATATAGTAATGCAAACATGTGATACTAGTAAATTCGTACGCAAGTTTCAATAAATTAAGTTTAAACATAAATTAGTGTGTTAATAATTTACATGAAGTGATAGTTGTGTAATTGTTCAACATTATTACTTCTTTATGAAATAAACTGTATCTCTTTGTCAAGTTGAGATGTTCAAAATAGGCCGGAGTGTATTCACATCCTGTTCACGTGATATGTGTTATCAAAAAACCCGAAATAAAATTATCTTGTGTTCATTTTGCGGTTTTGTTAAATCTAAGTTGGAATTGCTCCGCATTCCAACTTAAAAACAAGTGGCCGCTTAGGAGTTTGAGGAGTGTAAACCTTACGAGATAGGGAAAATTGATAATTGTCGAGGTATGTCGGGACAATTGTCAATTCCCATAATCAAGTTAAATATTTTCATCATACAAGGCACTAAGTATGTATTACACTTATCTTTTAACCTCTATATGCCTTGTTTTCGTCGATTTTTCAAACAGAAAAGCCAGTTTCTAAAAATAATCTCTTCATGTCATTATGTTCTAAAAATATCTATGTGATATCATAAAAAATTATCATTTGGGTTATTATCATACAAATATTTATATAGATAAAACTAAAATGAAAGATAAAAAGTGTTAGGGTGACAGGCTTTCAATCCCAAGGTCGATATGTCTCATTGTAAGAAAAGATAGGAAGCGATAGTTCGGGGGGGCTTTGAAATTGACATTTAATTATTGAAATTAAACAGCAATATCATGACTTCAAAGAACACGAATATTTGGTTATTCTAGCTCGGCTGTTTTCGGAGAAAACCAGAGATATATTGGTGTCGCCCTGTTGATGAAAACGTTATTTACATCGTGAAATAGAAAATGACCACGATCAAAACATTAAAAATAAATCAGCGTTCCTTTCTAATCATTCAAACACTCACCCAAAACCTTTTGAAATCCTTTAAAAGTTCTTAAATCATTTCAGACGATAAACCGAACGCAGAATCAGTTAAAAAAAAGTGAAATATACAAGGCTGTCTTTCAAAAGAGAAACCATCATATCGTCATGGACGCCCAAAATCATTGAAATACAGCTTTAATCAAGATGTTAAGATATATGAGATTTTGGTTGTACATTATCGTTTCGCTCAAAATGAGTCACCCATTTTGTAATTTTTTTTATAAAAAATCCAGAAAACAAATGATTGACACCTTAATGCATCAAAATCCCTTAGGAATAACTTGGTCATAGATTGCAATTGCCAAATTTGTTAAATTCCGCATTATTTAAGAAAGAAAATGACAGTTTCAAAAACTTAGAATTTTTAATTTTTTTACATAAATGTTATTTTTGTACGAAGATTGTGCGCGATGTGCTGAATGGAATCCTGAAAATATTTTTCCCTCAAATTAAGATACTATGTTACCCAATTAAAAACATTAATTATTGAAATGGTGATGTTTAAAAGCACGTGTGAAATCTATCATTATGCGGCAGAGTGGAATCAAAAATTTATTTTAGACTAACCTTTTAGCAGAATTTACACGTAATTCTTTGTCGAAAGTCGTGTCTGTCAATTTTAAAAGTTCAAAAATATGCAATTAACCTCTCTACTTTTCTTATTCTTTTACGCTTTGGTTTCTAACGCTTTGTCAAAAGTATGTTTGGATCAATTTGGATATATAAAAGAACTTGACGGAAAAAAGTGTAATGCCTCCGATATTTTGTTTACAAAGTCGAAAGCAAAGCTAGTGTATTGTGCCATCGAATGTGAAAGCTATGAGGCTTGTAGTGCTTTCACATACAATAACGAAACAAATACGTGTACAGACTGTCTTCAAACCTACGATCCTGGTGCGACTCTTGAATCTGATCATGGTTTAAGGTATTTCAAAGGTAATCTAATATACAGTTAGTTTCATCGTGAAATTGACATTCATTTCAAACAAAACCATTCTAAATAGCTCACTCAGCGCTCCATTCATTCATTGCAAACACTCACTTAAACCATTAAAAAAACGCTCCAAAATGACTAAAAAGGATAACATCAACTGCTTAATTCAATATGAATATGAATGGGAAAAATCGCGATTTTACTAGTATTATTGAAATTTCAAGCGTCTGATTGGTTCTTGAAGAAATAGGAAACTATTCATAGAACTTGTGTCCATATTTTATTGAAGAGAGGTAATAAATATCGCTAATTTTGTTCATTCTGAACAAAATAAGCAGTATTGGGTTACCTCCCTTTAGTTTCACTAAAAATTTACTCAACACACTCATTCAATTTCATTCCTAAATCATTCCAAAACCACTCACCTAGTCAATTTTATGATGTTGTTAACTTGATACATTTGATTCTCTATTTATCCCTTCATGCGTTGATTACATTTAAGTATTTAGAAAACCAATTGTGTGACGCACACATAACCTTTCTTTTTCTTCTTAAAAGATTAAGTTACACCGATGTGTACATATATAATACGTTCTTAGTGTTTCGTATGAAAACAAATTTCTAATTAGGTTGGGGAATTGATCATTGTCGAGGCTCTGCCGAGACAATTATCAATTCCTACAAACGAGTTACATAATTTTTCATGCAATACACTAAGTACGTATTATTTTTATCTTATTACCTCTACTTGCATTGCTCGAGAAATAGGACTGTGAGTGTTAATTATTCTTGCTTTATTTTTTTTCTTCAGAAAATTGGTTTAAAATCGAGGATCGTGCTTTCATGGTATCAGCATGTAAAATAGCTTTCGGTGATGCCGTGGTAAATATTAATAACTAATAGGCTCATTCATTTGCTTCTGCGGTTGATTTTTGAAATGAAGTATGATGTTTATCAATAGGCCAACACGAATCGACTTTCCTTCATCTTTTTCGTTGGTTTATTGAGGAATAACCGTTTATAGTTATTTTGATATACTCACCGACTTACCAATGATATAATCAAAAACTCATAACCTGCTTTCGTTCATTTCCCCTCATTTGACGTCATCTAAGCGGAGTCCAAAACGTGACACAACCATGAACGTTGCATATAGTAATCATGTGTAAAACGACGCTCTTTAAGAATATTTGCTTTAAGATTTTAAACATTTTCTCATATTTTTTAGCGTTAAAGAAATAGAGTAATCGTTTATTTTTCGAGTATTGTCGATTTTTATTTCATTTTGTGATCGCCAAAATTAAATTTTCACTCGTGGCTCAGTTCACTCAATGAAATATGAATCGAGCTTACACTGAAACAAACGGTTATCCTCTATATAAACAGATAAAACGAGGCTCTGTGAGATTTAACCTTTTTAGATGAGGAGACTAATAGATTTGGCATATTTTGAACACAAATTTGATAATGACCTCAATTTTAGCGATAAAGCAACGAAAATCTTGCAATTCATCGATTGATTTTTTTATACGCAACAATGGGCTTAAGAACTTTAAAGCTTTAAAGGGAGATCGAATACAATTTACTTAAGCTCTAAATTTTTGTACATTATGGATTTCTAGAAGAGAGCCTAATTACACTGGATGAATACACAAAGCGAATTCATACATAAGTGTGATTAAGAAATTTTGCTTCATACCCCATGAAATCAACAAATACTCTTTTTTTTTTATTGTTATTTAATATCATGAAGCAAAAATGTTAAGATATATCGAGGGGTCAGTGCAATACTATTGTTAGTGCCTTTATATTCATAGGCACTTACAATAGTATTGCACCGACACCTCGATATCCATTATTAATAAATTCCCCAGGGGAACCCTTTGTAGCAGACACTACCAAAATAGCTACGTACTCCCTTTTTGTTGCTGTTGTTGTTCTTGTTGATGATGATGATGTTGTTCATTGAGGAATTAAGAAATATAGTCAGTCGCAATCGCATGAACATAACTAAAATTGAATTTATTTCAATTTCATAGGAGTATTGTGCGTGCCAAGGGGGCAATTTTGCGAGGATAGACAATGAAAGAATAGCTTCCTACATTCAAGACAAAGCATGGAACTACCGAGGTAAGTACGAAGGTTGCCGAAAACAGGCGAATCCCTGGGTACCATGTGACCTACCACATGACACAAACTTACAAATGTATCTCAAAAACATATATTTAATGGACATAAAACAAACAGTTAATTCTCTCAGACGACCCAAACATTTAAACTACAGCTTGTTCTAGTTGTATTAAAGGCGTTTAAGCCACACCCATGTTAAATAATTTGAGAAAAATGGTGAAATAGAACAGACATAGGATTATAAATGAGAGATTTGATAGTTCAATTATTTTTTGAAAAGAGCGAAAGGAACGAGAACATGATGTATGTTTTTATGGCTGTGAGATTATGGAAATTTCTACGGATATCATTAAAGAAAGCTTTTTTTTGGAAGAACTGGACGCCGTTAAAGGCTGTGGGGTTTGGTACCCCACTTACGATGAAGAAAAATTCTGTTTTATTGATCAGAAAAATGTGATTTAATCACGAAAACTAAATACTATTGCATAAAATTTACGTTTTCGGGTCGGCGTATGCATACTTTAATGGCTTCAGTTGCCAAAATATCCTCGATCTGGGTCCTAAACACTTTTATCAATTTCAATGATACTGGCCCTTTTCCGCAATATTGGTTTGTCCAAAAATATAAATTAACACATTCAATACTTATATAAACTATAAAAAGTGTACACTTTCACTTTTTGGTTTCTTTCGATTTTTAGAAAATTTGAGGAAAATTATGGAGTAAATTTGATACCATACTTTAGGCAAGACCTTTTGAAATTAAAAGCCAAATCAGATTTTGACAAAAGTATCGCATGCTGCATACGTGATGGCATTACTTAAACTGTTGAGATTTGACCTCCTTACAACTTTTTCTTGTGTTAGATTAGAGTTATGTGTTGATGTTACATTTCAGAGTTAAAGAAGCCATTCTAAGCCATTTCCAAACAAAAGTTTCAATTTTGATGCAGTCGTTACGTGTACGTCAACGTTAAACATTGCTACGTTATTAGGGCAGTCACTTATCGTTGTATGTTTCTATGGCGTTCTTTGACATCTCGACTTGCTATTTAAAGGCCTTAAAATGATTACCTCGAATTCTATTGGAAAATGACTGCTCAATCGATATTAATGACGTTCTTAATCTGACAAGTTTCGATTTTGTTTAACGATGCTTATTGGTAGTCAAACCTTGCTGAAGAATCATGCACAATTGTATTGAAAATGTGATTTTATGTTTTGCAAAGCCACAAACATTCAGCTGAATGCATTTCCAGACCAATTGTACTTCTAACGCGTGATGCACATGCAAATCATGCGAAATCAAATGTGTCAATTTAGCTGAAAATCTTTGTTCATCCCGCGATTTTTGTTTTCAAATATTGTTTGCACATACTCTTTTGGATGGTCATCCGAAGTTTCATGACGATAGATTGTGTAATTTCAGAGATATTCAAAATACAAAAGTTCAAACTTTCTCTTGGAACTAAGTATATTTAAAATATTATATATATGTTTTATTGTTTGCACATACTCTTTTGGATGGTCATCCGACGTTTCATGACGATAGATTGAGTAATTTCAGAGAAATTCAAAATACAAAAGTTCAAACTTTCTCTTGGAACTAAGTATATTTAAATATTATATATATGTTCGATTTTGAAGAGTGCACACATTAAAAAGTATAATGCGTAAAAATCAAGTCTTAAACGCATTTAACGCATAACTTAAGACGATGATCCTATGCCCATTTTAATTTGAGGCTTCATAAATCAACCGAGCAACCTCAGTATAAAAAAAAGTGACAGCGCAATGCACAACGCATTTTTGCGGTATTTTAGTTTGTTGAAACTAGTTTTAAAAAAGTTTCTGTGATTTATTTGGCAATCGCTCTCAATGCTTTCTTTTTATGCAATGAAAGCTTCGCACTCTGGCGTTGAACCAATTTTTTCGGTCTATGCAAATGTTAACGCCCTTAAAAACGTGAAATTACCCTACAGTGTTACATCAAATGGCTTTAATGATCTCACATTTTACATGTTTTTCGTAAATTTAGTTGTATGGATTGGACTCACAGACGAAGATCAAGAGGGTAAATGGACATGGGTAAACGGAGGAGAAGAGACGAACTTTACATTTTGGTCAGGAACCCAACCAAACGGAAACGAAAAACAGAACTGCGTCAGTATCAACAAAAATTATAGATACAAATGGGCGGACAGAAATTGTTCGAATGAATATAATGTATTGTGTGAAAAATAGACTCATTTCAACGCCGTTTTTCAACGTTCTATTGTATAATAATCGTAACTAAAGGTAGATTTTGCGCGTTGAGCCGTGAAATCAACTTTTTACTGCTAGATTTTCATGTCATTTGTTTGAAATAGATAAAACAGGTTAAAATAACGCATTAAGAAAGTTTGAAATTTAACTTTTAAACCAACGCTTTTGGTTGTCTTCAAACGTAAGGTTCACTCAAACATGTACATTCATAATTTCAGTGAAGGGATCAGGTAAAATCCCTTTCATTTGCCTTTTAATTATACCCATTATACCTATAATAATGGACTCAGCACCTACGTCAGAGCTCAGTTTTGGAAATACGCCTATACTGATAATGACGGACCTACCTTGTAGGTACCAAGGCTGTTTCAAAATAGAAAAAAATACTCGTAAACACCAATGATCAAATTTGCACGAGAAAAATGCTAGATGAAATAGACAGAATTATGAAGTTTTTGTAATGCTCTTCGGTGGATAATCGAGAAATAACTTTATGAAATCACTTGATACTGTCACCGTAAAACCAATAGAATAACCAAAATAGTACTACCGTGTGTTCGCTCTAATTGAGTTATTTAAGCGGGAAAAATGACGTCCAGACGTCGCGCAGTAATTCCATGCAAAATGACGTGCTTTAAGTGGACCCGTAATAGTTCCGAAACATTTCGGAACTCATGAACTTTCAAAATGTTGACCGAGGTTTCCTAATGAAATTCATTAGGAAACCGTGGTTTACACTGTTGACGTTCATTACTTACGAAACGTTGTGGAACTATTACGGGTCCACTTCCTTAAGTATATTTGTCCCACAAGTTTTAATTTTCATTTCATTTTTCCATTTAGAAAATAGAATAATTGTTTATTGTTCGTGTGAAATCGATAAAACTTATATTTTATGAACATCACAAGAAATATTACAATCATGACAGCGTCATTGGTGAAAATGTATATTTTGTTTTTCACTCAAGAAAAGGTATATCGATCTTTCACTGAAACAGAAAAATATCCTCTATATCTAATGTACAACTGACATCAATTACAAAACAGATTTTACTCAAAGGCTCTGTGATTGGTTTATTTATTTCTCAGTTACTTTCGTTTGTTATATTTAGTATATTTTGATTATCACTCAAGAAAAAATATATCGATCTTACACTGAAACAAACAAATATCCTCTATATCTAATGTAGCGCACGTTATTGGGTACGTTTAGAATTTTGAAGTTTCGCTACAGTAATTACGTTTCTATATTAGTCCATATGATTTATTTTCACAAGTGTTCTAAATCAAAATAATCGTTAATTGACTTCAATAACAAAACAGAATTTACTCAAGGTTCTGTGATTGATTTATTTCTCAGTTACTTTCGTTTGTTATATTTAGTAAAGGAAAGTCAGAAACAGCATTTTACCTCTACGTCTTAAAAAAAGGTGTTTAAAGTTAAAAAATCAACAAAACATTTTGTTTTAATTATAAATACTTTTAGGGCTGCAACAGCTCTATCAAATTCTTCAGCTGCCTTACCCTCCAAAAGCGCTAGGTGAAGGCTACATGTAATATAAGGTATCCATTTCAATGCTGCATCAGAATTAGATATTACAGCCCTAATTAGGATTTTGAAAGCGGCTCGATGGCTTATTATATCGGCATTACATTTCGGTTAAACCAAATGTTTCACATTTCGTTACTTTCTATTCATTACCCCTGGGAAGATACACTAGCGAAACGTTCTATGAATATTTATTCTTATTGTATATACGTGTACCTTGATTAGCCAATCAAAATGGCCATGGCGCAAATGCTACTGTTTCGGATGCTTTAAATAGATTGGAAATTCTAAGCGTTAACACATATTTCATATAGCAAGCCCGTACGATAATCACCATTTTGATATGGATATGTAACAAAGTTACAAAATACAGCGTTGACTGGCAAGAGATATCAGAAATACTAAATGTTTAGATGTGCTTTAATTAATATTATATCAGTGAAGGCTCGGAAAACATTTCCTGGCTTAATGAGGATATCCTAGCGATATATTTGTCCAATGACGTAGAATATGACGTAGTTACTTTGCCTGTAAGCAGAGAAAGAATTCAGAATTTGTCAAAGCTTCTTGTGTGAATCACTGGCATATCGAATGATCAACACACATGTTTTATTTCGTTTCGAAGTAACAATAACTAGAAGGCGGACGTTTTGCTCAAAATCTTAGTGGCCCCAACTCAGGTATAGGTGTAAAAAATCTCTAAATCAAAACGTTTTCATTTTCACTCTTGAAAAGGAAATTTATTACTAACGCTAGCATATTTTTTTTTCATGATGCACAATGTCATACGGAAAAAACTTTCACTGGCGTTGTTTCTTGACGTCAGTATAAAAAAAATGATGTGACTTACTTTTAGTTTTCTAGCAAAAAAGTTAGTTCGAAAGGTACAACTTTAATTCGCTGATAATTATCAAATTAATTTCGACTTTTCAACTTTTCGAAATACTTGGAAAGTTGAAATTAAACAGTTCTAACTTACCGTTCGGGTTTAACATTCAGGTTGAAAGGTAAAAAAATGTAGACTGTTGAGCGATAATGAGAAAGTTTATATGAGGCCTTTTTTCGGTGACGCTCGACATATCGGACCCGTTTTCCTTGCAATCATTCTAAGAAAGTTTGAATACAATCAGATGTTAACTGCGGAATTCAGAGTGTTCACATAAGATTTTTAAATTAAATTTTGATTAAGCCTATTTTCCCACGATGCTAGACAGATCGGATTCATTTTCGAAATGAACGATTCTTATGATGTAACAGTCATTAGACAAAGTTAAAAGACAGAAGTAAAGGAAAATAGGATTAAAACTGTGGACTCTAGGATATTATCAAGCAAAATTTAAGCGCCAGACGGACGGACGCCGGTCAAGAAAACCTCGAACGCTATAGCTCTTCTTGCCTTCGACCAGTAGAGCTAAGAAATAAGCTTGTCTTAAGCGTAACGGCTTTTTAAATAGATATATTTCAAATTATTAGACATATATAATCTCTATTATGATTTGAGGTGTTGAATACATTTTCAGAGGTACATTTCAGGTGTCAATGTCAAACCCCAATATTTAAGGATGGTTTCACAACAATTATGAGAGGCTCAAACTCACTGATGTTCTAAATTCTGTGAGTAAGAAAACACTTATTCTACAGAAAACGATTTCGGAGGAGGCGGTTTTTAGCTCCAATTCATTTATAAATCATAGCACTGAAAGTACTGATGGTGAACGAACCTAATGGCATTTTAGAGTGATATATTGAATTCAATTAGAAAAGAGAAATTATGAATGTAAAAACAGGGGGTAGGAATTGTCTCGACAAAATTTCCGTTATACGGAAATTTCACTGCAAATTCAAAGAAAGGGAAAGAGACGAAAAATCCTGATAGAAAAATATTTGTTAGAATATGAGTTGTTACTCTGTGAAAATTTCTTTTACACACTTGAAATAGGTGCATTTATTAATTAAACATAAATGAAGAAAACGATTTAATCCTATCTAAAACTGTCTTCAACCTATATCAAATGGTGTTTGTTTTTACAAAAGTAATTGTTATCATGTTTAAGCTTATTTCAAGTAAATTTGTTGTATTCGTTTCAACTTTTTTTTTCATCTATCTGTTTCTTCTCAGAGGATGAAAAGGTCTTTGAGTACCAACCAAAGATCAGTCAGTCCTGAACAGTACTCATTGTTTAAAGTTATGATTTGTAAACTTATTAATAGTATTTTGGACCATAACCTGATATTCATTTTTATCATATCTGAAGCCAAAACCACTTCCGTGGTTGACACTTATGTCGTTATTCAATTTTATAACACTTTAGGATGAGAAATATTTAGGTATAGGTTAAAGTGTGTGTGTGTGTGTGTTTGTAGTTTTATCAGGTCCCTCCGTGCTCGAAGCATATGTGGTATGGATCCCAGGTTGCAACCCGTCAACCTGATAAAGAATTGATTTGTTATTCTAAAAGGGTTGAATTTGTGATAAGAAATGATGCTATGAGTTCAGATTATCCAAAGTGGGAATTTTGTATAGGTTAAAGGAGGTCTAGTGCCCTATTAGTATAATTCATAGATAATTTTTGTTTAAGGTTTAGAAACTAAAGTATAATTTTTTATATCAAAAAATTGCCTCATAGTAAATTGCATACTAAAATTATTATTATTTTTGTAACGTAATTTCTACATCAAAAGCGAATAAGAATCTCATTTAAGAAGTTTATCTTTTAAAGGGAGGTAATAATTGCATGACTATGTCTATGACTATGTTTAAGTATAATACAATGCTTTTTTTTTCCTCCCGACTTTCTTCCCAATAAGAATTGAGAATCCTTACAATTGTCGGTTTATTTTTGCACGAGAACCTATTGTTTACCTTCAAGAGTTTGGATGCTTGTAAAATCACTCACTATCGATATCTTATTACAGTATTGCGGCTGATATTAGACTTTTCTGCTCGAAGCTAGTTTTTGCTTAAACTGTAGGTAACCAATTCTAAACGTATTTTGGGAAGGATGGAGCCAGTTTTTATTCATCGATTAAGATTTTTATGATTTCTGTAAAAAACACAATGACTTTTCCAGAATAATTTAACAACTAAACCTGCCTGTCGAACTGTAAACAAGTGCATGACGGATCTGGTCCCCCCTTGACCACGGCAATTTCTACTCGTCAATTGGAGTGGTATCTAGGGTTGAATATTTAGCTATCATTTATTTAATTTTCAAATAGAATTTTGAATTGATATGGTTTTACAGATTGAAAAAATGCAAAGTAGAATGGCCCCAATGAAATATCTTCCGTGCCTGTCGCATTTGGTATTCGGCAATATTCGCTTCTGAGACAGAAGAATACGAAACGTTTTCGCTGGGAATAAGTTCACCGAATATTCGAGTGTTTCCTTACAAGCCCTACTTCAGCCAACGCAATTTTACAGAAAAAATCTTAAAAGTGGCGTTCATCCCTATTCAAACAAGATGTGTTTGTGAAACACGAATGCCCCCGTAACGGCATTTTTTATCAAAGTTTGACCTTGACAGATGACCTTGACCTTGTCACATGACCTTGACTTTGGTACCAGCGGATGAGAAATACATGTACTTAGTGTTTTGTATGAAAATATATCTAACGAGGGGCGGGAAATTGATAATTGTAGAGTCTTTGCCGAGACAATTATTACTTCCCATAATCGAGTTAGATAATTTTCTATACAAAACACTAAGTATGTATTATATTTATCGTATAACCTCTATTTGCGTATTTGCTATTTTCGTAGATGTTTCTAACAGAAATGCAATTTTCTAAAAATAACCGCATTATGTCATTGTTCTAGAAATATCAATTTGATAAAAATATATATATATATGGGATGTTATAACACGGATAACATGTAATAAAAAATATACTATGTTCAAAAGTATAGATAAGTGTTAAATGAAATGAGCGATATTTATTGTGAAAACAAAATGTTTTATTTGTTGATGTGCGTTTTTTGATTTGGCATTTTAGAATTAAGGGTTCTGGGGTTACTTGGTGCTTTGGCGTAGAATGGTGCTACATATACACATACATATATGGATTTCTGCCTTGCTCAGCTATGTTTTTAGCCTGGAATGGGAGCATCAGAATTGCCTACAGATGGTTTGATTACATTTAACATCGTCGTTAAATTTGAAAAGATGAAAGATTTTGGAATAAACTACAATTGGACGAAGTTATCGTTATTTATTACCTTTTTAGAAATCTAGAAATTTAGAAATCGGTCTAATCCGACGCTTAAAAATTCTACACCACCTTATAAAATCGTAGAATATTTGTTTTCGATTTGAACAAAGAAGAAGTTGTTTTGAACGATTTCGAAATGTTAATGAACGATTTTGGAACATTTTAAAATGGTGGCAGTGAGAGTTTGAAATGAATGAATGGGGAGATGAGCGAGTGATTTAGAACGGTTTTTATACAAATAAGTGCCAATTTCACGAAGTAATTAACAAGAATTATATAATATTATTTTGAGGGTGTTTGTTGTTTCTGATGTAAAATGTTGAATGCAAGTCTAAGCGGTATTTTTAAACTGATTTTTGATATTTGCTATATAATTTTCGGCTTTTTTCAGGTAATTTGGCCTTTGGTGGTACTTTTGTTAATAGGCTACGCTTGAAGATAAACACGTTTTGTTAATTCCCTCCGATCGTCTGTGGAGACCTTTGATGATGAAACGCAGTAAAGCACTACGTTTTGTTATCAAATAATATCAGTTTTAATCTTTCGTTGTTTTTTGTTTTTGGCAAAGTCATTTTCAGTTATGTTTGTGACATCACAAAAATCAACGTGCGGTGTGACGCGCTTTTATGTCTGCACCCTCAATATTCCCGAGGTCTATTCCATAGAACCGATTGCTAATTTTAATGACAATTCCGTATAATTCTGGAGAGTTATGGTATCTCCTCGTCAAATAACGTCCCCGTCGCATCATTATATTGATGATAGCCTTAAAAAATGACGTTGTCCTGGAAACCAGCTACAGTTTGTTTCTTTCTCTCTTTGTGTGCATGTGTGACAAGTATCTAACTAAATTGTGTACGAGTTATGTCCAAAACTACTGTCTCAATGTTGATATTTATTATCATATTAATAAATTGATCAGTTACTTTATAGAGGGGGGGGGGGGGGGGGTGCGTGTCCGTCAGTGAGTTAATTTTTCAGTCCGGTGCTGACGTTTTTCTTTTCGAAATTTTTTGCATATTTGTGTATTAATATATTTGAAGCTTCTGTGAACGCCCGCTACCTATATTTTTTCGACAAATGGCCACCAGTTTCACCGTGATTCTTCGACGATTCTACGGCAAAGAACTCGGAAATATCAAGAGCGTTGTTTCGAACGTGGGTTTACATTACGTCACAAACATCAAGATTACATCGAGAAAAAACGAAATCAACGAAAGACTAAATCTTAATATATTAAAAGAATATAACACAACGCAGTGTTTTTCTACAGGCGTAATGACCTAAGTAACACCAAAAACCCAAATAACCTAAATTGACCGAAAATTACGATGTTCCGAATGCACCAGTTTTAGGCATGACGTCCCTTTGAAAAATGTTTGGAAACATTTCATCTATACATCTGACAAATTCGTGTTTGAATTTTTCCCGAGCACATTTCTTTCTTTTCTTTATTTCGCAATAGACCCTCCTTTTTTTCAGAATACTAAATTTCGTTGTGTCTCTGATTTATGATAGAAAAAACTCATTTACTTTCACAGTGAAATCAAAATGCTGATACAGCCATGCGATTTCTGAAAATCAAAATAATTCAATTTCTCCATTTTTTTTTTTTTTTTTTTTTGTTTTGTTTTGTTTCGTTTATTTACATAATACAGTAAATTGACTCCTCCGATAAAATACACAATACCAGTATTCAAGGACAATTAAAACTGCATAGTCATTTATGCAAGACAGGTAATGTGCCGCATCATTGATGCGAATTTTGAATGTCAAATATGGGCTTTCGATAAAATGTCTTTAATTAGTCCAGTTAAAAATTGATCGAAAGTTTAAATGAACACAAGTAAACTTTTGTGACATTGTGGTCCTAACAAGAAGCAATTGTAATGTTATATGAGTAAACAAGTAAGTCGAGTAGAGACTCTGCAAACAAGTTAAATTAGGCTTGATTAAATACAAGTTATGCATTTGAAAAAAACCCTGCTAGCCTACATTGCCTAATTGGGTTTTTAACTACTTCTTTTTTTGGGTATCGGTATTCTGTATATTTGTAATTGAATTTTAAATACATCTTGTCGTAGCAATTTGTGAACATCAAAAAGTTTCTTTTAGAAACCGAAAAGGCAGGTGGATTTATACTGAAATTATTCGAATCGGAAACAAAGTTGCTGGATTATGAACGAAATGCTAATACTGACGACGTGTATTTTAACACTGCTTACCAGGGTACTCTTTTCACTTAAATTCGTTGATTTTCATCACATCAAAGAACTCAATAGCACACAATGTGTCGCTTCGGACACCGTTTTTGTTAGGTTGAAGTCTAGTGTTTTTCATTGTGCGTCAGACTGTTCTGAACAAAGTCTTTGTATAGGGTTTACATATGATACAAACAAAACGTGCACTGGTTGCAGTGATGACCGGGGTCTCTCGACAACATTTGAAGAAGGAAGATCAACGGTTTATTTTAGAGGTAACTATATTTTTACTATGCTTGCAAGTGGAGTTCACATCGTGTCGTTGTAACTTTGACCACCGACACCTTGGTCCAAATGAAACTCCATAAGTACATAAGCCATATCGCACACGCATATACATGTTCACTGAACCACAAAAGAAACCGCACTTTATTTAGAAATGTAGAACATTTTATGTTCTTTGGTGTCAATTAATTCAACTGATCTCCAAGCAAATTTCTGCTTGGCTGTTTCAATGGGTTGTACATAGCGTAGGCAATCTCTTCAAAACACGGGAAAATTGCCATTGGAATTTTGCAAAAAATAATAAATAAATAAATGCTTCTAATTTTTGTGAATAGGTTATAATGTGTTAAAACAGCAAAAAAGTATTGATTATTGGGGTCGATATTTATAAGAAAGCCTGATGTCTTTCCAAATATGAAAAAATGAATATAAAGACAAAAATTTAGTTAGACGAGACTATGTAAGGAATAAGTCTCCAACAAAGCCTCAAAACTACTTAGAATACTGACTGTTTACACACACACACACATATCTATCACAGACAAAATTGAAAAACAACTGTTCGGATTTGAGTAAGGTTGGTTTTATACCTGTAAGGTCCTAAGTTTTGAGCTCAACATGGACGAACATATCGCCGTATAATCAACTATTGCTATTTTGGTGTTTTCAATCAATTTGTTATTCATTTAAAGTTGAAAAATAACATTTCTTTATGGATAAGATTGTTCTAGTCCAACGTTTCTTTTACATTCTGGTTCAGTTTATTTGTAGATAACAGAATCTTATTGAACACGGCTTCCGAAGTTAGAAGCGCATTTAATATTCTATGACCGGTATTGTTTATGCAACCTAAGAGGGATTCAGCTGGAAGCGACCAGGAAATGATATATTAGTATTAGCGCTCGTGCGCGATTTGTAGGGACCTTATTAAAGCAAATGAGCTCAGAGCGAAAAGCAACGCTATTTTGTAATTGCGGAAATGACGTCATAATGTATATATTGTGACGTCAGTTTTAAACGGCGTTATAATTTCGCGGAAAATTTAAATGTTTAATTTCAAGAACTTTTCGCAAAAATTCGTGTCAAATAATAAACATTATATAAAATTTGTGCTCATAAAATATGGAATTTATGAAACTCGTCATATAAAAACAAATAAAAACTCGGCGTAGCCTGGTTTTTATCTGTTTATATATGACTCGTTTAATAAATTCTGTATTCCATGACCACTCATCCTCTATTTATATTCTGATAGTTTCCCTTTTATACATCAGGGTGGAGCAGAGTAATATGTTCTTTGTCCTCACATTTTCACGAAACATCAAGATCTCCTATCGTTCGAAAATGAAAGTGAAGTCATATATTTGTTGTCTATCAAGTGAAAGATTTTTTTTGAATAGATTGCACATAACTTTTTGTGAAGAGCATTTTTCAAAACCTGTTCAGAAAAAAAACAACAAAAAACAATGAGTGAGGGCTCCGAAAGCGACTGGGGTAATAATAATGCAATCTTTTACATTAAGTATTTATTTTATGTATCTTATATAATTGATCAAACATGCTTGTGTTTTTTTTTGTTGTTTTTTTTTCTTCAAGTTAACGTCTTTCGAATCGGTAAAGGCTCGGTCCCACTACACATACGGATGCATTGGGGATGATAAACGTAAGAAAATCTTTACATCCGTTGAAAAGACGCTTTGCATCTGTTTCTTCCCCTATTCATACGCTTTGCATACGCTCGGTCCGTCGAGCGTCCGCCCATTGTGATTTCATCCGAGCAGAAAGTTTTAAGCGGCACAAAACTTGTAGATCGGATAAACTTTCCGCTATGTACGATGTAAATGCGAAACAATACGAGATAAAAACGCTAGGTGCCCGACAACATCCGTTTGACTTCCGTTGCATCCTCAATCCATCCGTTAGGCATCCTCGGAACTTTATCCGCTTGGGATGAAAACATACATAGCGCGGTATTACTAGGTATACGAAAATTTCATAAAGGGAAAAAAATGTAATACGGATGTTCAAGTATGTAAGTGCATGGATCACGTGTTTATGATTCACGCTGTAACCGTTTTGTTTCCGCCCAGTAAACATTGTGTATACGTCAAATGTTTTATGCATCCGCTGGTCCCGCTATGAGATTACGTCACAATTACACCCAATAACCTATTCAGCTGTAATGCGCTTGTCCACAAGGCTTCCGATGAACATCCACTCATCCCGGCTACATACTTTACGCGTCAGATATTTTACGTTTTGTTTCTGCAAATCTTTGCCACTTTTATAAGTTTTTATCAACCGTATGAAAACGGGTGGAAATTCGACTCTTCCGTCGTTTCCGTTTAGCATACGTTTTGTGCAGTAGTACCGGACTTTAACAGAGTTTCTTCTGTGATTCATTATCTTTTTACCTATTTCCAGGCAATTGGACTACCTTTGATGAGTTTACGTACATGGTGTCTGTTGGTTTAATGGATTTTAACGATAGCAAGGTAAAGATATGGTGTATTATCATGGTATCAAGATACCACTGAAAGTAACAACAATATATTCATTAATATTCAGTTTGGTAGAATTTTTTTCTTTATTCCACATTGATAACAATTTTCTGAGTAAACTTTTTTGCTAGCTTGCACAAAAAGTGGGCTTACCGGAAATGAGTCCCATTTGTTGTATTTTTTGTTTGTTGGCCTTAATTTTATATATCTTTGCTAATTTTGTTAAGAGAATACGTCTTTCATTAATGGAGGTATGAAACCAAATTCTAAAACTAAAAATCGATTCAAAAAGAATATGAATTTGCTTCAGGTATTCATACAAACATGAACTAAAGGTTATTCTCTTCAACTTATAAATTGAAATAGCCAGACACATCTTTTACGACAATAATGTTTGACAATCGAATTGGATTTTATCAAAGACGGCTTTTTGAAACAACGGTAAAAGCATGTATGAACAGCAACAGCAACAACACCGGAAATTACATAATATTTGTTGGTGACCTACGCCACTTTAGCCAACGACAAACATAGAGGATATTGGATGAGTGATATTGAAATACCAAATTTATTAAACGGGTCAACTTTAGCAGAAAAAAACAAGGATTGTCTTTTTTCTCAAAATAATGGTATCATTTTGCTACTGAACATGAAGAAATAATAAGTCATCGGTAAGGACAATTTAAGCGGATTAATTTTCCACTTTTCTACAGGAGTACTGTGAATCCTTTGGATTGCATTTAGCAAGAATAGATACTGAGAGGGAAAGTTCGTTTATTCGTCAGCATAAATGGCAATTAAGTCGTAAGTATGTGTGCGGAGATTTCAATCTTGAAATGAACCCTTCATTAGATTATGAAAATTACAAATCAGTTAATTCAATACACAAATTCGAGAAACATTTTGTCTTCGGAAATATGTAAAAGAAATATGATATTGTCCTATACTGCACTGAGACCAACGCTGAATGGACAGATTAGCAACGTAAAGCATGGAAAACCTATTGGATTAGACGTCTTAACATGATCCAGCCTTTTGGGATATTCAAAAAGCGACATAATTATAGTTTGACCCACATATTAACCTATTTTATCTGACCTGCATCTTTTCGCCAGCCTCTTAATAATAGAGTTGTTGTTGTTCATTTTCATTTTCACTGGCAGTTCTCGTTGAACCCCTTTTGAAGAAACATTGAGTTTCGGGGGCGCTAGGGTGATCAAATGCTAATCTATTACTAAAACACTATTAGAACAAAACTATTTCTCATATTTATTTAATCATTCAACTGTTCTTGTATCCTTTTGGATCCAGTGTTACAGATAGTAATACGTTGGTATTTCGACCTATCCACAATTAAACATGTATATACAAAACGAGATAGAGGAAAATACCAACGTAATACCTTTCTAAAACACTGGGGCCAGTTTCATCAAAATATTTAAGACGCATTTTTGTCTTACCGAAACCGTACCACATATTTAGGACAAAAATCATGTATCACAAATCAATCAATAACTGTGTAAAGTGATTGTTGTTGTTAGTGTTTCGAAATCCATCGGTAGGACAAAAATACGTCCTAAATGTTTTAATGAAACTGGCCCCTGGATCCCTAAGGATGCTTGAATACTGAATACTTGAAATAAATTTTAGATAAATTATATTCAAACTGTGTAAGAAGTTTGGGTTATTGCTAAAAGCATAAATAATCCTTGCGCTTTCGAAACTCAACGTTTCGTCATAAGATCTGACAATGAAAATGTCAACAGCTGGCGAAAAGTTGATGGTCAGACAAGTGCTCAACATGCAGGTTAAATTTGCTCTTGATGTTTATATGTCGTTTTTGTTTAGCCCCAAACGTTCAGGCGCCTAATCCAACAGGTCTCCAGCGATTCGCGTTGTTTGTCGGACCATCTTGGGTTTGCTTCAATGCAACGCAGGACAACATCGCTAAACGAGTTGCCGGCTTCGTTAAAATATTCTGCAACAGGAGACCTAGTGAATCTGAGTTGCAGGTCTGACCACTTCTAAATTGTTCTTCATCTTTAGTTTCCTAAACAAACACGCGTAAAACGTACATTGAAACTTATTAAGTATCTTCTACTTGGCAATGACTATGTAAGGTTATTGAAAATTTGAAAGAGAAAATCAACACTTTCTTGTAAATGATCGGCTTTTTTCTCGAAGCCTTGCTGATAGAAATACGCGGTGAAACAGTTTCTTATTCATGTTACAAGATAAAAAATATATATACTAGTCAAAACTTCTAACCGGCCACTTTAAATACAAAAATATTTTTTTCTGTGGTGTTTGGATTTTCGTGAAATTTGCTATGTGAATTTTTAAGCAACTTTCCACATGATTTTGGTGAAAAGTTACCGTTATTTCATTGAATTTAAAGCGCAACTTGAGAAAAGCTCAAAAAGCTCTAAAGTCACACAGAGTTCAAAATATAGTCAATGTAGCGATTTTTGTCTCATGTGTCGTCACATGCAACAAAGACTAGGGAAAAATTAAAAATGTTCGACAATTGTGCGCGGCATATGACCCTAGAAGAAAGTGATAGAGCTTATGTATGCAGAAAAACGGTTCCTAGAAACAACACCTAATACATGTTTTTCTTCAAAAAATGCATAAAATATAGACTGATAATTCCCATTGAGCTACAAAATGTAGGATATGTGAAAAAAAATCAGTTTGATACATCATTTTTTCACACCAGACCATATTTGAGCATATTCGCTAGATAAAATGGTTTGCCGGTTGAATTTAAACACCATTTTACCATGCCTCCTAATCTTTCTGTTTCTCCTGTAGTCAAAGGTCACACAAAATTGACAATGTTTTTTTCAATTTTTTTCTTGGTCTGGGTTGCAGCTAACGATTTGCGGACTTTGATTAGTTGAAAGTGTAATATCCCGAGCTCTATTACGATTTAGAGCTTTTTGAGCTTTTCCTATATTACACATCCAAATTTGATAACTATTGGTAAATCATACTGGAAATCCACGTACATTATGCTTAAAAATTCACACATCAAATATCATTAAAATGTTATAACTTTTAAAAAAGTTATCGTCATTTTGAAAGTGGCCGGTTAGGACTTTTGGCCAGTATATATACAGGTGAAGCAATCTTACAAAAGAAAATGTCTAACGTAAAAGCTATTTACGAATGAAATATATAAGATCGAATTCTTTAACTTCCCTAAGTCTTGGAACCTAAAAACAATAAGATGACTGGAAATTTAATTAGATCACGACCCAACTGGATTGATGATGTTGAAAGAACTGCCTCGGTGGCCTTGTGATAAATTAACTCGACCCGTGACCGTGGTTCGAGCCACTAGGGCGCCGAAGTGTGTTTATAGGCAAAACCCTTAATAGTCAGCCCTAGTTCACCCAGCTGTAGAATTGGGTAGCAGTGGGTTTAAACCACTGCCTCTCTCTCTCAGGGACGTGAAAACATCAACAGTGTTGAGTTTTCGAGAGCGATTCAATAAGCTTAAGCTTTCTCGCAATCGAACTAAAATAAATTAGTATAAACTAATAAATAGCATGTTACAATGTACATCTGAATCTATTCTTTTTCTAGGAAAAGAAGAAGGTACTTTTATGTTTGACCAATCCAAAATACTAGATAAAGCATAATTATATTACGAAAATCAATTTAAAGATCATTGCAGTGATCTCTATTAAAGTGACTAAAGTTATTGAAACATGGCAAAATCAAATCAAAATAAGAAGTAATTATCTAGGATACTTAAAGCTACAATGAAGTAACTGATACCTTGAAAAAAAAATAGAAATGACAAAAGTGCAGGAACGTACGGGGTATTCAGTACCATTGTTTCAGTTATATCTTTGGTTATTTTGTTTTTGGTCTTTTTCAAAGCCCTGTGGATTGGCCTAACAAATGAAGGACATTACGATAATTGGACATGGGTACATGGCGGCGATGAAACAAATTTCACTGACTGGAATACCGACCCGCCTGATGTTAAACCGAGCGGTCAACAGATCACAAACTGTGTAGCAATCCAACAACGTTTTGGTTATAGATGGTCAGATCGTAAATGCCAGGAAGAGTTCAATGTGTTGTGTGAAAAATAGAAACAGTGATTGATTTCGTGGAATTATCGGAATTTTTTCTTAAATAAAAAGGTTACAAATAAAAGTATTGAATTATATATTTTGCTATTGTCCTCTGTTATTGGAAAAGTGAGGTGTGAAAGCACAAAGGTGAGAATACGAGATTAGAACGATAATTAGACGGACCAAGATGATCCGAAAGTGAGTTTACATACAGTTAAAAACATCGTGAGATTTGCGATATAGGGTTACCTCCCATTGAATTCACTCAAAACTCGCTCCACGGACTCATTCAATTTCATTTCTAAATCATTCCAAAATCATTCACCTTGTCAATTCACGATGTTGTTAACTGTACTCGTTCAAACTTACCAGCTACCATGCAGAGCCTTTGTATGGGTTATCAATTTAAGTTACCCCCCCCCCCCCCCCCCTTTTCTGTGTTTGCCCACATGATGAAGCTTTTCAGCCACGTTTTTATATGAAATTTGGTAAACAATTTTCGATTGGGGCAAATTTTTGGTAAAACCCCAAGCGCTAAAGATGAAAGAACAAGAGAACCCTAAAGAGTGGCCCTAAATCGCTCACCTGAATGAACTGTCCAAATAATATGTAAGTTTTGAAAAAGAGAAATGAATGGTAACTGCGCTAAGCAATAATGTTGCTTCTATACAACTATGCAATCCTTTTTTGAAGTTGATTTGGCAAAATTTGTGGTCTCTAGAGTGCATTCAATATTTCTCTAAGATTTGATTCAAAGACCTAGTTTTTGACCCAAGTGGACCCAATTTTGGACTATCCAATACTGCATCAATCCAAATATTCTTGTCAAATTTTAGGTTGGTCAGGCAAAAATGTGGTATCTAGAGTGCATACAAGGTTTTTTTAAGATTTGACCCCTAGACCTAGTTTTCGATCCAAGTTTAACCATTTTCAAACTCATCGTTTTGAACCTATGACCTAATTTTTTACCAAAGTTGACCAAATTTTAGAACTCGTCGAGATTTAATCAAGACACTCATTCTGACTAAATTTCAGGCTGATTGACAAAAAATGCGGCTTTTAGAGTGCATACAATGATTTTCTAAGATTTGACCCCGTGAACCTTTTTTTTTTAATCCAGTTGACTCAATTTTGAACTCATCCAAGATTTCATCAAGAAAAACATTCTGAACAATTTTCAGGTTGAACGAGCAAAAATTGTGACCTCTTGAGTGTATTCAAGGAAAATATTGGCGACGGTGATAAGGTTTTTAGTTTCATACCTCTATGAAATCAACAAACACTCTCTTCATATCTTAAAATTGGAGAAGTTTTCCTAATGGACTACTTTTCGTTGGAGCTTACAAAATAGCTGCGTATTCAAGATAAGTTCATTGAGAAATAAAAGCAATTTGTTAGCCAACAAGAATGCGAAAAATCTGATGGCATCAACTAGAATTAAATTATTACCTATAAAATTGAACAATGACGTCTTCAATTCTTCGAGCCTGGAGTCATATCGTCCATATGTTCTTTATTACAACCATACATACATAGGTCGTACAGTAAGTTGTGAAAGGACTGTGATCCCCAGATTATTTAAAACGAACTACGAACGGTATATATTCAACGATCCAGTTTCAGGCCGTTTAATAAGAGAAAAGATACAAGATAGGCCTACAAAATTTTATTTATAGTCGGATTTGTGCAAACAAATAACATTTAGCAATGTATCGCCGACAAAAGATACTTGTTGCAGTGTTACTCCGTTTATCTTTCATAAATTGAACAACAAAAGTTTTACAACCACGAGTGGTAGAACCACGATTTAAAACGATATTCACAGCATGCAAGGTGTATCGTTCGCCGAAAATGAATAGTGTCTTGACGTGTAACATGCCAAAATACGTATATAACCCTCGATTATATATTTCAAGGACACATAAATTAAATTAAAATTTACCTAAATAGTGATTACATGTATCAAGTATCAAGTGATAATCTACCGTTATTTCCCGATAATCTCCCCCCTAAAAAAAGAAGTAAAAAAATGTACTGCCCCTTAATAATTGAATTCCCCGAGGAACCATAATACACAAAGGGCCAACTTATTTCTGACCCTGGGAGGGTATTGTTGCCCGCAACATCAGAGTATCTGCTTTTATTTTAAAGAACACGTCTCTCGTGCAATAAGGCTTTTTATATATAATTATCATTTAAAAACATTCAATTCTGAAGCAAAGCAGCGCGACGGAAACTGTGGAATAGCTTCGCTTTATTTTCAATGATTTATTAAAGCCACTGGGATTGGGAATTGGCCGTTTTGTGTAAAAATTTTCATTAAATTCCTGAAGCAAGGACAAATGATATTTAAGTTAATGTTTTCAGTTCATTTTGAAATCATCTGATCTGTTCTAGATTTACATTCGGAATTTAAGGGGTATTACTAAAAACCTTAAAGATTCGTTCAATGAATAAGTATTTTTGTATTTCATTTGAAAACTGGTCTCATCTTTGAAAGCCAAATGTACAGGTTTATACACAATGAATGAATTATTTGTTTTCGTGACCTATATTTGTATTTGGTTTGGAAACGCAATAATCGCATCATATTTACAAAGTTTTGTTCACGTTACCGAGCTAAATGACAAACAATGTAATATTTCTGATAAAGTGTTTGTGGCCCTTAAACCAAACATAGTTCTCTGTGCTATGGACTGTCTAGATCACGCCCTCTGTACAGGGTTCACATTTGATATTAACAACGCATGCACTGGGTGTCGAGAAACGTACGGTCCGGAATCAGCCCTGGTATCGGGACAAACATCGAACTATTTTCGAGGTGAGTTTGTGTAATGTAAGTTTTCTTGTAAGTAAGCAAAAACGACAGTGGTAACGAAGCATTGATGACAATTCAGAAATATTCTGGTTTGACCCTTTCCAACAACCCAACCAACCGAGCTCGATCATGGCTCGATCGCCTGGTTGGGCTTGATTGACTTTTCTTTTCTCGAGGATAATACGAAATCCGGTCAAATTATTCTTATTTCCGTCGCGGTCCAAACTCATTCAAATATTATCCTGCACTTAGAGAGAGTGACAATGGGTTCTAACCACCGCTACCCACTTTTACAGCTAGATGGACTTGGGTCCCGTCTGTGGGGTGTCCTGCCCAAATATACCTCACGCCTCCGGTAATCCTCGAACCCGCAACCATCAGGTTACGAATCGAGCGCGTAAACCACTCGGCCAACGAGTTGATCGTATCGGCAGTGGAAACAGCGTTATGCTAGAATCCTACTGCCGATCCACTCAATTCGATCGCTTAATTAGTTTTTTACATAATTGAAAAAAAACGATAGTAACAAACAATTAGCTCATAGTGAAAGTGTGAGTAACGAACCTACAAAAGAGTTACACACAAGTGCATTTCATTTCATCGCTTCTTAAATAAAAACGCGTTTGTACTAATATAAATGACAGAAAGAAACACATTGTTTTTGGTATGTTACGCTTAAGCATACGACTCTGTATGTGCAAGCTGTCTTGACCTTCAATGAAGTTATCGATAATTCCACAAGATACCCCTTTGTCTGTTACTGTTAACTTTTTAACAGCTATATTTCAGCAATGTCACTTTTTTCCTTCTAATTCTATGGATAATTTGAAAGTGATGAGGTAGTATAATACAAATTACTGTTACTGATAATGATTAGGTGATAAAATAACAACACTCAAATTAGAGCGGCGTCTTTAAAAAGAGCATCAACGTGATCATGCTGTCATTCTTGATGAATCAAGCAACAGTACTTTATCATTACGAATACCTCGAAAAAACCATTGACTTTATGACTTAAACTGCATTTCGATCTTTCTCTTTTTACAGGAGACTGGATAACTTTCGAAGGAAATGCTTACAAAGTGTCAACTGAAATGATGTCGTTTGAGAATGGAACGGTATATATTTCTTATCTATGGTTTCTTTCGGTGTGTATTCCTCGAGAAATAACGTTGAATTATTATATGACATGCGTCCCGGGAGTGAAATAACCTCGTTGAATTAATTGGATATTACACGGGTCTTATTATACAAATGGAATTCGCTATGTATATAAAGGAGCTAAGAACGAACAGCAACGTTAAATTTTCGTTATGAAAATGACGTCATATAATGCATTTGATGTCTTCATTTCGCAAACGGGTTTATATGTTTCGTGGAATGACTGATATCGATAAATATCTGGGATTTCTTCGTTTTATCACAAAAAGTCAGGTCACATTATGAATAGAATTTTTTTTCACATAAAATACCGAATTCATATACTATTTTATCTTATAACTATAAAGATATCCGTGTGATAACATCCCGTATGATATTTTTTATGATATCACGTAGTTATTTTTAGAACAAATATATAATGCGGTTATTTTTAGAAACTTGCATATCTCTTGGAAACATCTACAAAAACAGGGCGAATAGACGTTATAAGATAAATTTAATACGTATTTAGTGTATTGTATGAAAAAATATCTAACTTGGTTGTGGGAATTGATACTTGTCTCGGCAGAGCCTCGACAATGATTCTCCCAACCTCGTTAGATATTTTTTTCTCATACAAAACACTAAGTACGTATTATATATAAGTCGTCGTAGCCTCGTCATTATCTATTAATAGATGACTCGTTTAATAAATTCGGTCCTCGATGACCACACAGTCAATATCCTCTAGTTATCACTTGATAATCTTATCGATAAAACAGTGAAATTTAGCAGAAAAATGTTTCGTTCATTTCACTGATTTTGGCGTCACGAAAACGTGTCAAATAATCAAATTACGTCATGGCGTTTATCAGTTATCCTGTGTAAAAATAATGCGCTTTATGAAACACTGTCCCGAAATTTACTAATTTCGCATCATTTTTGCTTCAAGGGAATAGAACAATGGATTGTTTTTCCGTGAAAGATCGAAAAATATTTCATATCATTAACAAAATATATGTTTTATTTTCATTCGTAGCATCGTCACACGTGAAAAAATAAATTAGTTGTTCACTCAATGATATAACAATCGATATTATAGTGCACTATACATTGAAGCAAACAGATTTGATCTACAGTTAACGACATCGTGAAATTGACAAGGTGAATGATTATGGAATGATTAAGGAATGAAATTGAATGAATGTGTGGAGCGACTTTTGAGTGAATTTAATGGGAGGTAGTCTAGTATTGCAAATTTTGTTCAGGATGAACAAAATTAGCAATATTGATTACCTCCCTTTAATAAAATTATGCATACAAGTTCTATAGATAGCTCCCTATTTCTTCAAGAAGCCATGGGACGCTTACAATTTCAATTAGATAAGTGAAATCACGATTTTTTTCCCAGTTATATTTATTGAGAACGAAGTTGGTGTTTTTGAATGGTTTGAGAGTGTGTCCGGAATGAATGAATGGAGCGCTGAGTGAGCGATTTAGAATGGTTTTGATTGAGTTAAATTTCAATTTCACGAAGTAATTACATGTATCTTATTGCAGGACTACTGTGAAACATTTGGAGCATACTTGGCCAGAGTCGATAGCGAGAGGGAAAGTTTGTTCATTCGACAACAAAATTGGCAATATAGTCGTAAGTACAAATAAAGAATCAATGAAGCTTTAAAGACAATTGTGAAGTTTCAAACGCTCTTTAAATTCCATTTTAAGACAGCTACGTATCACGCTATGTGAGTGGGTAAGTGACATTAACATTGTGACGTTGAGAAAATGTTTTTAAAATGATTGCAGTTGCGAACGTGAAACTGGATTCCGATCAAAAGCTTTCTTAATCGATCCCATAGCGCCCCATTTAATTATCACAAACACTCACTCAAACCATTCAAAAACGCACTAAAATAACTTAAAGGGTAAGATTAATGCAATTTTTATTATAGAGGTAATTAATATCGCTTATTCTGTTCATCCAAAATTCGTCCCACACTCATTCAATTTCATTCCAAAATCATTAATCTTGTCAATTTCACGATGTTGTTAACTGTATACTCAATTTATAGAATAGTGTAATCGCTATAGAGAACTTTATTTCAGCATGTGACCTTGATGCAATAAAAACCGTATAATTCTTATCATCACGGATAATGAAATTTCAAACTAATGTATAAATAACGAGATTTGGAAAATAATGCAAAACTCCTTGTGGTTGCAAAAATCTTAATTGCAATTAAGTGCACGACAAGATTTGCAATAAAACTGAGAAATGCAACTAAATATTTTCATCAACAGTGCGCCAAAATATATACTTGCTTTCTGTTAATTGAATGTGTATAAAAGTCCAACATTTCTACAGTACGATAGCTAGCGATCAGCTCGATTAGCTCAGTCGGTAGAGACCGGATTTCAAAACAAATGAGACCTTATCTATGTACACAAGCATAGTGAAGACTCTGGTCAGACTGTGCCGATGCACAGGCTGGCCAGAGTCTTTGCTTTGCGCATATTTCAAATTGTTGGAAATCTAACGCTCAGGTTCTTTTTTTAACCTGTACATGATATTGAAGTTAGATTTTTGACATCACAGCACGTTTGTATTGTAAAACAAATTGCTACTTTTTACTGTGATCTTGATTTTTTTTTCACTTTTCAAAAATATACTCGCTCAAGGGAAAAAAGACAAAAAAAAACATTGACCATCTCAGACAGAAATTGATTGGGTTCAATATTTTATTTCATGATCACCCTAAGATTTTATTATAATTTCCTTTATGAAAATAATAATAAAATAAAGGTATTGTGTCTATTTACCTTCATAAATTGACTCATTGAATCCTATTTCAAATTATTTTTGATAAATAAAAATCAAACCATCTTTTGAAGCTTTGATACAATTCTAAATAAATATTGAACACATACCCGTTTAAAAATCACAATAAAAAGAAAATCTTCAGAATTCTCGATTGTGGGTTTTTAAACTAATTCTGGCATTTTACGATGCCTGTTGTGTAAAACTCTATGAAGATGTGATTTTGCGTTACACCATGGGTCTATCGTACAACAATATAGGCATACTTATGAGGACTCTTTCACTGTACAGGAAGAAAAAGAAAAGTTATCTTGTTGCATTGTAGATTAGGAGACTTGAATGAGATAGCGAAAGATTACTATTATAGTTGCATTTTATTTTTTATTATCATCATCATTATTATTTTGTTTTTTTGTGTAAATTGCAGCATTGAAATTTGGCCTAACCATACAATTTTCAATTTGAAATCGTCCGACTTTGTATAAATGCCAATGAACTTGGGAGCTCGGCCGTAGTCGACAGGCTTAGAAAAATTAATGTTGTTCAGTTCTGACTACATAACAGGCCTTTGAATTTTTACAATGAACAGCAGGGCAGTAATTTCAGTCCATATGATAAATATAACGGATAAATGATCTGTTACCCAAGAAAACCTACTTGAGTGAACTTGTTTGTATAATCATTCATCAATAAAACGGGAACGTTAATATTAAGACGTAAGTAATGCCCGCTTGCAGGCTACGTTTAAGCCCGGGATTATAACGGATAACGGGACCATTCACTTGCTGAGCCCCTGCTTTGGCCAAGACAAGTCTTTTTCTCAACGGAGCCTCAGTTGGCTTGCACACTGATTAACGGTATCGATTTAACCGTTTAAATCCCGGGTTCAGCCAAACCTACTCATTAGGTGGTTTGGTTGAGCCCGACTTTTATTTTTACACATGAATAGTTCCTGAATAATGTATTGGTAATGTAAAGTCGATTTTATCTATGAAATTATTAAATACTGAATTTCAAAATTAAGTGTCGACAAAATATTGCTATTTGTGAATAGAAAAGAATTACATGTATAAGAATATACTCTGACGAGATTGCTTAAACTGCACATACTGTCATAAATAATAAATTCGAAGTGACAAAAGTCTTACAACTTGGTTATCAATTTAGAGTTATGACAATGCTTGGTTAGAATTTGTTCCATCTGGAAAAATAGTTATTCATAATTTCTTGTAAAATTAGGTAATAATTCAAATGATTAAACAAATACAAATTGTCGTTGTATTGGTAACTAAAGTATTTAAACTACATGTAAGAATAAAAGTTCTTGTTCCCTTCGTAGAAAAATAGAAAAACGTAACTACATGTATTTCCTACTGTAAAAATTTGCTTGGTTTCCAATACACGTGCGATCTGGTACGTTCTAGCGGACAATTTTCGCATTGACACGAGCCATTAACGAGAGAAGATTTCACAACAATACAAGCTATAGCTCAAACCCAGGCTTGTCTGAGCCCGGGATCAAAACCGTTATGGCAAATGGTCATGAAGTCGAGATCATCTCGGGTTCAAGTCCGGCTTATCTGAACTCGGATTCAACTTGTTTTTACCGTTTGAGCCAAGCAGTAGCCTGCAAGCGGGCATAAGAGTAACAAGAGTGCCGTTGACACAAAACAATCCGCCAAAAGGATTATCATTAAAATCAAAGCCCCCATTAACTTTGATGGTGCATCATAAGAATGAAAGGTATAAATATGCTCCTGTTCACGAGATGAAGAATAACCTTTGACAGTACAATCAAAATCAATCCTTATATAAAGAGTTGTTTCCTTTCATCTCAAGGGTATAATTTGAGTTAGAAGGAATTTGCAATTATACCAGCTTTTCCCTGACAAGGCATAGTCACTCAAGCAGGAAAATATGAACACGGCCATATGAATGCAATATAGGCATGGCCATATGATAATGAACAGTATGTGGGTTTCATAGATATCCATGTTCCAGTAAAAAGAGGAATTGCTTTTACAAGAAAAGTATACATTACAGCCTTTTCTGAGACTTAAAAGAGTATAAACAAATCCTGACTATATGTGCAATGTCAGGTGACTAGGAACATTCTGAAGTTGTGGACGTACAGACATACAAAAAATGACATATTTTCTCTGAGAGGGCAGAATTTCACAAAACCCTGACAACATGACAAAGGACATTTGAAAAGTAATATTTTGTGAAAGTTTCATCAAAGTTGGTCCATTAATGAAGGAGGAGTCGTGTTTACAAGAAATTTTACAAGAAGACCCCCTTTTCCATGGCGCAACTGAATTTCACAAAACAAAGACTATATGCACAATGTCACGTGACAAAGAACATTATGCGGAAGTTACGTCTTAAACAGTTCAAGATGATGGAGGCGTTTCGTTTACAAAACATTTGACATTAATGCCCCTTTTTCCATAATGTGGTATAAATTCATCAAACCTCGAAAATATGCACAAGGTCAGGTGAAAAGGAACGTTTTGTGGAAGTTTCATCCAAATCGGTCCATAAATGAACTATAAGCGCGTTAGTTTATACTAATTTATTTTAGTTCGATTGCGACGAAAGCTTAAGCTTATAGAATCGCTCTCGAACACTCAATCCTGATGTTTTCACGTCCCCGAGAGAGAGGCAGTGGTTTAAACCCACTGCTACCCATTTTTACAGCTGGGTGAACTGGGGCTGACTATTAAGTGTTTTGCCCATAAACACACCCCGTCGACAGTGGGGCTCGAACCACGGACCTCCAGGTCACGGGTCGAGTGCATTTACCACTAGGCCACCGAGGCAGTCACTGACATGTTATTCTATTTATCATGCAATCATTTTTCACCACTTAATCATAGTAAAACCCTTAGAAATCAAAGAAATTCATGTAAAAGTTTATGCAATTTGTTTCTAAAAATAGACTGCCTGATAAAATGTCTTGTTATCAGATGGGCGATATCAGGTCAATACAGGCTTCGTTGCATGATAATGGCATTTCATTGTTTCAAACTATTTGTGCATTTGTCTCAATGTTTTGTACACAATTTCACTGTATCTTATTATACAGTGATAATGATAATGATGTCTGCAAGATCTTTTAGTTTGGAATACTAGAAAGTTATTTGTTCCAAAGAATCTGAAATTACAAAGTTACGTCATTTTGGCAGGTTCTTTCTGGGTAACATGTGAAATTAATTCTAACTATTTTGAAGCAATATGGATTGGCCTGACGGACGAGGATCTCGATGGTGTATGGAAATGGGTACACGGTGGGGATGAAACGAACTTCACAGACTGGAACAAGGACCCACCAGACGTAAAACCAAGCGGGTTGGCGAACCATGATTGTGTTGCCATTCAACAACGATTTGGTTACCAATGGTCCGATCGTACATGCTTTAATCAGTTCAATGTCTTGTGTGAAAAATAAGAGTGACTGTTTCAACATTCTTGACAGAATCATTTTTCTTAACTAAAATTAGGAATGTTTCTATCTTCTTTGCGTTATTCAAATACATTGTACGTACAGTTAATTACATCGTGAAATTGACAACTATTTCAATCAAAACCGTTCAAAATCGCCGACTCATCGCTCTATTCATTCATTAAAAAACTCACTCCAACCATTCAAAAACGCTCAAAATGATTAAAGAATTGCATTCAAAATAAATACAGCTAGAAAGAAATTTCGATTTCACTGAAATAATAGAAATTGTAAGCGTCTCATTGGTTCGTGAAGAAGTAGGAAGCTATTTGTAGAATTTGTATGCACATTGAACAAAATTAGCGATATTGGATTACCTCCCTAATTTCACCCAAAACTTACTCCTCGCATTCATTTAATTTCATTCCAAACTCATTCCAAAATCACTCATTTTGTCAAAATCACGATGTTATCATCTGTATCATGTATGTTACATGCTGTTAAAATATGTTGTTGGTAACTCACGCCTCTTATTAGTCCCACGTTGGTTACCGGCTGGGTGAATATTGGTTTGCACGAATAGTCCAGTGGTTAACATGCTCGCCTCTCACGCTTTGACCTGGGTTCCATTCCCCGGATATCCACTATCCATTTTTTATTGTTGAAACTTTTGGACTGTTGAAAGTTATTTTTTCTGAAATTTTTTCTTCTCAAATCAGAATAAATATTTAGTAAAGCAATTCAAACAAACAAACATTATGTAACATATTGCTCAGTTCGTACGTATATAGTGGATTATCCGCGTGGATTGATGCTATTTTTGGAATATATGACGTGAAGTCCCATGGTGTATTTCAACACGGGGAATCAGTTGGTATATTTGTTAGTTAAGATATAATTAAATATAGGTGGAACTTAAAGAATAATTCGCACTCTGATTTTGAATTAAAAGCCTTACTTGCTTTTGAATTTTTCTGAAATTGTCCGACCATTTTCATTTATAGGAGTAAAGACGGCATATTTCCTGCCAAATATCACGTGTCAGCCGTAGCTCGTTAGGTGGTTAAAAACCCTTGGGTGACACTCTTTTTTCATCCAATGAAAAATCAAGACGTTAATGTGCCTTGCTAATTTCTATAGTCGCGCTTCCTAATAATGATAATTCTTCTAAATACGAAATTATTTTCATGTCGTTAAGGTTCATGTAACGTTTTTGGGACCCAATTTTAAGGGCGCTTTATTAGCCAAGAAAAACAGTATGTCCAGGTATATTGTATATCAAAATGAAGTTATTTTTAACAAAAGCAGTTGAGCAACTTAAGACCGCCATAGCAATAGCGGTTAAGCCAAAACATTGTGGGAAAAGGGTCATTTTGTACAGAACAAGCAACTGCATGACGGTTGGATACATTTGGCTCATATTTTAACAAAGTAAAATCTAAAGTACTACCCAGGTACTACTACAGGCTCAGATATAAAACTCGGTCTCAAAAGGATCCTTTGAAACAATCAATTTCTATTTATTTTGTCAACATACATGCTTTTCAAAACAGATGTTAGGTATGGTGCAACAGCACACTATAATATTGTGAAATGTTTTCTGCGATTTATTTTAAATTATAGTGTTTTTTTTTATTTCAATGATCTGTAAACAAATACTATATATTTGTCATTCAGTGAAATAGAAATTAATATATTGCTAAACAACCTTATAGGTATACAAACTATCAATGTCCATTTATGTTGTGATAATACACCATACCTTACAAAAATCTACACGTTTACAAAATTAGAATGACATATATGACATTTGTGTTTATAAAATAAGTCAAAATAAATTGCTGATATAACTCGTTTTGGGCTCGAGATTTATACCAACGTTTGTAGTTGTACTTGGGTAGTACTTTAGTCTGTACTTTGTTCGAATATGGGCAAATTTTATCCAAAAGTCTTGCAGTTGCTTGTTCTGTGCAAAATTACCTTTTCCACAATGTTTTGGCTTTAACTATGGCAGGCTTGTGTTTCTTAACTGCTTATGCTCATAAATAGCTTCAGTTTTGTATATAATATACCTGGATATACTGCTTTTTTCTTGGCAAACATAGTGTTTTAAAATTGGTCCTCAAACGCTTTACATGAACCTTAACTCCTATCCCACATTCTCCAAACTTAGCTAACGCCTTATATAACATGTCATTACAGTCATGTTAAACTTTTTCTCGTTATACTTTAATTTTGTCTGGAGCATATCTCTTAAATACAATAGCTACTATGACATTTCTTTTTGGAGTATTGCACTTTGATGTTTTCAGAGTTGATTGTAGTCCGATGCTTATCTCTGGAATTATAATGCAATGGTTTTCAAAATTCATTATCAAAAGAAAAAAACAAAAAACACAAAACCACAACTGAACATTGTGAACTATTGTTCTTTTGTTTATTTTTATAATATAATTCTACACCTAGCAGTATGACGGGAGTATTTTGTGATAATTTTGGCACCTTAAATTGTTCCTGAAGAAGGTTTCATGGTGTTAAGAATCATCTGTATCAAAGGCAGGCACGTACTACTGTCAAAATTATCATGAAATTGACATTCATTCTCAATCTAAACCGTTCTCATTAGCTCACTCAGCGTTCTATTCATTCATTCATTCCAAACACAGAATCAAAGCATTCATAAACACTCCAAAATCAATTAAAAAAAGATAAGAACAACAAGTACATTCAGAGTAAAAAAACCGCTTAAAAAATCGCGGTTTAAACAACATGAATTAAATTTAAGCGTCTGATTGGGCCATGAAGAAATATGAAGGTATTCATAGAACTTGTACGCATATTTTGTTAAAGGGAGGTAATAAAGATTGCCTTTTCTGTTAGTGCTGAACACAATTGGCGATATGGGATTACCTCCCTTTAATTTCACTCAAAACTCAGTCATTGCACTCATTCAATTTCATTCTAAAATTATTCACCTTGTCAATTTAATGATGTTCTTAACTGTATAAGGAAGTCAGGACTTGTGTGTGTGCGGCTTTAACACTCCGTGTTGATGGACTGTTTAAAAATATATTTAGATGAGTGGTCATTGAATACCGAATGTATTAAACAAATTGATCTATAAAGAGATAAAAGCGAGTCCCGCCGAGTTTTTATCTGGTTTAGAAGTAGTAATGGACGGCACTTCACGGACTGGTCCGTGAAGTGCCGTCCAGATTTTGGGCAGGCTATTTGTGCATTTGGACTTAGTCTTTTCACAGAAATGTGAACTTAGGCTTGTTGGGAATATGCGTGTGGACTTAGTCATTTTTACGAAACATGTGAACTTAGGCATGTGGATATTTGTGGATTTGGACTTAGTATTTTCACAGAAATGCGAACTTAGGCTTGTGAGGAATATGCGTGTGGACTTAGACTTTTTTACGAAACATGTGAACCTCGGCTTGTGAGTTATTTGCATGTGGACTTGGTCTTTTTACAAGAAATGCGAGTTGGTTTGTGAGTAATGTGCAAGTGGACTTAGTCCTTATCTTACCGCCCAAAGACGGAGAGATAGGGACTTGGTATATGGATTTTGTCTTTGAAATAAGTGGTTGAATGTATTGTGAAAGTGAGCAGTGCAAAGGGGACTTTGACAATTTGCGAAAGAAAATGAATTCTTTCTTGTTGTTGGGTGGTCCTGAAAAGGACCGTTTTTGTTGGTTGATAGTTATGATCTCTTTAGTAGTGGCTGCATCCAAATCGTGCATTGCAAATTGGACAATGTCTCCTCATTCTTTTCTTTATGACCAATGAATCTCCATTCCATACCACTCTTCTCCTTAATTGAGTACCCATGTAGATGACATCAGGTAGTGCTCTGTTTAGTTGTTCTGTTGTCCTACCCAAGATGGGTCTATCCAAGTAAATGACATCTTGCAGATTATTCGTTGGTGTCTGCTCAATGGAATTTTCTTGTGGAGAAATGATTTGAGTATCTCTAATCATTCCCTGCACGCGATACAGTCGCTCAGCAATGTTCAGCAATTCCTTTGCTATATCGGTGAGTTCTCTACGAATCGGTTCCATGATCTAGAATGTTAAAGAGTGGAAAATCTGCTATGTATTCATATTGACGCGGACCTTGCTGGAAGCACCTCTACTTTGACAAGTAAAATGGATGCCAAGATGGACATTTGTGTTTTCTCCAAGCATGAAAATACGATATTACTCATTATTCTTTATCATGAATCCGATTCTCTTTACCTTTATCATGAACAATCATGAGAAGGATGGAATATTTAATGACAACAAAACACAAATATTTACATTTTCTATATTTTATTGAACAATGAACTGTGAACTAAGAACAAAAATGAACAATCATGAACATATTTACAATCAATTTTATATTACAAAATGTCTATACAATTCTGCTAAATGTCTGTATGAACCACGATGTGACTACTCTGTCATTTTTGTGTAAGTTCCTTGTGCTGAATGTCTTTCTTAGAAGTTTTTTTAAGTTGTATCCTCTTGCTACCCCATCCAAGGCAAAAATACAATAGTGTCCACAAACTTTTCCAAGGATGCTTTGAATAGGTTGGTTATTATAAGTCCATGAACGTGAATTATTTTGGATAAAATGAGATATTTCCCTATGAAGTGGTGGAAGACCGTATGAGTCAAAGTACATTGCTTTACCATTTGGATAGAATATAACTGCTACCCAATGTTCTCCTGAGATGTGTGAATCTGCTGTATTGATGATATAAGCCATCACATGTGAAGGTTTTTGCTTTGGTAATAAATCCTTTGCAATCACTCTTCCATTGAGATTTTTAATCCACACTCCACGATCCAAGATATGTTGAATTTCACTGGTGTACATTATTGATCCCAAGACTGCTTTACTTTCTCACTCCAACGTTCTAGCCATGTATCTGTGAATCCGCACAAAATGTTCTTTTTTATACTTTGCCATAGTCGATAGGCTTCTACTGATTCTTGTTCGTTTAGTTTTAATTCTTCAAGTTGTGGATACCATGTCTGCATTATTTTGTATGGATTTACTTTAAGCATTGCTTGCTCAATGAACAAGTCTGTATGTTCTTCTCTACTCATGAATAAGCAAACAGGGTGTTCTATCTGACTCGGATGATCTATTTGACACCCGCTACAATTGTTATGAACTTCTTCATTGATAAGTTCTTGCAGTTGATTCACCATACACTTTTGAAAACTGTTGTGAATGTCATTTTTACGAACTGATTCAATGTTTGATGAATATTTCACTTTCTCTGCTTCTTCTCTAAGTTTTATGGCGAACTGGTATCCAAGCATGACTTTTAGTAATCAGTTATAACTTCTCTAAGACTGTTGATTTCGATTTGATTATCGAATTCAGCGAAAACAATAACGTTGACGACTCTAGTAAGGTTAGATCCAAACTGAAGTTCTATTCTCATGCCTCCAGTTTTTATGGGATGCAATTGTCCTTCTTCACTGCCTTGATCTGGTGTGAGATCAAACCCCCAAAGAGCGAAACCAGCATCATATTCCTCTTTTGTTATACCAAATGATTTGTCAGCACCAATGGATTTGGTGGCATTGAACAAAGACAGATATGATCTCAGTGTTAGTCCAGTAGTGAAGTTAGGTTCAAATGGTTTACCATGAATACTGTGTCCATTGCATGATACGGCTATTTTTCTTACGTTGAAATGAGAAAAGTTGAATGGGTTTGATGTATAAGTCCCATTGAAGGCTCCATTTGTTACCATTCCAATAAAAACACGTTTTGGTAACTGGCCTTGGAACAAATGATCTTCCACTTTTGATAGAGTATTGTCAGTGATTGAAAATGTTTTGACTTCTACTCTACGAATAGGGATTTTCATGTTATTCTGTGCAATAAGTTGGTTTAGATTATTTGCAACTACTGGTGACAACTCAACATTTCTAACAAGGAAACTTACTGTTTCAAACTGAATTTTGACTTTGGGCTCACCTGTATGCTGCATTATGCAAAATTCTGGACGTGACTTATTTAATCTTAGTCTGATTTCAACTCCATTAGGAAGATATTTTTCCTGGAGAAAAACATCTAGATGAAGTCGTCCGAATAATTCCACTGTCTTACTTTCTGCAATAGCAGCTATACGTTGTTTAGCCCCTTCGTTATCTCCGTCGGTTTGAGCATCGGTCATATGTCCTGCTGTGTCTTTAATCCAGAGTTCTCCTGCTCTCAAATGAGTTTTCTTACTTTCTGGACTATATGACAAAAGGTTTTCAATGTAGGCTCTGTATGGATAATTATTTGATCCACTGGTTATCAGTTTGTTATTCAGGTACAGATCTATGTTACTGAACATACTATGTAAGAAATTATTGACTGGTGCAATGTTAGCACCATCTGCTAAAGCTGAACCATCTGCTGCTTGGATAATTTTAAATTTTACATACAGAAAGGACTGTGATAAATCCGTCCAAAACTCTGTCTGAGGCGGAATCATAAATTCTATCGGTGAATCATTTGCAATTGATGCAACAGGAAAATGTTCAACCCACTGAGATTCCTGCATGTTTGTCATGGTAGGAGGTACTGATAATACATCTAACTCAGTTTTACTACACTCACATGATCCACTTTGCATCATCTTTTTTGGACTTTTTACAAAAATGTTAATCAAAAATGTCTAATGGTCTGGCTGACTTTTGGTTAGTTTGATGTTTCTTTGACGCGATCTTTCCACGGCGAGATCGAGAATGAGAATGATGTGCATTGCTTGATTTCTTTTCATTTATACTCGATAACAACTTGTTAGTCAAATGTTTCAAGGATTGTTTTCCTCTTGTCATGAGAACTTTCTTGGGCTTTTTACGATGAAGTAAAATGTCTGATGCTATTCCTAATCCTTGTTTAATACCTTCATCTTTTATTGCATGCAGTCCTGATTTAACTATAGGTTTTATCAATGGTGTTACTGATCTTAATGCAGATTTAAACAAAGACCCTAAGCCAAAACCATATTGATGTTGAACGCCTCTATAAACAGGCACCATGTTTTTTTATTTTTGATTTTCTTTGCGCTTACGAAAATGCAACTTAACTATTGTCTTGCCAATGACAAACTGAATAGGATGACCAGAATCACCTGTTATATTAATGTGAATGGAATCAAAATCTGATTTTGAAACTGGGAAATAATGTGGAGCAATAATTTCATGATTAATATGTTGACTTCCATTATCATTTTCAATGGTATTAGATGTTTTAAATGGTACAACTCGAAGTATTGGTACTAATGTATCACCAACAATGGAATATTCAACAATGTCTGAATATACAAATAAATGATTATATCCTGCATCAATGTTTGGTGAATATTTAAACATTTCAAAAACACTCTTTCGCTTGTAAATTGTTTTACCATCAAAAATAGGATCACCACCAAGTTTTTGAAATAATGATTTATTGAATTTTATTCCAGTTTTATTAATATTTCTGAATTCAAACTTTGGACGTTTTGATGATTCAGAATATCCAACATGAATAGTTGCACTACTATCATGAAGCACTTTTCCAATTTCATCATCAATGCATTCATTGACTACATCTAACACATGAGATGGTGAATTGTAAGATCCAGGTGTGAAACGAAATTTGATTGCCCATTTTGCAGCATGTCCTGTTGAATTAGTTTTAAGGGCAGTGATTTCTAATGGAGAGGGTTTTCTTTTATTTTCTTCAAATATCTTTTTGTAGATACCAGCATCTGTCGTAATGATATCAAACCTAGCTTCTTCTTCACTGATATTTAGGAATTGACTTGGTGTTATCAATTGTGCAAGTGCAACTTCCCAATCTTCCTTATCAATATGAACAGTTTTAGGTAATTTAACTTTAAAACAACATTGTGTGTTTGTAGGAAAATAGTTCAAAGAACTATCACTAGGCAAAGTTATGTAGAAGGAATTCATTTTTTACCATCAATGAAATCAAATGCTGATTGTTTATTCTGTTTTGTGTTTTGTGTTTTTTAATCCGGGTGTTTTGTGTTTTTTAATCCGGGTGATGGTAAAATGTAGCCTAAGGAACTACTGAGAAGAATTAACCACAATTCACGATTGTCACTTTGAATACTGAGATGTACTATAGATGTAGCAATAATGGCATAAATGACTATTATTTGTGAAACATAAGTAAACTGATTTTTAGGAACACGATTTCCAAAACATGTGAAAGGAGTTGACTGACTGACACTGTCACCTCCAGATTCCAACTGAGATTGCATGATAATTACTTATGTTTTTATAAGTTTTTCAAATCACGTTAAGTATGATTCTGGTATCCAACTCTGAAATTTTTTAGGATAACCTTTCCAACTGACTTTGATTTCTTTGATTATTTTTTTACCTTCACGTCTTGTTCGCTTATCAAGAACTGAATCTATTTCATAAACTTCATCATCTTTTATAAGTTGCAATTCTTGTTCATAAAATGACCCAAGGATAGGTTCATTTGCTAAATCTTTAATTTTATATGTGATTGGAGATGTTTTTGAATTTACATGAGTGATTTCAAATAATTCTTGTGTCCAATTTGGAAGATATCCTTTCTCAAATGTATGTTTTGTTTTATTGATGCGAACACGATCACCTTTCTTTAATTTTGGTTTCTTTTTTATCTTTTTGAAAACTTTTGTTTCACTTTTTGCATATAAGTTCTCTGAAATTTTTGCTTCATTAGAATGATTAACATCTGATGGGTTTGCTTTTATGCTCCGGTGAAAAGTATTGTTATAATTATTCACAAAGTTTTGAAGAACATCAATGTATCTTCGTGTTTTTTTATGAGTGAAATATTTCCACATTCTAGTTTTCAACGTACGTTGAAATCTTTCCACAATACTTGCTTTAGTCTCTGGATTATCTGTAGTGAAATAATGGATCTTTTTCTTTTTCAAAAACGTTTGAAAGTCTTTGTTTTTGAACTCACTTCCTTTATCTGTTTGTAATGATAGAGGTTTTCTTGATTTAAGGATGGACTGAAATGCTTTAATAAGTGTTTTCCCCATCTTATTCTTGATAGGTACTACCCATGCAAATTTTGAAAAGACATCAATAACACAAAGTAAATATCTAAACCCATTATTTTGATTTGAAAATTGTTGCATGTCTGCTAAATCAGCTTGCCATTGGTGATCAATTCCTGCAACAATTGTTTTACGTCTTTGAAATTTTCTTCGAATAGGTTTATGTAAGGTGTATGTTGATTCCCCTTGTAACCATTTTTTAACATCTTGATATGATATATTTTTCAAAATGGATTTCGCTGCTTTGTATAATTCTTTTATGCTTGAATATGCAACTTTATTTTTATTTGATCCATAATATAATTTTCTTAACAGTGCTTCTTTGGACTTACGCTTCAGTATGCCTCCCATGACTGAAGACTTTTAGAAATTAAATCTTTTTTTATAGGACTTAAAAGTTGTTGAGTGTAAAGATCTTTTCTTTTTTCTTTTTCATGAGTCGTTGCATATGGTGACATTTTTCTTAAGTGGCTTAAGGTTCTCTTCTTTATGGTTTTCATTTTGGTTGGAGATCTTACTAAACTTCTGGCGGGGGTTTTAAAGGGTGTACTAAAACTTATTTCTGATTCACTAGATTCACTTTCAGGCAGATATTTTTGCATCCATTGCCATCTTGACATGTTTCCGACTACTTCTTGTGGAACATTGCTTTCATGTAAAGCTTTAGAGAATACTTCCCAACCTCTAGGTTCAATTCCTTTTCTCTTACGTAATGAATCATTTATGAGATCAATAATATTTGAACCTGGGATAGGTTTTCCTTTATATGTAACCATACCTTGATTATCCCATGATATGTTATCATTATCTCTAAGAATATTTAACAGAAGCTTAGCTTTTCTCTGCATGGTTTTAGGTACACTTTCTAGGATACGATCATGCAATGAAACATTTATCAAATCTGATTTTGGATCCACCTCTTGAATTTTTGAAGATTGGGGTAATGTCGGCTGTTTCACCTTTTCAAATGAATTTTGTAGTTTGAACAATGTTTCTCCATACTTTTGTGCTTTATCTGTTTCAGAGATATCAGTTCTTTCTAATGTATTTTTCATATCCTTATATAGGTGGGAAACATTGGTTACTTGTGGATTTTGTGGTAAAATAGGTGTTTGATTTTGTTCATCCCTCCATTGCTTCATATCATTAAGTACTTGAAAAGGAACAATGACCATTTTTCTTACTGACATTTTTTATCCTATGATTATAAAGCTTTTAATGCACCACCAATACCTCCAATGACAGCTTTACCTAATAATGGTATTAATGCAGACCCTAACAATGGGAGAAAACCACCCTTCTGATTCAAAATGCGTTTCTTCTTTTTTACAGACACTGATTTTGAAGCAAGATTTCGAAGATGTTGACGGTTTGAATACAACTTCTTCTTCTGAGCATCTGTTAGGTGTACATTGCCTTTTAAAACATTGTGACAACATTCTGATATACATCTTATCACTGGAGATGATAATTCTTTTACTAATTTTTTTCTTAGCTTCGGTGAAGATTTCATTAATGCCATAACCATATGACCATGTTTCCTAATTAAAGGAACTTTTCTTATTTTTTTCACCATGTTATCACTTCTTCAGATAAATCATAAATGATAAAGAGGGTGTAATATCAAAAGTATTTATTAGGTAGAAAATTTTTCTCGTAATGCTGTAAGAGCTATTCTAGCTGGAGAAGATACAGTTCTCATATCCAAAGTTGTTAAGGGTGAAAAGGGTGCAATTCCATATTTTCTGTTTCTAAGTTTCTGCTGACTTGATTTTGGCATACGTCGTGGTGTAATGAAATCACTGTCATAACTTGAATCAGAGGTTGAACTTGAGATCGGGGTTGAAAAACGGGCAGATGAATTCGGAGACAAAGAACTTGATAAGAATGAAGGTGGAGACATATGCATCGGTGTTTGTGGTGAATGAATTGATGAAATGGGGGAAACATTTGGTGTAACATTTGTTGATGACATTTTGGAAAAAGGGCTATGTGATCTTCTCATTGTAATGAACCTTTCATCAATCGAGAATTTGTTTTTTGATTTCTTTGGAGAATTTTTCTTTGGTGATTTTCTTTTCAAATTTCTTTTCACAACTTTTTTCTTTGGAGATTTTCTTTTCACAGATTTTTTCTTAGGAGATTTTCTTTTCAAAGTTTTTTGCTTAACAGAATTTTTCTTTGGAGATTTTCTTTTAACAGAATTTTTCTTCTTGGGAGATTTTCTTTTAACAGATTTTTTATCATGACCAAATTTTCTTGCAGTTCTTTCTCCATCCCATCTAAGAAGACTTCTAATTATTACACCACCAAGAAAACCACCACCACCTGGTTTCAATATGATTTTACGTTTTACTTGTTCATTAATGTTTGGATCTGCAAGCTTAGCTACATCATCTCTATGTTTATTCATATATGTAACAGTTTGCTTTGGTAGCTTGATTCTATTTTCAATGATATTTTGTGCTGCCAAAGAAAACCATTTCAATATTTCCTTTAAACCAGCATTCAATAACGCTTCTCTTTCATACTTGTTTGTCTGTCGACTTAAGTTCTGTAGAGCATGAATCACTGATGTAGATTCATCTTCACCATCTTCACACAATGGCATAGATCGATAGACTGGAATTGAATAATCACAAGTTCACCCATTTATACAGGTGAATAAATAATTGGACCTTGATCTTCATTCTTTGTATACCATCTATGAAATATATCAGTTCTTAATCTCAATACTTTCTGAGTTCGAGAATGAAAATCAATGACCAAATAACCATGAGGTAAGGATGTTGCATCATTGTACGAAGGAATCAAGTGTGGGGCTTGCATTTGATTTGCTAGAGTCTTTATTTGGTTATTATCACGTTCATTGCGAAAAAGTATCGTGTATCTTGAATTCAAACTAATGGTTCTACTTGATTTCGACTGTGAAAACATGTTTTGTGTTATATAGATGACACTTGCATTACGATGATGACCTTTTCTAGTAAACCATAATTTGATTTTCTCTTCATCCTTTTCACCTAACATATCATCAAATATTACTAAATGTGGTATAGATGCATCACTCACAATTTCATTTTCATCTTCAGGTATTCCGTCAATGAAAGTAATGAAATCAAATTTTTCTTTCATGATACTGTATGCATTTTGCCATTCTTTATAACACCAAGTAATTCTTTTTGGTGCAATGTCAAATAAGTCTTCACGATAATCTATCAATTTGTGAACGAATTCTGTTTTACCACATCCACTTGGACCAGAAATGAAAATATTACAAGGATGGTTAAACAAGAGGGAGAGAATATCTACATCCATTTCTTATGTCCTTACCATTCAATGGATAGAAATAAAATGACAAAGATATATTCATTTTATAACTTTTATTCTTTAACATTTTTGAAACATAAAACATTCTTTTACAACATTTTTTTACAATAACATATTTACAATAACATATTTACAATTTCATTTTTTTTTATTTTATAAAAAACATTTTTTAAAAAATATTTTTTGAAAAATATTTTTTAAAAAAAATATTTTAAAAATATTTTTTTAAAAAACATTTTTGAAAATATTTTTCAAAAATATTTTCGAAAAAAGTTTTTTGAAAATTATTTTAAAAAATATTTTTCAAAAAAGCTTTTTGAAAAAAATCACAACTTTTATTTTTTTAATAAACAAAATCAACAAGTTTTTAAACAGTTCGTTAGTTATGATTAAATTCACCTTTAAGTCCACTTATCCATGTCCAATAATGATTCAATATTGATTCGGATACTATAATACTTGTCTTTCCTACTTCACGATTTCCTAATTCATATGGAAAATAAAATGTGTCACTATCCGGTTTGTAATCCACTTCATTGACAGGAAGCACTCTATATGATGAAACTGTGGAGGACACTATTTCTTTGCTAACATCTCTGTCAAATATGATGATTCCTTCTATTGCTTCAACTTCTTCAACAGTAGTTGGAGTAGTTCGATAATTCACATGATCAATCCATGTCTTTTTATACATCATGTAAAAGTTAAATTGCTTAGCTTTTCTTTTAAGTTTCTCAACGAAATCACTACATGTTCTCCCATTCAGCATTGGTGTTTTAAATGTCCACTGATATGTATCTCTATCCCTCCAAAAGTAGAAGTTATTAAGTAAGACACTTGTCAACACTTTTATTTCACTATCGTCGAACTGTGTATCGTTTATCATCTCCTGTATATATGCTCTCATTTTAAACAATTCTATTGCAGGCTGACCTTTCGTGATTCCATTTTTCATCTTTCGAATCCACATTGATATACAAACTACTTTCATTCTTTCTTGTATATCTTTATCCATTGTATGATATCCGATGAATATCTTGTAGATCTTTTCACGTAACTCAATTGGCAGTGGAAGTTGATAAGGCAACATTTTAAAATTTAGCTTCCACAAGTAGTAAATAATAGATGCCAGAAATGTTATCATCTTACAGCTCTTTAATCATTTTTCTCATTGATAGAATTGTCTATAAGATGTAATAATCGTGAAATCTCTTTTTCTAGTTCATTCCTAATCAGTTTTTGTCTTACAAAATCATGTGTTAAGTACAATACCAAATGAACTAAAACAAACATTGTTTTCTAAGAGACAAAATCAATATCTTAATGTACAGTGTTCAGCTTGTTCACAAGAAATGATATCCATCATACATTTCTACACTCTATTTATACCCTAACACTTTCATGTCCAAATGGGACAGTATCTATATCATTGACCATTACTCTCTTTGTATATACTGATCTAAATGTTTTTGTTTGTGCTTCACTAGTGACTTTTCTATCTCTATGTCTCCTGATTCTGCAGTCATAGGTTATCTTAATTTCAGTACTTCGATCCTGCATACATTTTGTGAATGCATCAAAATTGACCAACTTGCAAGTTTTGTAGTCTAAGGTTATACCCTTGACTTTACATTTACTTTCGATACCACCATCTTTGGTAACCAATTGATATGCATAGTTTTTTGGACCCAACCCTCTGAACTTAACAATTTTTGAGTTGGGTTCTTCATCGGTCCATTTCCCCAATCTACTATTGATAATAGGTGGATTCCATAACTGTGGGTCATGAATGTACATGCAACTATCAGTGTCAAAGTACAACACTCTATCATTCAGTTTTTCTAGGATGCTATATAATTCAAGTCTAGCATAGGTCGTAACAAATGATCCAACAATGACATTGGCTGTACCATAGGTCTCAACATGATCCAACTTGATTCAAAGTTGACCAGAATGAATGAACATTCTTCATTGAATATTTCTACATGTTAAATAATACAGTTATGGTTGTTGATCAGTTCAAAGTATTTTGATGGTTTTGATATATACTCTGATTGAGTCAATATCTCTTTTAGGTATAAAAAGACGTCAGTTCCATAAGAAATTCATTCTCTGAAACTGAAACTTGGACTCTGAAAACATCCGATCATTTGCCGTGATCTACATTAAGCACCCACCACCCTCGCAGGTTTTGCTTCTTGAGCAAATCCGGTATACCGCTAGGAAGGGACCATGTGCTTGGACGCCGAAGATGACAGATGACTGGGTGTGGAATGAATTTATGGCACCCATTGGACAGCCAAGGAGAGAGAGAGTTCACCCAAACATTCCTGATATTTACAGGGAAGAATACTGGGATTAGAATCTCTTTCCTCTAGAATAAACGGCCCTTTTCAGGGCCAACAATATTGCAAGAATGCATCCATTTCTCAAATTGTCACATTTAAAATACACCGAACATAACCCGTATAAAGTATTCAGAATGTAGTTACAAGATTTCATAGACCCAATATCGCATTTTCAAATAAATTCAACAATACGCTAAGTCAAGTAAAACAATGCTACACTTGCGAGTTTAATCCACCCATCTACATGAAATATCGATTTTTATCTGACATGTACACCGATACCAATTTCATATCGGAGTTTTACATTTTAAAGCGATAGGCAACCGGTTTAAAATCAGCGTGTTACAAAAAGTCGCGTTAAGATTGAATAATGATAAGATTTCAACTCTTTTTCAGTCGAAAATGATAAAAATGACAAGTAATACATCTCAGCTAACATTACCAGTCATCAAAATAAAAATAAAATCAGTTTCAAGTAGAAAACGAAGGAAAAAACATTGGATCTACAGCAGAAATTCATCGTCAATTTCAAAAGTTTTTGCGAATTTATTCCTCACGTTCAATAACTGTGCGAAGAACTTAATGGAAATAATAAAAGAATAGGTTGACAAAACGTTTGAGATAGAAAATATTTACATTTTCTTCATCATAAAGAAGAAATTTGAGAAAAATCATCACTGAGAAAACACAAATTCCCATCTCGACGTCCATTTTACTTGTCAAAGTAAAGCTGCTTTCGCCAAGGTCCGCGCGCGCTACACTGTAGGCTAACAGTATAAAACTTCATCAGTCGTTCGTCAACCTCCGAAGCGAACACACGTAAAAATGAATTCAGATTTCAATTTACAAGAAATCATGTCTCAGGCAAATATCACACACGATGATTTGCTAGCATCAGCCATGGATTCAACATTTGGATCGCAGAGTTGTCAGATACTTGGACCTCAGGAGAATTTATCATCAATCCAACAGAATTTCCAACCAGTGAGTACAAATGATGTTGTTCTTCAAAACATCCTCGCTGAATTGAAAACCATGAATTCGCGACAAGAAGCTATCATGATAAAAATCATTGCGGAGCTGAATACCTTCAACAAATCGTTTTTGGATTTCAAGACACTGACGGAGAGGATACAAATTCTTAACCAAAATGTTAAAAAATTGTGTCAACAATCATCATCTCCAGCCACATTCAGACCAACACCGTTGAAGATTCCAGTTGAATTTGACTTTGAACAAACGAACTTTCACAAACTCGTAGACAGTATTATGACTGTGATGAAAAAGAAGTAATCGTCACACACTTCATCGACCAAAAGATCATCATCTTCATCAGAAAGTGTTCGTCCAAGTAAAAGACATTGTTCAGAAAAAGAGAGGGGATACAAAATTCCTGCTATGACAGGGATGGGTGCCTACGGAAAGAACATCGATAACTTCAAGAAACCAAAGACCAAAAAGAAGTGCTGAGATGAATAGCAGAACTATCAATCAACAAAAACGGTCCTTTTTAGGACCACCCAACACCAAGAAAGAATTCATTTTCTTTCGCAAATTGTCAAAGTCCCCTTTGCACTGCTCACTTTCACAATACATTCAAGCACTTATTTCAAAGACAAAGTCCATATACCAAGTCCCTATCTCTCCGTCTTTGGGCGGTAAGATAAGGACTAAGTCCACTTGCACATTACTCACAAACCAACTCGCATTTCTTGTAAAAAGACCAAGTCCACATGCAAATAACTCACAAGCCGAGGTTCACATGTTTCGTAAAAAAAACTAAGTCCACACTCACATTCCCCACAAGCCTAAGTTCAATTGTTTCGTAAAAAAGTCTAAGTCCACACGCATATTCCTCACAAGCCTAAGTTCGCATTTCTGTGAAAATACTAAGTCCAAATCCACAAATATCCACATGCCTAAGTTCACATGTTTCCTAAAAATGACTAAGTCCACACGCATATTCCCAACAAGCCTAAGTTCACATTTCTGTGAAAAGACTAAGTCCAAATGCACAAATAGCCTGCCCAAAATCTGGACGGCACTTCACGGACCAGTCCGTGAAGTGCCGTCCATTACTACTTTTAGAATACGAGTTAAATAAATCATAATTATGTTTTATGAGCACAAATATTATGAATTATTATATGTATTTTTTTCGACTTAAAGAGAAAATTCCTAAGATTCATCGATTTAAGTTATTCCGCGATAAATATAACGCCGTTAGTGGATTGACGTTTTCAAATGCATTATGACGTCATTTTCATAACGAAAATTTAATGTTGGAATTGGTTCTTAGCTCACTTGCATAGTTAATCCACTAGTGTAATACATGTAACACCCGTGGAATATCAAAGCTATACAACGGGATCATTGCACTCCCGCAACGTATGTCAAATTATAAAAATAGATATTTATTCGTCAAATGCATTGCCCTTTAATGTAATTCTAATTACGCTAATGCTTGAAAGTTCAAATGAGCATGGGTATCATTTTTTTTTTAAATATGAATTATGACAAGTTACGCTTAAGACGACCATCAGAGTACAGAGCAAAGTGTCGGCTACGTGAACTAACAATGATCGAAAGACATTTCGCACTTAGCTGAATTTCTCGATCCACACAATTTATTCTAACTACTTGTATAAGACTTTTTGTAATGCGGCCTACGAGGGTTGTCCCAGGAATTCGTGAACTTTTGCGATAACTTTTATATCAATCGTCCGATGAAGCTGAAACTTATAAATAATTCGGATTGATTATTTTCCTTTGTTCTGGTTTAATTACAGGGGGCTTTTTCCAATACTTGCGGTAATATGAATTAAAACGTAACTCTATCAAATAGGTGTCGGCGCACGCTATTAACGCCGTTTTATAAAACACGAAACGTCGTTTCAAAACTGATTCACTTCTTCTCAAAATAGCGTCCTTACAGACACTATGAATTTGTTACGAATAACCTTTTGTAAAAAAAAACGTATCTACATCTCTCAAAGCAATATTGGTACATGTTTAGACATGTGTTGTGCATTAAATAGAGCATTTGATTTGAAAAAAAAATCTCATTCTTTAGCGTATATACGCAAAATAGTATTTTTTTTTTAAACCCGAGAAGGGGTGAATAAGTAAACAAATATTTTTCATAACCTATTGTTATATTTTAAGACATTTCATAAGAGTATCTTTTATTGTAATATGCTCACAGAAAATAATTATTTGTATTTGTTTTGAATACCCCAGTATTACACTACCGCTGCCTTATTTCATCGAGATAGACCAAAGAAATCTTGGATTTCATGTGTATCGTTTCAAAATCTCTGTTGATGCCGAAAATACATGCATATTTCTTTAAAGCCTCGATACCTATCATTTACTGGCTCTACTCATGATCAAGTCCTATCAAACTATACACTGCTTATTTACTTATTCTTAGTTTCTGTTTATCCCATCAGGCGTTCTTATTGGCGTCGGTAGAAAACGTCTTTTATTCCCTTTTCGACGCTCCTCGCAATTGTTCTTTCTTACTCGACTCTTTTTTCCCTACTGTCCTTAAGTCAAGTTCAATTTGATATCTCTTTTATCAGTCATAAATGAGTGTAGACGACATAAGGTTATGGTCATTCCTCATTTTGACTTTCCTTGTGGCCTGTATAGGTCTTATTTCTCGATCCACACCTTATTATGAACTATTTTGTGCGCCGTTGACGTCGCCATTTTCGCATCATTTAAATTGCACTCGGATATAACAAAACTTCATAATTGCACAATGCGTAATGGCATTTGTTGAAAATACATTTGTGTGATCCCAAAGTTTACTGCTTTCAACAATGTTAGTTTTATATCAAACTCTTCGTGAATATTGAAACTAATGACGTTCAAACATCTACCATTTGAATTTGTGAGTAATGAATTCGGAATGCACCGACTACCCCTACCGAGCCTGTCTTTCATAGCTGTATTTGTGAACATTAACCTGTTAAAACCGTAAAACTCAATTTGGTGCAAATTAACATGCATAGTCAA
>OX411549.1:52645146-52647646 GCA_948146395.1 Fragum whitleyi | reverse complement strand
GCTCGCTGTCTCTCTCTCTCTCTGTCTCTCTCTCGCTCGCTCTCTCTCCCAATCTCTCTGTCTCTCACAATCTCTCCCCCCCCTCTCCCCCTCTCTCTCTCTCTCTGTCTTTCTCTCACTCTCACTCTCTCTCTCTCTCTCTCTCTCTCTCTCTCTCTCTCTCTCTCTCTCTCTCTCTCTCTCTCTCTCTCTCTCTCTCTCTCTCTCTCTCTCTCTCTCTCTAAATCGCCAAAAATGTCAAATTCTTTAGAGAAATGATAATTTCAACAGGACAAGGGTTAATCCTTATGGTTGAAATTAGGCCAAAAATGCATTATGTAATGATCGCGTCCATTAATCTCTTTCTACCCCCCAAATACAGCGAATCGTCTTACTACTGTAGAAACTGTTAGATCATTAATATTACAAGGTGATTTGATATTTTTCAGGATATGTTTCAAAACGTGCAACCTTGTGCTATGGTACGATTGTTTGAACATTTGTTGGTAAATTATTGAGAGTCTTAGAAAACAATAAGATTTTTGAATGTTGACATGTTTAAAAAAAGAGACAACATTCACTTTTTCGAATAGATCTCCCCAATTTCACCTAATAACTCGACTTTTCGACGACGCTGAGAAACATCTTGCAAGTTGACTCAATCGATTCCAACACATCGATGGCTCAGCGCGAAACAGTTGTAACTCCCTATATGTTTATAGGGAGTTACAACCGTTTCGCGCTGAGCCATCGATATATGGTTTATTTTCAATTGCAATAAAATATTAACGCGTCTTTTTCGGTTTAATCATTCCCTGCATCCATTTGCATGCGTACGATTTTATTCATTTTATCGCATTTAACCTTAATCTTTAATACACGCTAAAGCATGGTTACATTGTCATATTTGCCATGAACGCCATGTACGATATCGCAGTCTACGATGATTTGTATAATATTTTTGACATCGTAAATGTTATTTTCTGAGGCGTATGTGATCACAAAATATTGCAGTGCCCGCACCATTTTTCAAAAACCCGTCATAAGAATTCAAGAGGTGCCTTAGTCTGGCCGCACTGTAAATTCTTTACAGTATTTTTTTTCAAGAGGAATTAAATGTGTCAGTCATTACATAAATTCCAATTAAGTCCCCTGTCTCTTGTTGATATTAGCTTGGATTAAAGTGGCGTGTAATAGAACTACAACAAAACATTTCTGAAAATGCTAACAAAAACGACTGCGGCCAGTCTAGAGGTGCCCGTACGAAACTACAATCTTATTGGAGATACAAATGCACGACCGAATAACCGAAAGCAAATTGCGCCATGGACTAAGTCAGCAGGCTGGGATCAGCATAGAGTTAATCAAATGACACAGAAATGCATGTTCGGGACTTTCCAAAAAAAAATGATATGTGCGTGATAAACGAAAATCGAGCACATTGGATAGCCATAACGTGACGTATCAAGAACATTTTCAGTTAGTGAGCAAAGACTTGGGATGCTTTTCTATTGATTGATCGTGTGTGTGTTTGTGTGTGTGTGTGTGTGGGGGGGGGGGGGGGGGGTCTGGATCCCAGATTATTAAACTATTCTTATTCTCAACTTAGAGTTTTCCATATCTTATAATTTCAATTAATGTATGAACCTAAAAGATAATATCAATCAGTTGCTTATTTACTTTATATTTTGTGTCCATAGTTATTATAAATTGTTTTTTTCAACAGAAATACAGCTTTAATCTCCTGTCGTAATTTCAGATAACTCTCTGTTAAATAAGGAAAGTTTTACAACCTCGAGTCCTGATCATGTGGATGAACTGGATGATCTAAGTCTCTAAATGTTGCGCTTATGCATAAATGTTGGAAATGTCATGTCTCTATTCGTTGCGCTTATGCACAAATGTTGGAAATATCCTGTCTCTAATGTCGATTTTTTTTCAAAATGTTTGAAATGACCTGTATCTAATTGTTGCGCTTATGCAAAAATGTTGGAAATCTCATGTATCATATTGTTTCGCTTATGCAAAAATGTTGGAAATATCCTGTATCTAATTGTTGCGCTTAGCCAAAAATGTTGGAAATGTCATGGGACTTATTGTTGCGCTTATGCAAAAATGTTGGAAATACCGTATCGTACATGCTCATGTTTTCTAGTAATAGGTTTTTAATGAATAACTACTGGCAGGTTTTCAGGGGACGCAGATTTTCCGAGTCTGAGACACACAAGTTAGTAACCAAGACCCTCAAAACTATCTGACGTGAGTCTCTATGACGATCTTAGGGAATCAAGTTCTGGAAAGAATTGAAGACTGTTTAAAGCAGTCTTCAATTCCTTTCTGAAATTGATCCTCAAAGCTACATATCTATCCAAAATCTTGTGAAGCTTAATCTAGCAGATACATCCTTCTCAATATCTACCAAAAAAGGGTAGCTTAAAACAGAAATAGACGACATTTAACACAGGGACTCCCAAAGCTTTAGCAAAAATCCGAATGATTTTAACACTTTTCAAAACTCATT